>SEMN01000195.1:0-417691 GCA_005408345.1 Macquaria australasica | reverse complement strand
ACCTCTCCTCTCCTTTACCTTCCTCCTTCCTCCACCCTTCTTGTCTTTCATCTTCCTTTCTTTACATCCACACCCTTCCTTCTCCATCAAGCCTTATTCCTTTACCTTCCATTTTTTTAAATCTTCATTTTATTTGCTTCAAGCATCCACCCTTCCTTTCCTCAATCTTCCTCCCTCTCTCATCTACTCTTCCTTTGCTTTATTTTCCTTCACCTCTCCTACTTTCTCTTCCTTTATCTGCCATCCTTTACATATCAGCCCTTCTTCTCCTTTATCTGGCATCCTTTCTATCCTTCTCCATCTCTGTCTCATCAACCCTCACCTATTTTATCTTCTATTATTTACCTATTCACTCTTCCTCCTCTTAACCTTCTTTCCATCTATGCTTCTTTTTACTTGTCTTCTTCATCTTTACCCTTCTTTTTGTTAATTTTCATTTTCTACCTCTCATCTTCTTCCCTTTTCTTCTCCACCCTTCTTCTTTTTCCTTCCATTATACATCCACACTTTTTCAATATCAGCCTTCCTTTACTTATCCACCTGTTATGATCACTGGTGATGAACCCAAGCGCAGACGGAAGCACAGGAGAGTTTAAGCAGAGGTTTATTTCTTAACCAAGCACAGGGAAGAGGGGGAAAGTGTTCGGAGGTACGGGGACTGGACGACGAGAGGGAACACGGGGAGGTCGAGTGACGTGGCTGGCTCCTGGTCCGGGGTGAGGCGTGAGTGTGGAGAGTAATTCGGGATCCAAGGCGGGCAGGCAAGCAGGTAATGATCCGAGGTAGAACACTGAAGACAAGAAAGTATGATTAGCTTGAGAAGCTCACAGGACAGTAAACAACTAACTAGTTCGTTTAGTTAGCGGGCGGACACACACACACACGGACACACACGGACACACACACGGACACACACACACACACACACACACACACACACACACACACACACACACACACACACACACACACACACACACACACACACACACACACACACACACACTAGTTGACTCAATGATCTGGCGATGACTGAGTGAAGAACCGGGGTATATATGCTGCAGGCTGATGAGGCTGATGGACGGCAGGTGTGCGTAATTAGGTCACGCAGCAGGTGTGTTGGAGGGAGCTCAGTCAGGTCACGTCGACCCAAACAGGAGACACAAAGGGGGGAAGGGAAACGGGAGAACAAACAAGACAACACACACCAAGACCATCACACCACCATCTACTCCGGGCGGTCAGGTTTCCTCCCACACACCAAAAACATGTAGGTCAGGTCAATTGTAAACTCCTAATTGTCCCTTGATTCCTTTAAATATTATAGTTTGTACTTTAAATTTCAAATAAACAACTTAAAAATAAAATGCTGAAATGTTTCTGTGTTTCTGACTATACACTAGATATATTAAAGCTTCATACAAACAAATATTAAGACCATTGTATTTGACAGAGTATTTGACCGATTATTATTTAATGCAGTATTTTTTTATATGTGGATTTATTGTGTTATGTATGGTGTTAGGCCTGGACATAATGACCATTCTTTAATTAATATATAATAAAACAAATACATATAAATACTTCAAATACTTTTTTTCTTTGCATTAGTAGTACATATCATAGATTGAATTTTTAAATTGTTTTATTTACACTTTCTGGAACAAAAACTAACTCTTCTTTATGCTACTTTAAATATTGGACTTCACTACATTTATTTGACAGCTATAGTAACTAGTTACTTTCAGATTAAGATTTTACATTAAAATACATGATACATGATCTTATAAAATACAGTGCATTGTTCAAAGATCAAACCAGCAGTTCCTAACATTTTTGGCTTGTGACCCCTTAGAAAACATCTGTGTCTAGTTGGGGCCCCTTGTCACATGTTTCAGAGTTTCAGATGTCTGAGTGGTTAGCGGTTCCACCAATGACAGATTCCCCCTTTAAACTCCTCAGATGGTTTCATTTAAATAAATGTTCAAGGTTCAAAGAGGTAAAATTACCCAGTGTTTCACAAAATAGCAAAAATGAGAAAATAGTTCCAAAAATGAATACAATCTGTGTGGCAGAATTATGTGTTTTCTTATTTTCTACCACATTAATCATCTCACATCACCTGAGATATATCTTGGAGAGGACCTGAACCCTAGTTTGGGAACCACTGGACTAAAATACTGTACATAAAGTAGTTAAAACCCCAACTTGACCGACTGCAAAAGTAAAATGCTGCTTACGCATTCATGCATTAGTATTGACAATCTAATAACGTAAAACATAATAATATATCAGTCACAGGGGCTATTTTTTTTGCAGAATGAGTACTTAAGTACATTTTGCTGGTAATACAGATTTAGTATTTTAGTATTAGTATTTAGTTGTTGTTTTTTTACATTAATGTATTGGTACTTTTATTTAAGTAAAGGATCTGAATATGTTTACCATCACTGGTTATGTCCAACACAACCCAACAGTATAGTTTTTCTATTAGTAAACACTAAAAACAAGTCATTTTGACCCAAACACCACGACTGATCAGAGGCTCAGTGTTCAGCCACCAGATGGCACTAGAAAACAACATGAAACTTCATCCTTGAAGTTTCTACTCCATTGCTGTAGTATTTTAGTGCCTGTCTGATTCATAAAATAATCTACCATAAAATCTAAACTTTTTAAAATCTAGATATCTATCTGACTGCCGATGAGGTTTTATTTCCATAAGGCTGGATCAGATCCTGTCAATACTGTAATTTATTGTAATTTACTGTACTTTATTGTGTTTGTTCACCATGAGGACATGTGTCTGATACCAATTTATTGTATTGTAATAGCTCATTGCTTGCTTGGCCTGTTTCATGTACACTCCACAATCTCCTTTGGATTATAAAAGTGCTTAATCATGGTTGGATAAGCAACATGAAAATAATTTGACCAGTGTGTGTGTGTTTGCCAATAGTGTATGGAATTTAAACAAAGTGCATAAAACAAATCGAAGTTCATTCATCATGGAGATTTGACAGTGATACAACATCCTGTAATATCCTGCAGATGAGTGTATGGGGTGGCCACGCTCTTATCTTCAATGGAAAGTGTGTTTTTCAAAGTAGTTCAATCTGTCTGTCACTCTGCTGTTACTCAGCAAACACACAGGACAGACAATCGCTTCTGTGGGTTTCATCTTGTTGATGAGATTGTAGCTACTTTTGTTGAACATACACGCGACACCATATGGGTCAAGTATTGTCCTTTATTGAAAGTGATTTGATAAGGGATAAATATACGAAAGGCAATAGCACAGCCGGACATAAAATATTTACCCAAGATCAATACCATCGGGAACAATAACTCTCAGTGCCCATCTACCCTCCCTTTTAAAATCAAAGACATCATATCAGAAACATTAGGCTACTTGCAGCAAGGAACATTATTTACATTTTATAAAAGTGGAAACATCAAAGCAGCCCTAACCAGGTCTTAAAGAATAGATTTAGACAAGAGTAGTGGGGCATTTGTTGATTTCAAACAGCACTAAGCCTATAATCAAGAAAAAAACCTGTTGGAGACACAGACCCTGCTGAGCCTGTATTCCCACAGCGAGGTCCACCAGGTTACTTCTAATTAGTCTCACTGACACCAGTCTGAGACAGATAAAACAGAACATCGGGCCATAATCTCAGTCCGGAGGCAGGCCAGCACTGGAGTCTAAATAACTGTTGTGTGTCTAATGCTTGCAGACTCTGGCCCCCTTACCTTAGTGTAAAGACAGGGCAAAACCGCTAGCCTTGCTGGTTACATCGTTAGACAGAGCCAGCAAGCCGTTTCCCCCTCTTTCCAGTCTTCATGCTAAGCTAAGCTAACCAGCTGCAGGCTGTAGCTTCATATTTGCCGTACAGACGTGAGAGTGGCATCGATCTTCTCATCTAACTCTCAGCAAGAAAGTGAATAAGAATATGCCAATGCCAAACTCGTCCTTCCAATAACACTCTCTTGTCTGTACAATAAATATGAAGCTACCGCCAGCAGCCGGTCAGTTTAGCTCAGCATACCGACTGGAAACAGGTGAACACAGATAACCTGGCTCTGTTCGATGGTAACACAATCCACCTACCAGCACCTCTGAACTAACTGACATGTTATATATCATTTGTTTAATCCATACAAAAAAAACAAAAAAACAATGACTTCACCTTATTACAAGGGGTTACATGTGTGACTGTTTCTTGGCCAGGACTAGTCATTTCCTCGAGTCTCTGCTGGTTGCCTAGCAACTGCTCCAGATATAATCCGGCATATAACCCCCAGTAAAATGACAGATTGTAATTTTTACACCTACATTTTTGTACGGCTTAAACAAATGAGATGTAATGTGCTAGCTAATTAGTGAGCTTTAGAAGTGCTGGTAGGCGGATTTTGTTACCTGCAGACAGCAGCTGTCTCCCCCTGTTTCCAGTGTTTATGCTAAGCTAACCATGTCCTGGCTCCAGCTACATATTTGCTGTAGAGACATGAGAGTGGTATCTTCTCATCTAACTTTCTGCAAGAAAGCGAATGAGCATATTTCCCAAATGTTGAACTATGCCTTTAATAATGCCTTTCTTCCAAGTGTCCTCGTAAGCCATGCCAATGAATCAGCATGCACAGTAAAATGGCCCTGGCACACCTAAATGGAACACAGCCATCATTCATGTTATTAATTACACCTGTGCTTTTCCTTCCACGACACGTGAAAATGTCTGTAAAAAAGTCCCTATTACTTTATAGGGACTGCTTCCAATTAGACTACTTCATAAGCCGATGCAATTTCAAGCATCCCCAGCAATAAATGTTATGTCTCACTTTTCTTTGACGTCCTTCTTTTCGCGCGGGGGAGAACCATCTGACTGAGCTGGTTCCACTAAAACTGCTTCAGTCTCTGCTCTGTCAGTGTTTAATAAAGTGCCTCTAATAGCTTGGTGCTCTCTGTCAGCTTGAAGGAAACCCATTGAAACCCCTGAGGAAATTGTAACCAGGCAACTAAAGCAGGCTGTGGTCTACCTCTTTTCTTCTGACCAAAGAAAATGGAAGGTCAGACGCAGAGGCCAGATCCTAAATTGTCAGGGCAAGATTATAGAGATGAAAGAAGAGATGAAAGAATTTCTTGTTCCTCTTTTGAAAATCTCTATCTATCTGTCTATCTGTCTGTTTCTCTTTTGTGAAGGCTTCACATGCATGCAACAACAAAACCATCAAGTCTGCTTGTGTTATGCAAGGCAAAACTGTGTGTATGTTATTAATACTACAGAAGACACAGAGGAAATTGAGGCCCAGAAATATCTACCAGTATACAATGGATATTTCTAGATTTACTTCAAAAGTGGAGACACGCAGGACTGTTGTCATGTGTGTAACTCAGGTCTGGCTCATGAACTGGCTGACACAACATTCATGCTGTTATGATCTCCAAACTAATAAATAGGTAAAACCAGGATTCAAGGATTCACAGCCTGATTCAAGGCAGAACCATTAGGGAAATTCAATAGAAAGATATGAGAACAAGGAAATATCAACTGAGCTTTGACCCTTAGATGAGCTACGAGTCTGTTTCAATGCATCCAACAGATGTTAGTATGAATAATGCCATGATTAAGATTCCAGAGGCAGCAGTCTGACTCCCTCTGACCTTTTCATCTGCCAAAACAAAAAGATTAGTTCCTTCTCACAAGGGAGCAAAGGTGCACAAGGCCAATTACGTCTGACATCATTGCATATACGATTTTCAGCTAAAACATTATTTGTAGCATATCTACTTTGCAACACCTTATGTAACTTTTCACAATTCCTTAGGCTCAGTATGGACTCTGCAGATCTACATTATACTGTAGATCCTGTATACATTTTTTAAGATTTTGCAGCCTCTTGATCTTTACAAGTGTTAGCTAGAGAGAAGGATTCACACTTCAGGGAAGGACTTTCTTCTACAAAGCAACAGAAAGCACTGAAAGCAGTTATTATTACTATTAATATGGGAATACGGCAAAACGGGATGAATTATGCCCTATCCTTACAGTAGTAAGGCAGGCAGAAAAATGTGAGAATTTAAATGCTCAAAACAACAGATGGGGAATATTCTGGCCAGCCATGTAGTTCATGTTGTCCCTGTGATTCCTGTGCTTATATGAGAATATCTCTAAATTAAAATGCAGAGAGCCAAGATGCTAATCTTTCTGGAACTGCTCCACTGACAAGGAGAGTCTGACAAGGAAAGTCTGGCCCCACGTACTCATTAAGTGTGTGTCCTCAGCTGAGCTTCATTTCATAGCGCAGTAATGTGCCCATAGCCCCTTAACAGTTACTTGGGTAACAATGTAAAACGGCATCATTTAAGTTCCACTCATTGTCAAGTGTCGCTGGAGTACATCAGCACCTCCGGCATCTTGGGTCCTTTCTTCCAAACAAAATGAACGCTGCTACGTCAGTGGTGTTTTAAAAGGAAAGACAGGAGAAATATAAGAGAGGAGAGGGGATTGACAGTCTGTAAAGGTCAGCTCAGGCCAAGGCAGCGGAAGCACGCAGTCAATTATGTCAACAAGGACCTCTGAGAGCTCTCTTAAAGGCTAAACCGCCCTTGGAAAACAGTTTGGCAGGTTGCGTGAGACGTTATTAGTTTGGCTTTCTGTGAGGTGTAAAAACATCCTACACTTGACCTCCTGACGTTATCATCAAAGCTAAAAAGGCCCCTGAGAGCAACAATCTTGCCCTCTTTTTTCTTCTTAGTTGATGTACTTCTTCTGTGGTTTGAACAGCATAACAGTTTTTTTCCCCTCCCCATGCTGTTTAACATCTAAGGCACCAAACACAACACTGATTTATTCAACACTACAAGCACATCTAAAATGCATTTTGATCTCAGACTTCCCCCTGAATAATGCACACAGAGGCAGCAAACTGAATTTGACCTCACAAAGATGTTAAAATATTGACTGTTTAGAAGAGGGTTGTTTTTTTCCTGTACACCACAAACTACAACATTGGCAAGTGTTGATTGACTCGTGTAAACACATCAGCGTTATAATGTGTGGGGAATTAGGATCCCACAACCTCCGCTGTTTCCTAAAGTGGAAATGGTGCAGTCTGGTTTTGCCTTTAACAGGAGACTTAGGACCAATAAATTATCTGTTAAAAGCTGAGAACAATGTGGATGAACTGACCTGCAGGGTGGCAGCGAAAAATCTATTCTGTCTTAAACACACACTCAGAGAACAAGGAAGACATGAAGTTTGCCACAGTCAAGATCGTGACTCATCAAAATCAAATATTACAACATAGACCTTATTATTAAAGATAATAGTAATTGTTTTAATTCAGTTCAATACCACAAAGAGAAGTGACAACAACAGGTTTCCTAGGAGATATCTGCTATGCTAAACGGTGCTCTTTATTCCCCACCACACCATAAACTATAACAGTGTCACATATTTTACAGGCCACACATGTATTTAGTAATGTTATATACAGCAGAAGAACCCCACTCTGACAAAGTCCTTTACTGCCACTTTTATTTTGTTTTATGGCACTTGATATATGGTTACTGTATGGCACATTTTATGAGAAAAAAACATCCCACACGCACAATATACTGGAGCGCAGCCCTTGGCAGACAGCATAAAATGCATATAGCTCTTGCCAAGGTTCTCTGTAAAAGATCATTACATCGTTTGTGGGGATTTTAGGTAATAAGAAATGCATTAAGATGATGCCAGCAAATCGTCAGAATGCACGCCTGGAGCCACATTTAATGCACTAATGTTCTATTTCCTCAGTTACGAAATAAGCTACTCCGTCGATAATCGTTAACACATCACAGTTCACAATCCCTTAATATTTTCATCAATACTATTAACATAAAACAGCACAATTGAAAAGAACATTTGCAGTGCCCCAACCCCTTTGTCCTTTCAATACTCTCCGCTGGTTCCACTGTTCATATTTATAGCAGGTAAAAGTGTGAAAAGCAAACCTTAAACAGCTGATATTCATTCAAACATGACTTCTGAGTCGATCCCAGTGCTTTATATGATGTCTTTTAATTCAGGTGTGCCCACAGCACATGGGGAATTGGACTATACAGACCACAGCTGCAAAAGTGCTCATGTAAAGTGCCTTCAGTCACCCAACGATACATAAACTTGTCCAACCTTTGTACCATCATTTTGTTATCTACTTCCTCTTACATGTGAACTCATATTGAATTGAGGGCACCGTGCCATACTGGTTAATTGTCTTGGGTTGGCTCCCTCTGGACTGCTTTTGTGAGGTTTATAACTTTGTAAATGTCAACCTTGCTTTTGGATGCAACGAAGCAAGAAAAGCTCCTAAGGATGACACAATGAGGGCAGAAGAGGCCCCAGTAGTTTCTTTGCCTTTTACTGAAAAGGCTTGGATCTAAGTATTGATGCTGATAGATCCGTTGCTCAAGATTGATCCCTTGGTAACCTCTGTACTGACAGTGGAGAGCGGGACGCTCTCATACCTCTCTGCCACCCCCCAGCAGCGACAGCGCAACAAGGTGGACTTGAGCTGTTTCTGGAAGTTGCTGTTGAGGAAACCATAGATGATGGGGTTGATGCAGGTGGAGGCCATGGCCGTGAGGTGGCAGAATGAGAAGATGACGTCATGGCCACAGGACGGGATGGCCTCGTGGTTCCAGTCAAACACTGTGTTGAAGATGTTGAGAGGGAGCCAGGAGAGGGCGAACGCCACAACGATGGAGAATAACATGGTGTTGATCCTCGTGGAGCCCTTGTTTTTCTTTTGAGTGGCGTTCCTGCCGCGCTCCACCATATCCTTCCTTCTCCTGAGGCGCAGATAGATGTGCATATAACAGACCATGATGAGGATGACAGGAAGGAAGTACTGGAAGGTGAGCAGGGAGGTGGTGTAAGCTCGCCGTTCTTGAACCGATGGCCACCGCTCCATACAAACAAGGTGGTCACTGACTGGGAAGGGGATGCTCAGGTTCTGTAAAGGCGAGGTAAGTACGCTGTACGAGAGGAAAGGCACTGAGATTAGGCAGGCCACAATCCAGGTGACAGCCACAGCCAAGTAGGACTGGCTCACCATAGGCTTCCATCCAGTTGGGTGGACAATGAGCTGGTAGCGCTCCATGGCGATGAGGACGAGGGAGAAGATGGAAACAGTAACTGATGTACACTGGATGAAAGGTGTGAGCTTACAGAGGGCGTCTCCTAGGATCCAGCGGTCCATCAGTGTGTAGATAATAGTGACCGGCAGGCATACAATGCACATGAGGATGTCAGAACAGGACAGGTTGGTGATGAAGATGTTGGTGACGTTGCGCATCTCCTTGTGCCGTGTGATGACAAACACCAGGCCAGAGTTCCCAATGAGACCCACTGCCATAAGTGCACTGTAAGCGATGATGAGAAAAGTGGTGCCACTCACTGAGAGTGAGCAGTCCTCTGTGAAATCCCACGGTATCTCTTTCCACAAGGCTTGGTTGTGATTGGTGTTGTGCTGCAGCTCCATAGTGGTTTTCCTGGACTCACTTCAAAGGCCGGGGACTGAACGAACTAATTTGTTGTGTCACACCTGCTGTAATTACTTCATGAATAATATTTGCATTTTTTACAGCTTTTGCCCATCCTTAATCTTTGGCAGTCTTTACAGCAGTCTTCATTTGCTGCCTGAAAAAAAAAGAAAAAAGATGAATAACCTTAAACAAATTTCCAGTCATGAAAAGTTTATTTTTCAAGTTATGAACTCTTGAGATATTAAGAGGTTGGTTTATCACTAAAATTGAAATGTAGCTCCCATAAAAACTGCAGCGTGAAAATAAATTGACCCTCACTTGATGAAAAAGCTAATTTCATCATTAGACTGTTGCTTCTTTTCATTGAGGATGCAGAGTCTCTCTTGCTGCAGGACAGTTTTTAAATTAACAGTGCTCCTGCATGTAATTCTACAAGTGTCTCTTTGATGCTGAGATGTATTTAGTGGTCCAGTTTCACCTTTGTACACACTGCAGTCAATATAAAAAAAAAACAGATTTATGAAGGGAATAATTAATGTTGGTATGCAAATATCATGAGGCTGTTGGCAGAAGGCAGATTTTCTATCTCCTCGAGGACTGGCTATAAGAATAAATTATGCGCTGATGGCATATCATCAAGAAAACAGCACAGATCCAGACATGGTGGCATTGCTATAATGGCATGCTGATTTAAATTTCCATCACTATAATGGTGATAATGACTGCTCCTTCAGAGACAATCATTCCCTCTCACTGTTTTCTCCCCTTTTGACAGCGGGAATTTATTCTGTTTCTGTCCATAAAGGAACAGACACCTCTCACTGTCACTGAGCATTCACAGCAGCTTCTTGGAGTCTAAAGCACAAGTGGTCCTTACAATCTCCAACAAACTAATGTACTGGAAAACAGAACAGAAATACAATTACGTTACACCAAGAAGACCATGAACATCTGAATAATGTGTGTGCATGTGTGCATACATGCATATTAATATAAGTGTGTGTGTGTGTGTGTGTATGTGCAGCAGTGAAAACAGTGCTGATTAAGTGAAATATTTTGCCCATGGCTCAATTCCCCAGAAATTAGTTTTGCAACACAGCTATGGTAACAGAACGGACTCTACAGGATTTTAAAGATTCATCATTTTTAATTGAGGACTCCTTAACGATGACAAATGTTGACAGGTAGGGCGTTAATTGCTTGTGGCTGTCTCTTTTATGAGCAGAAATGTCCTATTATAATGTGCTGTTTCATCTGTGCTGATTACTAACAAAGCCAGAGTATTCATAACAAAAGCAAACACTTGTACCTGGGGCTAAGTACGGTAATACCACTTGGATTCCTGTGTGGTACACAGTCTTCGCTGTTAAGGCGTCTGGATAATTAATGCCCTCCTGGATGTCAACCTGACAAAATTTCTGGATATGTGGCCCGCATATCATATGCTGCAGCCTTGACGCAGATTATTTATGAAAGACTTTGAACACTTAAAGTGAAGCATTGCTTGTGTTGTGTCTGCTGGTAAAGGACAGTCTAAGGAAATTTACCAAGGACATTATTAATATTTGAGATGAGATTTATTATGAATTATACAGATTATCTGCAGATTAAATATCCTGCAGAAAAAATTAATAATATAGACTATATGGGAGGAACTGTGAAGTCCCTGCAGAGAAACCAGACAAAGAAATTAAAGCTCATGGGGATTTGTCTCAAAATGGAAATGTTTGTAAATACGGTTTTTCATCTCAGTTCAGTCACCTCACTACACCACTTTGGCACGACACAAAAACAGCCACAAGTTCCGGAGTCGCTCATGCAAAAATGATTATAGACATCACGCACAGGCGGATGAAAAACACATGAGGGGATGAAGAGTGTGAGAGTGGTTACAGTATGTGCATCCTACCCTCGGTCTCTGCAGCTGTCCTGGATCCCCTGCCTGTCTGCAGCTGGGTGTCAGGCGGACTTTCTCAGCTCCGGACAGGTGGAGGAGACTCCGGAGTACCACCGTGTGGGCTCACTGCTCTCTTGTTTGGGGGAGACACATCACTCATTTCCACTTCAATACCTGCTGAACGTCCACACTTTAACCTAAGAAGAGCGGCCTGACCAGTGGTAAGTAAGAAGAAAACTATGAATCCCGTTAGAATAGCTTCTGTAGCCTGACAGCACAGGAGATTCAAAATACCAGCGCGTGCGATAAGGTAGGCTAATTAAAACTCCCTATACGCACCTTAAGAACCTATAAAGAAATATCAGACTGAAATATTAAGATCATTAGAGCTCTTTCGTAGCATGTCATGAAAAAGAATATAACAGACCCTATAGGAAAATTATTCTTAGTCATTATACTTTCAGGTAACCCTCCACCGCCCAAAAAAAGAGTTATAGGCTAGCATGAAATGCCGTATTTTAATTAGCCGTTAAATTAGCCATTGTTTCTTACCGAAATATTCTTTCTTCTTGGACTCCGAGCACTGCTTTGCATCAGGTGAGACACAACAGAGTTTGTGGTCGAGGAGGAGGTAGGAGGTGTCCTGCCAGGATCACTGAAAGGAGCCGAGATATCTCTTAAAGCGACCTTATGCCTCAGACTCAGGCTGGGATGTGATTGGGAACATGTTACATAATAAATTCTCCGTGGCTCGCACGCGCGAACGCATGTATACGCGCGCGCAGGCACGCGCACACACAGGGGGCCAATGGGGAAAATTGGTTATTTGAAATTTGTACACATTGTCTGTTTCACCCAAATGTATTAGTGAGCCACATTAGATGGTTCATTTAGTCTGGGACATGCTGAGCCCTCACATAATGAGGCAAGTTCCATATACCCCCAATGAAAAATCGTTGTAATATCACTGTAATATAATATTGATATATTATGGTAGTGCAATGTTTAAAATTCCTATAGGGCTTTCTGTGGTTGCTGTACAATGTCTATATACTGTGTCATGCCTGTGAAATATATTGAACTGTGTTCTTCTTTCCACATGGGGAACATTTTTAAATTAAGACTATAAAGGATAATGTGGATGTAGTTAAACACATAAACAGTGCTGTTCAGAGAAATTCAGACACAGTTTTTTTCCAAGTATTCACATGCTGTGAGAGTCTGTGGGTGCAAAGCTCTTATGAATAGTGTTTGCTGAAGAAGACAAACACAGTGTCAATTACAGAGGACATACATCATCTTGTGTTCCTATTTCATTGAAGTATATATTGTCACGCAAAACACTGTGATGCATAAATCTGAAAAAGTCCCAAATCATTTTCTGCCGCCAGAATTTAATTAAAATTATTGATGTAGTATTGATGGATACTGATGGATATTGATTGATATATGCATGTATTCTAGAAAGGCCATAAACTGACTTCTCTATCAGTTATAAAGATCATTAACGTTGTCAGTGTACATGACACGTCTCAGATTGATTCATCTACTGCAGTCCATACCCCAAACTAACCATACAGGTGCCATGTACGCACCTTTGCATAAGTTTCTGCATCCATACAAACGAAAACCTCATCAGGATGAAAATCCTTGTCCAGATCCCTCTGCAGATAACACCTAGAACTATTTTAAACCCGTTCTTTGCACCTCTCTTGCTTGTGCAACAGATTGTTAACTGCTTCTTCACACTGTCCCCACACACTCCTGTTTCAAGTGGAGGCTGTATAAGGGAACAGTAATAGCTGTTTGTCTGAGAGGCAGAACGGTGAAATGACTTGCCACCACCACCAACAGCTCTGTGGGTGTTTACTTGACACAGAGACATGGGTGTCAAGTCACTCAAGACAATTAATCTATGCACATATTTTTCAGAGAAAAGCAGGAATGCTGACAAAGTCTAGGTGAACATTACTGTCAGAGTAGACTTATTTTCTCCTGTAATGAGCAACTATTCAATATATTGTGACATGGAATGGCTGTTGTACCTCTTCCCTTGTGTAATCTCCACTACTGTCACTCACATTTTGATTTTCCTTTCAGCTGGCGTTGTTGTGATAGAAGGAGAGAGGAAAATATTTCTTAGAATAAGTCTTAAACATCTAGACAACTGAGCACTATGTGGTGACATGAAATTGTTTTTTGACAGCGTGTCCACCACTTTATTTGTGATTGATAAGTGACAAGTTGATGGGCTGGAGGACATTCAGCACAATGAAGTGCAAGAGAAACTCGTGCAATCTGGAAAGGAAGAATACCTTTCATAGAAAAAGGGAACATGATTTCTAAAACTAATATTTCTGTCACATGTGCATAAACCAACAGAGAGCAGATGAATTTGGTTCCATCTTAGGTGATAAGGTAGAACGAGAACAGATAACATGTTCCAAAACATTTTTGAAACATTATCTTGCTGCCACATGAAATATTTGATTGCTCTTTGATCACTTCTTTTATTCGGTACACTCTATCAACTGTTTAGACTTGCATCCTGTGTCCATTTACACAACTTGATTCAGATATATGTCCATATTTGGATTCAGAGAGCGACTCATATTACATAAGGCATTTGTAAGTGTTTCTTGTGGGAAACTTCGTAATAGTTTTATGCACCACTGCCAGTGTAAATCAATATAGTACTGTGCCCCATTAACAAGGAATTGTTCCCCTGCTGTAGCTCCACATATCCATGTTTAATAGTATTCGGGGGGTGATTGTTTCACTGTATTTTTAAGCGCATAGCCTGTTTTTGTGTGATTTATTTGTATTGACAAAAAACTGACCTTTAATATCCTCTGCTGTGCAGTGGGGCTTCAAAATAGATTTGAACACCAGCCAGCCAAAACAAAGAAACAGTGGCTCTTTGTAACTTCACACTCTGTTCAGTCATGTAATAAGGGTGGTACAGAAAGAAAGAAAGAAAGAAAGAAATACAACACATGAAGACAACCACATTATGTTGTGCCTATGTCACCTTTGTGCAATATTTTGACTGCAAGAGGACGTAAAAATGATTTGTATATTATTAAACCTGGTTGACATGAATACTTCAGACTGCTATGAGAGGGACCTTTATATTGGGTAAAAAGTTTCTCATAGGCCCTTGTTTGAGCTCAGAAACATAGCAATACTACAATTAAATATGCTCTTTATCAAAAGAACTATGAGGGCTGACTTGCTTGCCAGTAAGTTGCAAAGTTATTGTTATAATGAATTATGGAAAAGATGTCAAGAAGTGTAAATAAAACATATTTAATATCTAACAATGATTGCGAGTAGCACCAATGAAATTAAGTTACAGCAGAAGCATTAGTAGGATTTGTTAAATTTTGTGCATGTTCATTCATGTTGAAGAGTTTGAACCTATAAGAAAGCTAGATGACAATAAAATGAAATGAAATAAAATAAGGCAGAACAAGCTCATATCACATCCATGCTGAACATGTAAATGTAAATTATGCTCACATAAACATGTTGCTCATCTTGCCACTTGTTGATAGTTCCTGTTGTGTAAGATAAAAAATACTGTAATAGTATTGATAAACATGGATATATAAGGCCCATAGAAAAGTTCTTACATTGAGCAGTACAGAAAATTATAACACAGGCTACCACATTTGCATGTAAATTCCACATGTGTTACTGTAAAACGAGGTTACTGTATGCTCCTGTTTACAGCTCACCTATAGTGTAATAAGAATGAAAGGATTTACAGTCACTAACCCTGACCTTAATGCCATGGGGATGTTATTCTGTGCCAACATTTTATAGTGCTAGTCATATATTAGTTTGCATAAATATACCCATATGTCAGGCCGTGATAAGGATCCTTATGCATACATGTATGTGCAGATTAAATGAAGGAGAGTGCAATGTACTGTAATTGCTGCACGAACTAATCAAAAGCTGCACACGTTGTAATTACTCCAGGATTTTCATGGTGTGGAATGCTAACAGCTAACAGCACAACATGTGAATATGGCCGTCGTCTAATTCATCATCCAAAATCAAACACAGAAACCATATTGATCATGTGGATTGTTTTTTCCCTTCAACTCTTCTCTCATTGCAACCCTAAATCTATACGTATTGTGTGCAGGGAGCTACTCATCGAGCGAAGGACAATCTCCCCTACAGTATTACAGCCCCTTCCAAGAACCAAGCTGAAGTGATCCTTGACACCATCACTGCAACACAGTCCTATAAATCCCCTGAGGCTTTAAATAACCCCAGCCAAGAACAAATGCCACAATGCCTCAGGTACTCGTAGATGACAAATAACCCCCATCAGTTGCACAGATCACATCTGACACAGAAGCTCACCCTGATGCTCTTCTGTTTAAATGTGACTCTTGGGAGCAGCACATACTGGGGAGTATTAAAGACAAAACACAATTCATGTACTGTAAAGCTACTTTCAACATAGGTAATGTTCCTTCAGTAGTTCATATTTTCACTTAGACTGTGAGTTGTTGGAAAGCAAATAGCCACCAGTTATATAAATTGGCTAAAGGGGTTGCTCATAGTGATGAACTGCTGTTTGGTGTTGGGCAGACTAGTTGCTAACTGATAAAGTTAGCAACTAGCGGGTGAACATAGTGGAGCATTTAGCAGCTGAAGAGCCAGATATTTCCCTCAGGAATTGGAGAACAACAATAGAGCTAAAAGGAGAGTAAATATTGGACTTAAAGTTGACAGGTGGTAAACACGACTCCAAATAAGTGCTAATGTCACTCGACAGCTTGTTTCTGCTGCCCCCAAGTGGCCAAAAATTCATTATTTCAGGTTTAAAACTTATGTACTTTATAATTACAGTTATAGGAATAGTTCGACATTTTGGGAAATACGCTAAAGTTATTAATTCACTTTCTTGACAAGAGTTAGATGTGAAGATTGATACCACTCTCATTTATGTCTGTTAAATATACAGCCAAGAGATGGTTAGCTAAGCTTAACATAAAGACAAACATGACGATTGTAACAAAATTCGCCAACCAGCAACGTTGTTTTACGGATCAATGAAACAAGATCTAATATGTTTGTTAGTGAGCTTTAGAGGTGCTGGTAAGCCAGTTTTGGCCAGAACCAGGCTAGCTTTTCCCCTCTGTTTCCAGTCTTTATGCTAAGCTAAGTTAACCGGCTGCTAAGCTTCATATTTACCATACAGACATGGGAGTGGTATCAATCTTCTCATCTAACTTTTGGCAGGAAGCAAATACGCATATTTCCCAAAATGTCAGACTATTCCTCTAAACCCAGTATTGACACCAAATTTCTCCACATTCATTCCTAATATGTTTCTAAGTCACTTCCAAGTGGTGTTCTAGTAGTGTTCTAGTTTTGGACCATAAAGCCTGCCAAGTATGAAACGGAACAAAGTTAGAAATAAACTGATTTCAATTTTGGTACGTGATACTTCAAGAATTACATTAAGCATAGTGGAATAAATTGATATGAAGGAGGGAAAAGAGAAAAGAGAAATGGAGAGAGGGACAGAGAAGAGAGAGAGAGAAGTAGACTGGAGAGGAGCCTGAGATTGGAGTTTATTAAAACACAATTGCATTAGCAGAACGAAAGGTAGAATCAATCCAGTGTGCATTAGACCTGCTGACCCTCCTCCTTTGATTCATATAAATGTTCTGCATGTCCTTCCTGCTTTCTAAAGCCACATAAGTATTCTGCTCAGCAGTCACATCTGTGTGCTTCACAGACAATTCTTCTTACGGCCTCGCATTTCCCTCAGTGTTCCTCGGTGTCGGCATATGATTCAGAATTTACGCTAACGTTGTCACAGCGAATAAAGCGGTGGATGTCACACCCCAAAATAGCCCTCATCCCAAAAGCAAGAGGTGCAAACTGAATTCAGAGGCAGCATAACGTGATAGGTGGAGGACAGCAAGTTGCTATTGATCCTCAGGAGCCTTGTTCAATATGTGTCCAGATCCTCTGACACATGGCAGATATGACCGACCACCCACTCAGGTTCTTGGCCACAGTTTAGCTTTATCCCGATTAAAATTTGAGCCACCATCAGTCCTAGTCTACTTGGCCTCATTGCAAGTGTTGGAGAGGGTGGCAGTTACCAGGGTTACTCTACGTGGCTACGTTTCTGAAATGCTTATGAAATCTCAGAAAATGCATTCTGATCATACATTGATTAGCGTAATGTAAATGAATCATTTGACGTCCGTGTAAAACCACAGACATAAAGCTATTTCCATCGCCTCTGATATTCCATTAGCAATGTGGGCAAACTGTACATGACGCAGACCAAACCTCTCCTTTGAGAGCAGCTGTCAAAGCACAGTCCGGCCGAGCTGTCTGGTGCTATCAAGTCCCTGCTTGCTTTCTTGTATAATACTTTCCACATGGAAATGCCAGTTTCCTGCCACGTGTAGGCCATGCGAGAAAAGAAGTGATGATCCAATAAAGCCTTTTACAGTCTTTAAATGAGCAGCGACAGACAAGCATGTGGAACGAAACTGAAACTGGGTGATTTTACTCCATTTTCTTCTTTATATCAACAGCAACTGACAGTCCTTGCATCCTGCAGAGCAGCACACATTGTTGGGATGCTTAAATATTTCAGCAACATTTGTTTGTTTTCTCTAAGACACCACTTTAGCATACTTGGGAATTGTCATTATGGTCAAACAATAAATGTCATTATTTTCCCATGCAATTATAATTAACCTGAATCCTGAATACAGACTAAACATTGCTCTTACAGCACACTGTGGTGTCCCACTGCAATTTCTCACAAAATGATGTATAATCACAACAAAATATACTGAGGCAGATCTGTCCAAATCCTGTGGCAGTGTAAATGACCCCCATCATTTGAGGAGAATTATGTATCACTCAGTGGCTGCCATAGTAAGACGGTTGGCAGGCTTCATCAAACAGCAGTGTTGGAAGTTGTTGTGTTACAGGACTTTGGTGCAGAGGAAAATTGATTGCTCACCTTACAATCACCGAGCAAAATTGCAACTGCCAGGGCCACACCTCAGTCACTTTACAACCATCCATTCAACTTATGAATCACCGAGCAGGGAGTGTGTATTATACAGTAGACACAGTTCATTTCACACTGCTCCCATTCCTTTATAAACTGTCCAATTTTCAATTTTGACAGGCGCTCTTCACACTCTGCTGACAGAGTCTGCCTTACTCCAGCCTTTACAGTAAAATGTACAAATTAATTTAAGAAAATACAGTATATAGAAAAGCTTTTCATTAACATGTCAGCTCTTATATGTCAAGCATATTCTAAATTCAAGTGTACGAGTAACATTTTTTGTGCCATATTTTTCCAGTCAAATCTCCTGGCTGTGCCACACTAAAGATGGCAGGTAGTTGGCATGGAAACCATCGTAGATGGGGTGCAAGCAGAATGAATGGCACCACTGGAGCTCTGCTGTCCCAAACTAATCAGTTGTATTGTCCTCTGGTCTGCCAGTGGCAAGTGCATTCACTGTTTTTTCCAGCAACCTGCTGCACTGCACTATTCCTTGTTAGAGCCAATTGTTCCCACAGCACACACACCCCTCCTTGCTACTCACCAACTCTCCTCATCATAGGATGGCCAGTAATTACACCATAAGATGGTCTCCTTCAGTAATTATTTGAATGAAGGTTAAATGTCCTAACAGTTGGATTGGAGCCAACATCCCTTTTAAATGTCTGTTTGTAGTATAGATTGACAGTTAATTCTGTAAATGCAGCCCACTTTGTTTTCAGTTCTTTGTCATTTCTTTCTCCAGCCTGTGGCACGCCTGCTGCTCAGCCTTTTCCTGATAAGAGGAGACGGCCCGCTGCTAATGTACTGGAATGCTCTACTCTCAATAATGGCAAAACCAGGCTCTCTGTGACCTCCAGGAAAGCCCAACAAAAACAAAAACCATGCTTTCAGTCTCTGACATTGATTGAGCACTGTGATGGCCGTGGCCACAGCCACACAATTGCAGTTACCTGGCTGTTGAGCTCTCCTTCCTGGCCAAACAAAAGATGGGGCTGAGGGTGGAGCCTGATTTTATACCGAGGCTAAACCCAAGGGCCATACCAAGAGCTCTGTCAGTTATGGTTTATATTGTCCTCCCCTGCATTTGTTTATTGGTTTGATCGCTCAGTATATAGGTTTCCCTCAGGTCTCATTTAGGAAGGTCTATTAGTTGAGTTGACTTCTTGTTTTGTTAGCTGTATTTTTCAGTAGAGTTATGTTTTGTTGACCTCTTTTAAGGGCCCTATAACTCTTAGCTCAGTTTTCTTCAGTTACTTCTTTGTGGAATTCTTTTGTTGGAAATAAACCAAACCTTTGTTTGAACTTTAAACCTGTGTTACCGTGTGCTTTGGCTGCTTGGTCCACGACAAGCACTAACACACTTTATTACTTATTATGTACCTGTGATTATGTCACCCTAACCAGCAAGTAATGTGTGAAGATTATTTTAAATTCATGTTGAACAATTAAAAAGTGAAGTGTGCAACTCTGTGTGATATTCACTGCTTAGATGATTTGACACCTGGTTAGAAAAAAGTATATTACAGTGGCAGAATTATTAGAAAATGTCACAATAAAAGTCAGTAATCAAGATTTATCTTTCTGGTAAACCAGTATGGGTGCTATTAGCAACTTGAAATCAAACATAGGCCAAATAAAGAACAAATAAAAAGGTAATATCAACATTACCTTTATTGTCTGTGGCTGTTGAGTGATATATTTTTCTGGATTATGACTGTTGCCATTGTAACGCCATAGTATTCCTGTCAGTAGATGGATAATTGCAAAAAAAAGGGTTGATTTTCTGAATTAACCTATTAATCATTTGGTCTGTACAATGTCAGAAAATAGTGAAAAATGCCCATCACAAATTCCTAAAGCCTAAGGTGAAGTCATCAAATCACTTGTTTTGTCCAACCAACTCTCCAAAACCTAAAGATATTCAGTTTATCATGGCATAAGACAAAGAAATTGAAATGGGGAATGGCTAGAATTTACACTTAAAAAATGACAAACAATTAATCAGTCATCAAAATAGTTGCAGATTATTTTCTTGCAGATCAATTAATTCATTGTTTGCTTGTGCATGTTTGCTGTTCAGGGAGCTGCAACAGGCTCCTTTACTGACTATGGTAGGGTATTTCTTCAGCCCTGTGACAGATACAGCCAAAGTGTCGGGGGAGAAAAGTTATGAGTTGCTATATGAAAAGGGCATTTCTGCACCAAACACAAAAAGCCAGGGGAGCTTTCCCCACTTCAATTCCCCCTGTGCACCCCACTGCAGTGTATATTAGACTGGGAAATAAATCAAGTGATGGATTATTCCAACAGTGTTTTTGTGTGTGGAAAAATCTCTACTCCTCGTGTCAGGAAATGATATATGCAAATTGAAACCTCGGCAGAAGATGAATGAGATTGTAAAACCTAAGCAATATGGAAGCCTCAACTTTATAAAAAGAGCATCATGACTGGCTGCCTTAGGAAATCTATCTAGCAGCTCATGCAGTTATCAAACAGTGGAAAATCAATCAGGAAAGCGTTTGATCAGATGGAAACCAAATATTGGAGGGGCAAAAATTGATAAATACAACAAACAGTTGGCAAGAATGATAAAAAAATATTTTAGACTTGGCACATTAAAGTTCTTCCTCTCATTAACATATTCTTAGATAATTTCATTGTGTTATGTAAATGTTTTATTTAAAGACAAAGATATTGTGTATATTCCTTGTTTAAATAAACAAGTGTGCCAGTAAATGGAGGAAGAAAGTAGCAATACCATATTGTACTCCATTACATGTAAAAGTCCTATATTTAAGAACAGAAGTATTGTCTATAAAGTGTATTTAAGCACCTAAAGTAAAAGCACTAATGGCAAAGAAAGGCCCCTTTTAAAATGTTTAATTATTTATGCAATGATGTGCATTATTTTAATGTAGCTGGTTCAGGTGTTCCTTCCTTAGCCTAAGTACTGTTGTGTAGTTGATCGGTTTGTGTAATAACTAGTAACTGGAGCCAATGAAAAAGCAATGAAGCAAAAAATGTACTATTTACCCCTGAAATGCAGTGAAGTAGAAGTGCAAAGTTATAGAAACATGCAAGTAGCCTACATAAGCAAAACTCCAGTGCCTCAAAACCTTACTTAACTACAGTACAGAGTAAATGTACGTGGGACTACTTCAACCTCTGGTGCTGGTACATTTGTATGACATGCAGTGTGGCAGTAGACAGTCTTTAGAGGTGGCCTACAAGACATTTGAGAAGGAAACAGCATCCTCTTGTGTTTAACAGACAGAGTCACAGTTTCTAAACGTTTGTTTAGCTAAAGATTTATTTTATCAATATAAATAAACAAGGAATAAAAAACAATAGAATGTCTGATTCTACACACTATAAACACCTTATTATTTTAAAATGAAACTGTCACGTCAGGGCCGTCTTTATCTTTACACGGCTCTGTGACAGACGTCTCTGATAGGCTCTTTCTTAAAAACTGGGCGGGACAGTGCGACAGCAATGACCAATAGTGTTTGAGCTCACCGCCTGACACCAAAAAGTAAACAGACTTGTTTTGATCTGTCAAGAAATCAGGCGACTGTGCTAGCTAGTCACGCCACAAAGGATTTGGTGTCACTGTGATCAAACAGTCGATGTAAAACGGTTTGTTTTTGACGAACACGAATATATTTTCTTGCTGTTTTTGTTGTAGCAGGCTAACTATCTGATGTTCTTCACCGTTTAAACTAACTGAACATTAGCTGACGGCTTAGCAGCGTAGTGGCAGCTAGCAGTAGGTCGACGGTAGTGCGCATGTGTGTAACTATATACGTCTTTCTGATAGCTTTGTAGATTAAGCTATTGCGTGAATCGTGTGTATAGCTTGTTAAAGATCTGTATAACGTTACATTGACTATTCGGTGGCATTTCAGGTAACCAGCCTTCTTCAGCCGCTAGCTGCCCAGCCTATCCCTCCTCTTCCTGCATATTTCTCTACGTGCCGACATCGGGTGTGGCTGTAACTTCTGACAAATATGTGATGAGATACTCAGAAAGATGTTAGTACTGGACAGACAAACGCGATGAAGCCTGAACATCAGTGCACTGCCATGGCTGAGAATGGAGAGCTGAGTCCAACAGGAGGAGCGGGCTCGTCAGGCCGCCTGGGCCGGCGGACCTACAGAAGTTCTGCCCATTTCCGCAGCCTGCTGGACGGCCTGCTGGCTCTCAGACAAAGCGGCATCCTGTTTGATGTGGTGCTGCTGGTGGAGGGTCGACCCATCCAAGCCCACCGCATACTTCTGGCAGCCTCTTGCGATTATTTTAGGTAAAACTCACAGCAGGTGTCCTTGTTGCTTTGCTTTCATTTTCCTTTAGTTTCTGTTCTGTTTGTGTCACAGCATCAGGATGCAACGCTCCCTCGTGTTTTCACCAATGCAGATACCAAGACTAACTTCAAAACAAATGTACAGATAGAGCAGCACTCAGTGTACAGGGGGTAGTCACATGCAGACCACTGACTGTGACCTAATGGCCAGGCTCCTTACTGAATGGATCTCCAGTCAAACTGTTTGATGCAACTTGTTATATTTTATTCCTGTCCCCATTTTCATAGACAATAGCACATTGTACTCAGTGAGTGCAGGTGTCTGTGGACACGGTGTGTCACAAGACACAGCCGAGGCTTGGTGCAGAGTCCAGTTTGATCAAAGTTTCTCCTCTCCTACACCATCCCCCGCAGCTTATCAGCGTTGTCATGTGATCAGTAGTGGTGTGCACATTTTAGGTTTACTTTGTAGTTTGTGTTTACTTGTGCTTTCTTTCTGTTTACTGCTTCCATCATGACCTAAAGAAACCTGTCTTTGTGGAGTAGGTCACAGATACAATCACTGATGTCTACACTCAGCCAGCAGTATACGTGACACAGAGGAGCGATACAGATCGGTGTATTGAAGTCAAACAATAAAGGAGTCAGTATGTCACTTTGTACTTTTTATTGGTTTGTAGCTTACTGTGCAGAGGTGGAGGAAGTTGCTTCCCTATTAAGCCCTATTGTTGGTAGGTAGCCCTGTAATCCCATTATAATGCTAAAAGTAGGTAAAGATAAAGCAGTAACATCCCTTTACAGATAAGCTTTTACTGTATACTGTTGGGTGTGCTTTGTGTCAGCAGTTGAAGGGAATGACACTGAGGCTCAGTAGATTCAACAAAGATTTGGTTGAAAGCATATGAAGGTTTTGTGAATGGTAGAAATCTCAGCATCAGGGAGCATTACAACTGCTTTCCTCACTTTTCAGGTGGTTTCTCGGCTCATTGTAAACCTTTTCTTTTGGGATTTTGTCTTTATTGGACAGTTCGTAGTAGAAAATTACCTGCAGAGAAAGAGGGCTGGGTATCGTGCAGCAAAAGTACCTGGCAGAATTCAAACGGGGGTCATTGTAGCCATGTGTATACATCTCATCGCCACTGCGCTACCGTGTCCCCCCAACATAAGCCATTTAACAAGGTGTCACCGTTCTCCACTAGGGGAATGTTCGCTGGAGGTCTTCGGGAGACGCAGCAAAAGGAGATCCCAATTCATGGAGTATCTTACATGGCCATGAAGAAATTACTTGACTACATCTACACTTCAGAGATTGAGTTAGACCTGGAGTGTGTGCAGGAAGTCCTGATAGCTGCCACGCTAGTACAGGTAAGCTCTTTGTTGTTCTTTTGCTACATCACGTTGTTCTGTTCGTTGTTGGGGTTTTGGGTTTTTTCGGCTAATCTGTGTCCTTTTGTGTTTTAAAGCTTGAGATTGTCATCGGCTTTTGTTGTGATTTCCTTTTCTCCTGGCTGGACGAGAGCAACATTTTAGAGGTGCATAATCTAGCTGATCTCTACGGACTGCAGCAGCTCAATGCCAGGGTCCACTCCTACATCCTCAGGAACATCCAGACTTTGTCTCGAACCGACGCTTACCGGCAACTCCCCCAAGATGAAGTCTTCCGAGCGCTGAGCAGTGACGAGCTCCAGGTGAACAGTGAAAACGAGGTGTACGAGGCGGCTCTTCACTACCACTACAGTCCCCTGCAGGTGGAAACTGACCAGGTGCACTTGCAGGTCAGTCAGAAGGTGTGTCTGCATTTTGTACTCACCCCTCCTGCCCCATCAGATACACACTATATAATGAGCAAGAAAAGGAATCACTCTTATTGATTCTATACCTGCTTAGTTTTACTCACACTTTGTTGAAGCTTTATCTGCCTGAACATGCAGTCAACTCCTTTTTTTTAATCTTTCTGACCCGAAGGACAATCTCAAGATGCTCGATGCTGTGCGTTTCTGCCTGATTGAGAAACAAGTGTTGCAGAGGCTGTATGGCAGACTGAACCAGTGTCCACTGAAGGATTCTGTGTCAGCCGCCCTGCGCTACCATGAGCAGGAGATCTGGCAGCCCGTCCTGCAGAGTCCTCTCACCCAGCTGCGGTCCACCTTCCGCTGTATATTGGGCTTCGGGGGGATGTTCACCTCCAGCTCCCTCACAGACAGCGAGCATTTGTTTCAGGTGTTCCACCCGAGCTGGGGGATGTGGAGGACTCTCACTGCAGCTCACGCCCCCCGAATGTCCAACCAGGGCATCGCTGTGCTCAACAACTTTGTTTATCTTATTGGAGGAGACAAGAACACCAGTGGATTTCGTGCAGAGACCCGCTGCTGGAGGTGAGATCCCATTTATTCAGTTTAAAAGAGTGAAAGTGAAACTGTATTTAAATTGTCATCTATTTAAGACTGCAACTTACTCTTACTTTCTTTTTAATCTGTTGATTATTTTTTCTATTAGTTGTTTAATGTTTATTAGAGCTGAAAAATAAATTAGTAAATAATTGATTAGTTGATCAAATTGGCAAGTATTTTGAATAATTGAGTCATTTTTTAAAAGCAAAAATGCAAAAACTCCAGCTTCTCAAATGTTAGGAGTTGCTGATTTTCTTTGCCTTTACATGATAGTAAAGTATCTTTGGGTATTTGAACGTGCCATGTGACATTGTGTGTGGATTAATTTTCTAACAATTAATCGACTAGTTATTTCAGTGCCAGTTCTGTTACCTTTGGAGTGTTTCACAGATCTGATTTCATCTGTACTTTGAGCGTACATTTGCTTCCTGCTGATTGAATTTAGAAAGTCATATTTTTCCTTCCCTGTTTTTTAACACTTTCCCCAGATACGACCCTCGTCACAACAGCTGGTGCTCCATCCAGCCTCTGCAGCAGCAGCACGCTGACCACTGTGTTTGTGTGCTGGGTGGCCATATTTATGCCATTGGAGGACGGGACTACTGCAATGAACTGGACTCAGTGGAGCGCTATGACCCACACACCAACATGTGGGAATTCGTGTCACCCCTAAAGAGAGAGGTATGAGAATAGAGTTGAAAGGCAAAGAAATGTAATACTGCTACAATCCACATGATGGTGCTACATACTCACCTGTGTATTGTTAATGGGGCTTTCCTGTGAAACACCAGGTATTCCCCTTTCCTTGGATTTCCTTTAATACTATAACCTTCCCTCCAGGTTTACGCCCATGCTGGAGCAGTGTTGGATGGGAAAATGTATATAACATGTGGGCGCAGAGGAATGGCGTACATCAGGGAGACCTACTGTTTTGACCCTGTGGCCAATGATTGGACAGCATGTGCTGAGGGGCCAGTGGAGCGGGCGTGGCACGGCATGGCTGCCGTTAACGGGCACATTTATGTTATTGGTGGAAGCAATGATGAGCGTGGATATCGGCGTGATGTCCTGAAGGTATAATGTCATAAGTCATCAGTGGTGTGTATTGTTGCACAATGAAGGCAGTTTTTACACTGGTAAACATTAGTCTCACAGTGTTTCATACTGTTTAAAATGTTGCCTGATGTACTCCTGTTTTTCTTCCTTTTTTTCATGTTTTGTTTTAATTGTTGTACACATAGAGATGTTCATTCATTATGACATATTTCTCTTGTTCTCCATTTGTTTTTTGTGTGCAAAAAAAGTTTTTTGTCTCAAAGTGTCCCAACTGCTTGATCTCCCTCACTCCTCTTTGTCTTACAAATTTAAATTAGAAAATATTCTACAGTCTATTGAATCCAACCTTATTTTACACTCTGATGAAGGCCTTTGTGAGCTAAAAAGCCTGTGGTTTAGACTTATTGAATTAATTAGAAGCCAGAGCAGTGCCTTTTGACAGAGGTTATTACTGTTTGGGCAGCACTTTTATGAAATAAAGAGTAATTAATTTCCCTTTTTTTTTTCAGGTGGGGTGCTTTGACCCTGAAGCCAACTCTTGGTCTTTAATGACCCCCCTCCCAGCTGGACATGGAGAACCCGGCGTAGCTGTGCTAGACAGTCGCATCTACATCCTGGGAGGACGCTCTCATGACAAAGGCAACAGGATGAAATACGTTCACGTGTACAACGCCAACGCAGACGAGTGGGAGAATGAGACGGAGTTCAAGGAGCGTGTCTCTGGCCTGGCGGCCTGCGTGGTGCTCATGCCCCCTGCTGTGATCGCCCATGCCAGGAGCTGGGAGCAGCGCACCAAGGCTTCATGGGAAGACGTGGACAACTCTGAGGACTCTAGTGAGGATTGAAGCAGCCGTGTTGAGCTCAACGTCTGAGTACTGGAGACTTGTCTTACACAGCATGTTGAATTTTAGGTACCTTGAGGATATTTTTTTGTGGCAGTGCTTATGGCAGCATCGTGTCCATCTTGCACATTGACCACTTTGAGTGCCTCTGAACCAAAGTGTCATTCGAGACCTTTGCACACTTTTTCTTCCTTTTCAAATATCTTCTTAGATAATTGCTCTTCGTCCATGAACCCCTGCCTCCTCAAATGCTCATGCTGCTGTTTGTCGCTGATCCCTCATTGTTTCCTGTCACTGTAGCTGCCTTTGCATTGTTTATCATAGAGAGAACCTCTGTATCCTCAAGCGAAAGAAAGCATTGAAGACTACTGGCTATGCAATAACATGGTAATATGGAGTACTCTCATCTGCCCAGAATTTTTGACATCTTTGATCTTCTGAAATTGGGTTTAGACTTCAGAGATTTACAGGCAGCTGTTACCTTTTGTAATGCTACCCCTTAGTTACTTAGCTAAATTGTTCATTTCTGAGAATTAAAGACCATTGTTGAGTTTTTTTAATAATAGTTCTCCACCTTAGCAGCTACTGGTTATTGCCAAGATCTACAATAGAGCTATCTTCACATCCATATTACTGAGTAATCATAAAGTTGTTACATTTTTAACACCGTGCCTTGTTTTTGTGGTTACATCCTGAACTTTGTTTGTTGTGAACTGTATTTCTGTGTTTCAGTGTATTGTGTGGATGGAGATGTGCCTCTGATATCACAGTTTGTTTAAAAAAATGATTTGTGTTTGTACCCGAATGATGAGGCGCTGGTGCTCCAGGTTGTCGACCTCAGCTCACAGCATGTTGTTATGTCTGTAAATGATTAAGAACATCAAGTCTTGATACATGTGCGATGAAAACCAAACCACTGTTGTCATTTGTCATACTGTATACGTTGTTCCATGACTCAATCCAAAGAGCACAATGAAGAGTGGTTTTTGACTATTTCTATCCGGTGAGTCGAGCTTTGCTCCATGCTTCTGCTTGCTGCCTCAGTTCACTGTTAGGCTGTTTAGGCATTTAAGAAGTGTAATGACACCTGCTTCACTATGTATCCTTTATTTCTCTGTCACTGGAAAACTCCAGGAACAAGTCGGGTTTAAGATGTACTTTTTCATATAATGACAGTTATGTCCTAAGAAAAAACATGCAATGTACTAGAACACACTGTCACACAAGATATGCAAATTTAGTATCCTATTCATGAGATCAGTTTTGAAATGTAATAAAAATAGTAATATATCACCTTTGTTGTGTGTGCACGTTAGTTGAGTTCAGCGGCTGTAGCTTCCATTGAGGACACCAAGGTCATGTCCTCTGTATTTTTTCTGGGAATTTGAGGGTTTTAGCAACCTAAGGGGAGCTATATGGTACAACTAAAAAGTAACACTTTTTACTTTTTAGTTTTTTTTTATTTAGGCTGATTCTAGCATTTTTAGACTTGGTGTATTTAATATTTTGACTACTTTTAGTTCAACAAAATAAATGATTCTGCATTTCTCCATCAGCATTTTATTCCTGGCAGCGTAAAGAGGGATTTGAAACACCATTTAGGTCCCATGTTGGGAAATAAAATGTTTAATGCTTCATTTTACAGGTGTATAATTCCCCAATAATTTCCTAAACGGTTTCCTGGAATCTAGTGCTAATTACAGGGGAAATAAAGACAAAGTTCTGAGAGTTTCGTTTGTTGTGTTGAGTTCATAAGCAGTTGCTGATTTCCAAAGAAATTACCTTGAAAGAACTCCATTTATATGAAACTTGCAGGAAATATAATTAGACAGTTAACCAAATAAAATAAGTAAACTGACTCGTCTCTTGACCTCAGAATTCATAAAATCTTTGCTATGGCCCTAGTTGGTGTTTAGAACTTGCGTGTTCAGTCTGTGAAAGTTCACCTTAATGTGTCCACAGTTTCATAAACGTAATAGAAAATCTCCAGTGATGAATGTCTTCCTAGTCTGAACTCCTGTCGGTGGTGGTTGCTGCCTCGGCTCTTTATTCCACCCAGTCTCTACTGGTTCCTCTCCATTTGGCCCTACACTCCATCAGCTTTATGAAGGCTGGCTGCTGCTTTCCTCTCCGAGGCCGTTTCATCTACATCTGTTACCCCCCGCCAGCCCTAAGTGAGTGCCCCCCACCCCCTTCCCGTTTCACACTATCGTGCCAGTTGTCTGGTGGGATCTGCTGACACCAGCACTGGAGCGCTGGACCAGGATCAACAATCTGCTGCGTTTATGCGTCAGTCTTTTCATTCTAAAGCTATAGGACCACCTGGGGGATACTTAAGACGTATGTCATGCACTTAACCACGTCAGCGGCCCTTACAGGCATCTGAGTGCAGGTCGATCTGGTGCTCTTTGCTGGACCATTATCACAGCAATTAAAAGGCCCAAATTACCCATTGATGTAGAGCTATGCAGATTAAACCCAGTGGAGTTGTGGGTGTGTGTGTCGAGGGAATTTTACTAAGTGCTCACTTTCATTCTTGTTTCTCCTGCTGTGTGGTAGAGGAGGAGGTCCTCGGCCAGCTCGTCTGGCGATAAGTCAATAGACAACAAAGAAGGTCACCTGCTGATGGAGATCTGGACTCAAAAAGGCTCCAATACTCCTCCTGGACATCTGTGGAGCAGGCTGGCTGCTGCACCCACTGACCCTGTGACATGCAGTAGCTTTGCTTTTAAATTACAACACATTTTAGGCATTTACTGAAGACCCCAACCAGCATGACATGTACAGTGAGTGCAACACGTTTGGCAGCATTTACTCTATAGTGCACATAATATACAGTATATACCATTTTAATGTGATTTACATGATCAAATAGCATCAGCATGACATGATCTGGAGGTAGCATTTATCCAAAAAGGACAGAATGTCTATTCTAACCTGTTGGCCTCCAGAAAATGTTTCCTTCTTTCTACTCCCCCTCGCCCTTTGTTACAAATGCATCTCTTAAAATATACTACTGATACTCCCTGTGATGCAGCTGCTGACAGTTGAACAAAAAAGTGAACAAATTTAGCCTGATAATCAGTCTTAATTGCCTTTTTGTTTCACCTCATCCATTCAGTCATATTTGAATTGCTGAACACATATGAGATGTGGGCAGCGATTCGGGTGTCTGGAACTAAGCTATGACAAAGAATGAGGTGGACAAAGGTTTCACATTGTTTTTTGCATCCTTAAACCACAATTCTACCTCAGACTTTTCTGCAGCTTCTATAAAACACACACAAAAGACAAGCACAATGTTATAACGGTATATTATAAACACAATACAGACCAAAGGAGCACAATAAATATACATTCATACAAAGGGTGTGAATAGCATTAACATATTTGGAAAACGTAATCAAAATACTTACATTTTTTTGATATGAGACCGAGGCGTACTTCTCAGTGTTAACACAGGACAAACTCAGATGCACAATCATTTCACAATTGCATTGACAGAAGGAACTGTCAGTATTGAACCCTATCTGTTTTCAAGAAAAATATATTTAGCTGGGTAGTATTTAAAGGGAGATCTGAATGGACTTTTCTCATCTTATTTGTGAACAAGTATTCAAAGGGCAGATCCAAACTTTTACATTACATTTACATTACATTAGGTACAGTACATTCTACCAAAAGCTAAATACCACCTAAATATTCCTGTGACGTCACTGGCTTTAAGCCATGTATGTAAATACAGATTATATGCATACTGGATGTATTATCATGTATGATCCAAAACAACATCCTGAGGCAAAAGCGCTTCAATGCCTTAAGCAGGATTTTATTTTCCCAGTTCCTTCCAGTGTGGTTTTATCTTTACGGGGTTTAATCAAAAAGCTGACATCTGGGAGATATAATCTCAAACTATATCAGAATTTGAACTTCATCACGCTGACCTTCTGCAGCACAGATTCCTGTAAAGATCTCTCTTTTCTTATCCTCATTAAAATGAGTAAATGAACTGTGTGCAACATACAGCTGGGGAAATCTGAGGGTGGACATACTGGTTCAAGAAGCATCCAAGATAATGAATCGCACTGAATAAAATCCACACCAGGCCAGAATTGTTCCTGAAGGATGGCCTCCCCCTCCTCCTCCTCATCCCCGCTCCTCCCCCCTGGACTTTACAACAGTCATTAGCGGCTCATATCCACCCAGGGTGTAGGCGATGGGCCCTGCCTGTGTTTTGCAGTTGTGAAAAGGAGCCAACAGCCCCCCATTTTCATGCTTTTTAAGGCTCATTGAGATGGAGAACGAGAGTCGTGCAATGCTTTATGATGCCAGTGGGTAAACCTCAGCAGGTGAGCCGGAGTCACGGTAATACAATGTCTTTAATGCATGCTGGGCCTGTCGAAACTACAGAGTGGCCCTCATTAGATCAACAAAGAGGAAATACAAACAAACACCACCAAAGGACGTGTTGCTTATCAGAGCTGGCCAGGTACAAAGCATGCAGATTTGCACCTGCAAACAATGACACTTTTACAATACACTCATTCGTGCCATCAACTCGCTGTATGCAGAACATGGACTGGATGGAAATAAAAATTATAGAGGCAATTTGCAACTTCATGGTTAGTACAACCAGTGGAAGATATAAAGGCCTGGGTAGGAATGGTAGGGAAGTAATGATAACCATCTGGGAGAGTTATCACATTTTATTTGAGCATGAATTAGAGGGTAAAAGTTCTTGCATCTATGTTTAAATAAATGTTATTACAGTAGGATAAGCTAAAAGTTATATGTAAACTAGGTGTCTTCTAGTTTGTTCTGAATGGTCTTTAATATGTATCATATACATATTTACACTAACAAGACATCAGATCATGTTAGTTTTAGGTTTTTATTTTCAGATCACATCACAATTTGAAGACGGACATACATTGCACACTTATGTTTTATTCTTTCTTCTTCTTCTTTCTTTACAAAAATAATATTTACACTTGGAGATGAGATGAAATACAAAATAAATAGACAATTCAACATTAAAACGATCAGTCAGCATGGAGCAGCAGTTTCAATTTCAGTCAGCATAACTGGAGTCTGAATCCTGCCAGTCTGAACAGAAGGCAGCGGCAGGCGGCTCCTTACCCTTCTTTTTATCTTTCAGTTTTTCTGTTGTTGTCGCAGGCCTCTGGCCCTCAGCCTTGTCTGGGCATGCACTCTCATAGCTGTGAGCTCTGGATCAGCTGTAGCATCGGTAAAGTCACTCTCAGTCAGTTAGCATTGAAGATCCCTTCACCAGCAGGAATAAGAGAACAGCGGGTACTGGCTCCACTCAGCCACGTTGCCATGGTGATAGCCATGGTGCACAGCTTGCGTGGTGTAGTCAGCGGTCAGGTGGTGAGGAGGGGGATACTGGGCGGGGCCGGGGCCGCTCCATTGGCTCAGGGGCTGCTCGGCGCCATATGGGCTGTAGATGTGGTGGCCGATCACTCCCGGCTTGCTGGCCTGGGCCATGGTCATGTTGAGGACCCCGGTGTAGTCCTGGGGGCCGCAAGGGGAAGGGCCAGTGTCATGTGTACGGGGCTTTAAAGAGTCATGATCGGGGACGGTGGCGACTTCAGGGACTCTGGACTCAAAGCTGCTGCGTCCTGATCCACTGTTGTTGCTGCCGATGCTGGAGGAGGGAGAGGGAGACTTTCCATACTCGTGGAACCTGAAGAGTAAAAGGAAGGTGGTCAGCATTCTGTTTATCATGACAACATGATGCTATTATTTGTTGCATAACTTCATGTATTCACCTGTACGGCTGGTAGGAGGCTGGAGCAGGAACAAGCTGCTCTGTGTTGTACATGTCCCTGGGGTCTGCCCCAGCGGGAGACTCAGTCCTCACACTGGGCTCCCTCTCAGCAGCCCACGGGGAGTAACGCTCCTCTTTAACGGTATCGCCCTCTTTCCTTTTGGGCAGGTCTCCTTCCTCTCCGTCGTAACCCTCATATGATGAATGGCAGAAATCTGAGAAGACATAAATCATTAGATCAACTTACAGGTAGAGGACAAAAAAGTAAAAAAAGAGAAGAAGAGAGTCTTAAAACGGTACCTGGTGGACTGTCCTCCTCAGAGTCCCTGTTCAAACTGTCTGACATCTTGGCTCGTTTCTCAAGGCAGGCTGGGTTCTTGTTTGCACGCCTGCAGAGGAACATCAGGTTCATTAGAACAATACTACATACATTACTTTCAATACAATCTACTGCAAAGGAAACCAGTAAATGAGACCCCATTATTCAAATAAAGCAACCAAACTGGGATTTTTTCTGTCATCAGTACCTGTATGTGACTAGTGTGTTACCCACCTTTTTTTAGTAGTGCCTTCATCCCGGAAACCTTTTGCAAATGGGTTGTGATCGATCTTCAGCTTTGTTATCTGCAGGTGGGGAAATCAGATCAGTTAAAATCTCAATAAGGTGTGATGTCCTACCAGCAGTTTGCATTGGTTTGCAGTGACAGGAACTGACCTTGGTGTTCTGGTAGGCTGTGACTGCCGTGAAGGAAGTCTCAGGGAAGGTGAAGGTCTGGAAAACACTCCAGCGGACGCTGAACAGGTCGTCTGCCTGGACGATGTGGAAGCGCGGGTGGTAGCGATGCATGGAGTGCAAAATGATCTGCAGATAGGAAGAGAGTGATTCATTCAGAGCACTCTGAGCTTCAAGTATCCACTTTACTGCTGCTAAAGCATCCAGTTTTTAAGTTACCAGTCTGTCCCTCAAGGACTTCAATTATCCAGTATCCTTCAAAAAGTAGTGCAGAAATCATTTGGGAATACAGACATGTTGTTAAGCACCCCATTTCGAGTGCTCTTACTTACATGGCCGTGCTGGTCGAGCGTATTGTTGGTGAGCTTGAGCTTGAGGAAGGAGACGGACTGCTTCATCCAGTGGCTCCCCGGGGCCGGAGAGTCGGGGTGGAGGTAGGTCCTGCAGGGAGGCTGGGGCTCTGCTTTTCCTGCCACCTCCCATTTTTCTTTATTCCACTGCAGGGAGGAGACAGATAGTTAGTCAATCTGCCACAGAGGAAGGTGATTTACAGAAGGAGCCCCGTCTTCCTCCCTTCCCCACAGTGTGAGAGGAAGACGACAGAGTGGAGAGCGACTGCTGGCCAGTACCACCCACAGAGATAGGGGGTAGTACAGTGGGCTCCTAGCAGGGGATAGAAAAACAGGAAGAGATAGCACCCCTTTGATGTACAATGTCAAGAGGGGAGGGGAGGGGGGGTGATAAACTGGGGACGACTTGCCTGGAGATACTGGTAACCACTGAGGGATATCTACAGCCAAAGCCATGGCTGTAATAAGTCGAGGCTACTTTTTATTGTTGGAAGTCTGCTAAAAATGACATCAAGATGAGGCTCATTCATAAGTGCAGGGAAAATAACTGCTGTCTTACCTTATACCTGAAACCATCCTCAGGGACCATGTCAACCAGTAAGATGTACTTGGCACATGGAATAAGGCCGGATAGATTCACTTTACAGTATGGAAACATCCTCCTGGAAAACATAGAAGGGAACACGTGAGAGGGCAAGAAAAACGAGCAAACACAGCAAGAGAGGATGCTACTGTCCAAACATTCTGCATAAAATGTTATTTTTCTGTCGTCTTACCTGCCCGGTTTGGTGATGATCATCTCTGTCCCTATTCCACAGAAGGTCTTCCAGAGTTCAGGGTCCTCCAGAGTCATCCTGATGTTGCCCTGGAGATAGGCGTCAGGGCCAGCAGCCATGGAGGAGGGAGGAGGGCCGCTGAAGTTGGGCTTCAAGTCTAGAAGTAAATAAGATTCATCACAGCCGTGCTCCAGGAAAAGTGACGGGCGTCATGATCAAGAAAGGTACACTGGGGTAGAGACAAAGCAACTAAAGACAAAACTGGTTGGGAAAGCCCAGCGTAAATCCACTGAAAGTCAGTCAACACTCACCTCTGATGGACTGCATTCTTCAGGTTCAGCAGTGGCACAGCTTGAAAAGGTTCATGCACTGAGGGCCAATAAGCAATCCAAGTATCCACGATATCCAAGTGTTTCTTCAGCTCTGCTCTCCCTCCTTGGTCTCTTGCCTCATGTGTTAAAAGAAAAAAAAAAGAAATCCAGCAGCTCAGGCAGTCAGAAGGTTAGTCAATCTTGTTGCAGCAGATATTTCAGAGCTCTCGAGTCCTGCAGGAAGGGGTGACCATGACTTTTAAGGGGAGCCACGGAGAGGGTGGGGTCAAGAGAGCCATTCCCAGGCTTTGAAGTGGCACAATGATGAGTCAGTGCCCCGCTGTGATTGGAGGGTCCTGGAAATCAAAGAGACTTAACAGAGCCTTGATACCGTCCCCACAGGAAGGGGGACGGAGGAAATGCATCTTTATTAACTGCTAAGAGACTTTAAAACAAATATGGACGGACTTCCCTGCTGCAGATCAGGACTCGCAGCGGCACCAGAATCTGTGTAAATATCATTCACACAGACATAACCACACACCAAAATGGCATTTAGTGTGTTTGTGCAATGTGGTAAATACCCAATAATACATCCAACACAACTGAACGGAGGGAACATTTAGATAATCCTGTGTGTTTTGTGTGTACACTGGAGGAGTCATTATTTTCTTTAAGATAGCAGCATTTCCAAGAGTTTTCTCAAAGCAGAACCATTATTATAACACATATTATTGTCTATGTAATATGTCCTCTATACTGATCTGAAATTAGATAGAAACAAAAGACAATTGATTTTTTCTGGCATCAAATATATAATCACATTTACACTTTTCTACATCCTCAGCTTTCTCCATCAGAGAAATTACGCAGTGGGAGGGAAACTCTGTGTAAACCCATAATGGTGTAATGACAACACGCACTCTTTCTGCAGGTAACTTTCACCTGGGGGCATCCTCTGAAGCCTACGGGACAGGCAGTGGTGGTGGTGGTGGTGGTGGTGGGGGGTGGGGGGGGGGGGGGGTGTTGTGTATTGGGGTGTCTAGACAGGCCCATGCTCTGATAGATAATCTCATTAGGCTAGTTTCCCTTGAAGGAGCTGGTTTCTGCATGCGGAGAAAGCCCTGTGTGTAGGCAGGCAATTAACAGCCAGTTAGCACCACAAGCCCAAGTCAGCCTTGAATGGGACAGGAGGGGTCTTACAATAAAGACCTGCCACAACAACCCGGCCGTCCTCCCACCATCCACATCCAGGCAAAATCCACGGGTGTCATTCATAGGCCTGTCTCCGCCTGTATCGTACCATGTTACCACAGGCAAAACAAATGCTAAACACTGCAGGCATTAGCATAGAGGAACAAAATTAAACCACAGTCCCCCTCTTGTTTCCACTGACATGAAAATTTAAATTGAGCCGACTTTCACATCTTATTCAACCTCTTTTCTAGCATAGACACATCACTTCCACTTACATTTCTCATTGTATTCTCACGTCTGCATGCTGCATACAATGCCTTCTGTAAGCTCGGCTCTCTGACACCCATGCACAAAAGATTTTTTTTTTTTTTTGCTTTTGTGTAACTGTATGGATAACAGGTTGGATACCAAAACCATATACAATATATGATCTAGACTTTTAAAAGCAATGTGTGCAGCATAGAAATGGTTCCGCAGTTGTAAAGGTAGCACGGCAGTTAAGTGTGCATAAAGAGATGTTCACTGCTAGAAAGTCTTCCCTGTGAAAATATTGATTTTGAGCCTCTTTAAGGCTCCTGTGCGGGGTCGATGCAGAATAAAACGGATAATAACATTCAGCTTGTAAAGATGCACTTAAAGGTGCTCGTGTTTGTTAAATGCCCAGATGCAGGACTCTCCCAGCAACCCCCCCCCCCCCCCCCCTTCCCCCCTTCCCCTTGTGGAACCTGGTGGCACAACATTGGCCTTGAGGAAGTGTGATGTGTTTTTATCCTCCTTATGTGAAACCAACTGTTGTCGAGGAGTTATTAATCACAGGTTCAGTGTGGCTATCCTCACTTAGCCCTTAGCCAGCTCCTCTGGGCCTGCATGGGGATCCCCTTAAGCTATTTCACTGGGGGCAGAGAGGTCATGCAGCTCTTTGAGTGTTTAGGAGTGTAAGTAAGTAAGTAAGACGCTGCGAGAAATAAAACGGTTTAGATGAGAACTTGTCCGCAGATCACTTCAGCTCTCGCAGCAGAGTGTGTCAGCGTCACTCAGAGCTGAGGTGTATATTTCAGCAGCGGCAGCGTCAATCCCATTACGCACTGGATCTGGAGGCGACAGGTGTGACTGGTAAAGGCCTCGGTACATGGCCTGGGGACAAAAGTTGGGGACAGAGAGGAATGACAGGGAGCTCTGCCTTATGTAACAGCCAGCCTGGGGGCGATTTGGACTGGATGACACATCAGGGAGGTCATCTGGAGAAGATTGATAGGGACTGCTGACCAAAAACATTTTGTTGGAAGTTCCCTAAATTCACTGTATGAATGTAGCCACTTCATAACAAGTGTAAATAATGAGGGATGACAGGGGGAATCTGATCATAGATATCTTCATACCTCCTGTTCAAACTGAACCCCCATATCTCAGGCCTGACTCCACTGTGGCTTTCCTCCCTGCATCTACTCTTGGATCACCTCTGGCAGTGATGTTCCACGTCCCAGGTGTCAGTCTTTGGCCATTTGCTTTAACTGCACAGATCCCCTTGTGCTCCACAATTAACAGCTGCCAATATACAGCCAGGGCCCGGGGATCAGACGGCTCTCTAGCAGCCCAATAAAGAGCCCCTGGAGTGGACTGACGAGAAATCTCACACCTTTCGCTCACATTAGCCATGCAGCATGTCCTTTTGATGCTTAATTGGCCACTTTGAGGGGTTTGCAGAGATAGCAGCCCCATGGCTAGAAACAACATGATGTCACATGAGGCCGAACAATCTCATATAGCAGGAGAAATGCCTTCACCTGACAACAGGTCGGTTATAATTAGACTTTATCTGCTTTGAGATGCCGTGCTGTGATTAGACAGGATTCATAACATCATGTCCATTCCTTCATCTAAAGGTCTGCATACATATGACATGGCACCCAATCATATACTGTATTCTTCTCAACAAGAAAACATAACTGAGTCAGATTTTATCAGGGTAATGCCAATTCATCAATTTCCTTTATACCTTGCAGAGATTATAAAAACAAACCTCTTTAATGTGGAAAAAATGAGACATAAATCTGTTCCAATATCCTGCCTGCCATACCCGTCCAACTGCAGAGTGACCGTGATCTCACATGCACCAACTAGGGGCCGGGCGGGCTCACATTTGGTCCACCACATAAGAAAACAAACCTCAAATCTAGCTTGCCTGGCAAAGGGGGCAAATGACAACTTCACAGCACTTCATAAGAAACTCCTGGAAGTTGCTAATGAAGACTAATGACTTCCCTCGTGTCAGAGACTTCACACCAGAGTGTACAAGCCCTTTGACCACAAAGTCAATGTGGTCAGCGGGGTGGTCCGCCGGCCACAGGAGTCAGAAAGTCCACAGCCCCACTGGAAGCATGGTGACTTTTTCATGATATTTATTTTGGATTTCAAAATGATTTAAAAGCAAGATAGATTACACAAATGACTACTTTTTTCCCTGTTAAAATGTTTTTTTGGGGGGGAGTTTTTCCTCATCTGAGTCTCATTGGCTTGTCTATCCTACAATAAAACTTTCATCAGTTGGTTTTGAAATAAGCCATTTTATAATTGGCAGTTTTAAGAGGCGTCTAATCATAACAGAAAATAGCTTTTATGTGTTATATTAGCAGCCAGGAGGAAATCAGGATCAAACAGTGAGTGTGTTACTGATGGAATTTAAATAACGTGTTTTCAGTCTCATAGGCCACACACACACTCTGAAAACAAACTTGACTGTCACAAAATTAGCTGTCACTGTTAAAAGGTTGTGTGGCCATGGCTGGTGACAGAAATGACTGCTGTGTTTTAGTGAGCAACTATCACCTTCCTCTTTACAGAACAGTTCAGATTAAGCCTAGAATGTATTCATTTAATCAAGCTGTGTTGAAAAAGACGTCATTTTCCTGTTACTCTTCTAATGTTTTGCTCCTTCTATACTCCAAACATGCACCAAAGTATTATGAATGCTTGCAGTGTATAAAAAACGTAATGAAGAATGATGCATTATTACCGTTCTCACTCGAGGAAGTGATGTTGAGTGAGCAATCAGGTGTTGTCAGGCAACTGTGTATAAGAACTTATACATGTTGTAGGATGCTTGTTCTTGTGTTTTAAATCTCCAGATAATTGTTGAGAATGTTGATTTCATCAGTATGCATTATGCTAGTATAATAAACAGTAGTTACGGCAACCATAGACGATGTTACCAAAGTGGCCCCTCAGGTACCTTTTCTCAGAAAGCCTGGGAGGTCCGAGCTCTCTGCTGACAGTTCATACAGACTCTGATGCAAGGAGCCCTGTGGAGAACATTTTATGCAGATCTGGATGGTATTTTAAGGAGCACACAGAACAAATATGTGTTTCTCAAATATATTTTTGGTTTGACATCTATAATGCATTCAGTCCAGACACAGAGAACAGTTCCCCTCCAGCATCCTGAGCCAGGGGGGCTGGGCCGAGCCGGTCACCTCTTTAACTGTGGTACATTTCCAGAAGCTCAGCAGAACATTAGAAAACTATCTTACACCAAAAAAATAAACAAAAATAATGAAATAAAATACAAAACAGTTTCTTTTTATATCAAGGGTGATTGTTTACAATTATTCATTTGTGTCCTTTTTAAAAATTCTTTTTAGACAGCTTTCAAGAAACACAATCAGTAAATATCTCTCTTTTTTTATAGAAAACAATCTGTAAAAAACATTCTGTTGTCTTCCTCTGAGTTAAGCTAGAATTGTGACAAATTTACCAAAATGGTGTCAATGGAAAGGCATCTGTATTAGAAAGTCTTCCTCAGCATGAATTTCAATTCCACTGAAATCAGGAAACATCCCGTAAACGTCTGTCAACGGTGAGTCGTTTCCTGAGTTGAGTGAAATTGAAGTGGCCCTCACCTTAATGTTTACACTCTCACACGTGCCAACACTTCTCCAGCTCAATACTCAACCCATTAAAACCAAACATTTTGGAAAGATATTTGGATTATTACATGTACAAAAGCTAATTTATAATAACTGAAACCCCTTTCCATATCATTCAGATCAGTGCTGGTGACAGGACGTCTTCCTGTAAGAACTGTTCCTCTTAGCTACAAATGCACATCAAAGAAATGAAAAATATATAGAACATAAAATATTACAAGAAATACAGTGAGTACAAAAATAGCACAGCGTTAAGTGCTAACTGAAAAAAACATCCCAAATGTTAAGTGTAAACATTTCCAATCTGCTACAGGTTGTGAGGCTGTGTGGCCCGTTAGCTCCACAGATGAACCTCGAATGCAGCCGACTGTCCTTATTTCACCCTCGTGTTCATTGAAATATATCATGTGCCAATGCAATGTGTCTTGCAGACGAAATTCTCATGCCAAAGTAAATGATCAAAGTGGAGGACAGCAGGTACATGCTGCCGAGCATCAGTCTAGGCACCCCAGATTGGCGACTGGTTCCCGGACGAGGATTTAGCTGCAGCTTGGAGGTACAGTTAGCATAAAACATTTAAAAAAAAGATGCATAAACATGGGACTGGTTGGCTTTGAAGGCTAAAATTCTTTCTTGCCAGATCCAGTGTGCAGGAGAGCTCGATAAGCTGATGTGTGATATGCATAAATGGCACATTACAGACATGCTGTGAGGCCGAAGCCATCATCGTCTGTCACTTGCTGACGAGCAGAGCAACACAGTGACATGACAGGCGATGAGAATACTGCATTTTTTTCAGTTTGGGAGGGCATTTGTTTTTGTAATGCACATGAGGGAACAATAGCATCAACAAAGACAGCTGCAGTGACATGTATCATTCCTTTTTTTTAAGACAGGGGCACAGGGTTTGGCAGAGTGAGGTCAAGCTGCGACAAAAGTCCAGTCAGTCTCAGCGTGCACACAAGGCCTTCAGAGGCTCAGGTGTCCATGTAATCGTCCTCCTCCTCCTCGTCCGACTCACTCTCCAGAGAAGACTCCTGGCTGGATGTCTCCTGCACCTCCAGCGCCGGCTGGCTCAGAGTGTCCTTTTTGACTGTGGCCGCAGACTGAGATGACAGGATGACGTTCTGTACAGGAGTAGACAGCAGGGGTCACACTTGAGTGTTAGACTAGAGGCACGGACACACTCACAGAACAAACATGTTTAGAGGCAAGCTACATACCTTTAGTCTTTGTTTGGTTTCCTCTGAGATGCTGCCTTTGGGGGAGAGAAGTGTGGGTGTCGGAGGTGTTACTGTGATTTCTGGCGGGAACTTGGTAACGGTGGAGGGGATGAAAAGCTTTGGCATGTTGGGTGGGACACGGGAGCGGATTCGGTTGGGGTCTGGAAGCTTTGATTGCTCATTGCTGGCATACTGTTGCTGGTCTGAGAGAGAAAAACAAGAGGACATTTCTGAATATTAGAACATTTTCAAGGCATGTGAAGCCACAGTACATATTGGAATATCATTAACTCTATCCATGTATCCTGCTGAGTCAAAGGTTCTGACCTGGGCAAGGTTGTGCGGTGCTACATGTGGCAGTTTCTTCCTGGAACCAGCCTGCTGCTGACTCCTGTCCTTGGGATACAGTGGCCAGTTTCATCTGTTGACAAAGGTGTGACTCCTGCTGTCGGTACGAAAGTCCCTCTGGGGGCTCCTCCCGCTCCTCTGTGGGCAAAAACAACACACCAACAAAATACATGTTAGAACTATACTATCAGCACCGGACCCTCCAAGTATCTGGCAGTTTTACAGTATTTGTGATTCTTCACAAAAACACATAATTAATGATCTAATCAGAGCAACTTTATGTTCTTCAGCTTTCACAAGAAATAAATTGACAATGTTGCTAGTTGAGTTTGATGTAGTTTTTGTGTTGTTCGTTACACCTGATTAACAAGACCTCGAGGCTTGATTCCAAGTATTGTTGGCCCACACAAAACAGTATTTACACAACATCTGACTTCCTTAATGTGATGGTTTTTCCAACTGAATCAAGATGTTGAGGCTACACATCCAAATGTGTTGATGGATACGACACCGCTCGAGTAGAAATAAGCAGTTTTATTTGATGAAAAGGGGCAGAACTACTGAAAAAAAGACAAAAAAAAAAAGACTTTCTATGGAAGTCATCAAGTACACCGTGACATAAGACATAAGCATTAACTAAGGATTGACTGTTTCTAGGACATAGAGTAAAGATGACAGTATTTGGACATAAAAATACAATAAAAACATTCTGCACATTTTGCCATTCATTGTCAGACAATTAACTGACAAGTTTACTTACAATTTTCCATTTGATGGGGACTTTAAAGTTCCCTTCATTAGACAGCTATCTGAAATGAGTACATGTGAGCTAACTGCAAATGTCCCCCCCTGCAGCTCAGACAGACAAATGAAAATGATCTAATACTCTTTCAGGCTTCTCCACTAATGTTGCCTAGGAAACCATTACATAATACACAGCGCTGCAGTGTTGCTTGATGCTAACCTGTGTGTGTGTGTGCGCATGCAAATATATCTGAAACACCTTCAAAGGTCATCCAACTTCAGTAACTGGAGGAAATTTGAACAGATCCACACAGTGCTGATTTGCAGCTACTGGTTACAAACACTCCCAGTAAACTGGATTTATTGATCTAATCAATGTCCACAGATGAAAAAGATGCCTGCAGTTTCAGTCCAGTGCAGTCAGTTCTCTTTCTGATGACATAAGGCTGACAGGTTTTAGCTTGGCACATGACATGTAATAGGTGATAAGATGGACACGGAGCTCCGTACAGTTTGCTGTGAAGCAGCATTGTGGGTTTCCAATTAAGGACAAAAACAAGATGAATACTGCCGTGTTGCAGAGAGCTCTGTCTGACAGCTAATTCATTAAAAGGTTTGCACTTTGGGGGGATCTTTCGCTCACAAAAATCCAAAAATCCAATTTGCTCAAAATGTCACGATGAAACTGAAAAAGTACCAAAAATGTGATTCTATAGAGTTATTAAATAAATTCTAACATTATATTTACATTCGTATTTTTAAAAACTGTTTGCAGAGAGCAGCAAATTATAAATGATCTGAACGTAAAGAAAATGTCGGTTCCACAAAAAACAGACCAAAGACATAAGACAGCAACAAATATGAATTTGACTTCTGATGCTGTAACTTTTTGCCTTTACATCAGTAATGTTTGCCTTCATATGAATTACTGACTGACAAAATGTTCAATATAACTGATTATATGTTTTTATATGAAGTCTTTAGTTATGTATGTGAATATATTTCTTACATGTGTGCTGTGCCTCATTGTAGTACAGCGCCCATGTCATACTGCATGTGTCAAAACATTGCTGGTTCTTCTGGTTTCTTTGCATAGAAAGACATGTCATTTTGATGATTTAAAGTAGATTTTGAGATAAGGCCATGTAATACAACAGTCCTTAGGGTCATGTATCTCAAAAGCAACAACTTTTTTAAGTTTGTTACCTGCAAAATATCTGCAGATATCACAGAGGTAACATAAAACTAAGGTTTCAGAGCTTGCAATAAAGAGCCTACTGCCCTCTAATGGCCTCGTATGATTATAAAATCATTCTAAATAATAATCAAATTTAATAACTAGAAAGGAGTTGAAATATTAAGAAGAATACACTACCAATACTACATATATGTGAGAATTCATTATTTATTTGTCCATTTCACAGCATTTAGAATATCAGGGGAATTCAGGCTGAAGACACTGGCTGTAGGAATTGTATCTTTAGATATTAAACATGAGATAAAAAGCAAATTGATCTGCCAGAATACTCATTATAAGGATCAGTGATGATTATGCCAAACCCCTCCAGAAGCTCATGTAGGCAGAAAAAGAGTCACAATCTGGAGGACACTGATTTCTAAAACTCTTGTTGGGGGACTGACAAAACCCAAAAGGCAAAATATAACCAGGCCAGAGTCTGTTGTTATGTAACAGGTCTGTGGAAGTCCACAGGCGCCCCCTGCTGGTCACATGGACTAAAGCACTTTAGGATCTTTACAAACTGAACTGACAACTACACCAGCAGTATTACCAATTTCAACAAAACAACATTTCATCTCTAATATCTTCCCAGCAGCAGAAAGAACAATAACTTGTCAAAATGTGTGTATATCACATTCTGACAAAAACACTAAACAACCATATAGTGGAAAGATGTAGAGGAGGCCACTGTACCTGTGTGTGGTAGGAAGGCCATGGCTGCAGCAGGGTGGCTAGCTGCTCTCCTGTGCTGCGGCTGATCGTGGAAGCCCGAGGCTTGAGGTCTGGACAACTTGCTCAGGGGCTCGTACACCGATTTGGCTTGGCCGTCCTGGGTAGACAGCGGGTGGCAGGCGGTGTGGCTGAGCAGGACGGGTGTCGGCAGGGAGGCAGGGAAGAAGATGTCTCGGTGCTCCTTGGTGTACTTGGGTGTGGTTGGGGCATCGCCTGCAGACTGTTGGAGACAGAAGAAGAGCAGTGGTAGTGAGGAGGTGTGACTGACCTTGGGGATCCATCTGCAGCGTTAACCCTCCTCTGCTCAGGTAGATTTCTGAGAAGTGTACACCCTCTTCCCTGGAGACAGAATCTGGTCAGAGACTCAGCGCCAGAGAAACCGAGGGAGCCACAGACGATACCACCGCACTTCTCAAACAACACACATCAGCAATATTAGTCTCGGCTCTTTCACATAAGAAGTAATGAAATCCTTTACAGAGCTGCGATGTCGTCCCCCGGGGGTTCAGAAGCTTACTTGTGTGCTGGACTGTGTTGGGTGCTGGCGAGGACCACGGCTCTACACCACACTACATCCCTCTGAGCCACTTTCCTGTGTCTCCTTTTGAGGGCCACTTATAAACACAAGAGCTGCACAAACAACCTGTGACAACAGCCGCCCTGCTCCCACAGCCGCTGCCATGGCAACACAGAGGAGCGCAGTTAAAAGAAATGAATACACCTTTAGTTTTCAATTTAAAATAGATGAAAAGTTGGATAAAACCTAGCCTTTATAAGCCTATAAATCCAGCTCTTCAGTCTGATATATGAACTGTGGCACATTTTAACAAGCTGAAGAAATAATGATTTTCAGATCCAGTGATGGGCAACACAGAACTGTACTGCATTAATTATGCAGATATGTTAAAAAGTAAATATGACTTCATATTTGCCAAACAGAGGTACATTTGACTATTAAATGTAGTAGTTTTGTCAAGATTTCAGAAGCCTTGAGGCAACGTTCAGGGCCACATTACACTACTGTCATGGCAGGCAGGCTTTGACAGATACAATATGTTAGCACAAAACAATTTGGCAATAACAGAGCTCTCATAGCAGAGTTCTCAAGCTCTCTGCTGGGAGTTGAAGTCAAATTGTGCTCTGAATCAGAGCTGTGCAATGATGAAGCTCCCTACGGGATTCACACAGCAGAGCACAGGCAAATCAAACAAACAGAGTAGCCTTCCAAAAGCTTAGACAGCAACAGATCCTTCAGCTCAACACAAGAGTGGCACAGCAGCTTCAAGCAGGCATCAGCTCCGAAGGCAGCTTTGATGATTCATATCTCATGAATTAAACATCGCCATGTCGCCAAGACACCAACAAGTCAGCTGGATGGTGTGCATTAAAAAAACACTACCTGAGAAAATTGCAGCACATAGCATGTGGTCAGTCTGTAGTCTCCTTCAGTGTCTGCTGTGTGGTAAGAGCGGGCTCCTGGCAGTCAAACTGAGTTCCCACAATTGAAAGATGGTTCTTCGCAATTATCGAGATTGGGCTTTAAATCAGATTAGAGCAGAGCAGCTGTAGATGTCACATACAGGTTTGGTCATCTTTCCAGCACAATTGAAAGACCGGCCAACCGAACATTTTAATTAAATTGCCTGCCCAAATGGGACTGACACTGGCGCTCCTTTGTGGAGCAAATGTCCAGAGTCTTTAATGAGTAAAACCTCAACATTCCTCCAAGTGTGCTGATATACAGAGGGTGAGACTGAGTGATTTAATGAAGCACCTCCATCGAGTCTCTCAAAAAGATTATGAAAATATATCAGACATTAAGTGACAGTAACAAAGAGCACAGGTCATTTAGCCTTGGCATGCTTTCCTCCTGGTATGGCATCAAACTGAGGGAGCAAGCAACACAGAGCACAACACAGCCAATGTTTCAGCTCGGCACTATACGGACAGATCTCGCTCTGCACTTGTGGGGGCTTGAAGGAATGTGTGAATCTGGAAGAGGCAGGCAAGAATTCTTCATGTCCTCGAGCCGAGAACTCCAAGGTGCCTACTCACATTTCCCACTACATGCAAGTGCAACCAAATGCAAAGCACGACATGAGCTGGTGGCACAGTAATTACACACAAACAGCAGTGAGATTAGACTGCAGAACAAGCTAGGAGGCAGAAGCACCCTATCTTATTAGCATTGTGGGAAAAAACACCACATGCAGGCTAATTATCATAATATTTAACAGGTCAACAATCACACCATGTTTACCTGAGAATTACAACAGCGATCACGTTTATGGATGGAAATGTGTCAGGTTAAGACTCTACATATAAGATTTTATCTATTAGTCACCAATTAAACAACAAATAGTCATAATGAAATAAAAACAAGCATTCAAATTTAGACAATTTGTGATTTTAATGAGTTTGAAGTGGGTTTGTCACCATTATAACTTAATTGATATTAATTTCACGAATGTCTTTCATTGCCACTTATTTTTATTTAAGTGTTTTTAATTTTTAGGTGACTGCAAAAAGCAATAGCTTATAAATTATATTTAATTTTAAGGTAATGCATAACTGCATGGAAGCTGATTATAGTTTAACTTGACATGACATGAAGTGCATCAAGATATTATGGAGATGTATGCATGTAAAAAACAAACAAACTGGAATATGCCCACACAGCTGTTTCAGCAAAATAAAAGATTCTAATTCCAACCAAGTTTTTACACATTTAAGAAATATGGCTTGTCGCTCCGTGCCTCATCTGCACCATCATCGCTACGTCGTGTGTTTATGCGCGACAATTACACAAACGAATGCACAGACAAAACGAACAAAGACAACAAAAAGAATCATGCAGAAAATAAGACCGGATCAGTGAACTAGGAAGACGAGAGATTTATTTTGCCCACAGCTACTTCTCACGAGCCTGAGGTTCGGGGAACATCACCGTGACAACAGGATGTGGGCAGAGAGACCCTTGTTGACTGTGTGGGCAGGAGGAGGGATGTGAGGAAGGGGGAGTCACCGACACAGGATGAGGCAGAGCAACTAATGATTCGATGAGGAATATGAGAACTGAAGACAAAGCTGAGTTAATAGTTGGTTTTGCACAAGCAGAACCCATTCAATTCACTACAGTTGGACGTACTTATTTAATGTATTTACTTCTGTCATCTTGCCTTATAAATTCATATGCACAATGCCTGTCTAAATAAGCAACATGCATACCAATGCTCAGTGAAACTAATGACAAGTTTGGCAACTACTGAGTGAGGCTGAAGGGACAACAGGGAGCATTCACACCACGCTTTCAGCTATATTTAGTACTGGCAGGCTGGAGCAGAATATATAGAAGGACCAGGCAGCATCTGTAGTAAAATGTGCTAAAATGACAAGTAACTTAGTAATTCCCAGACTTATTCATCAGTTTAGCACATTTTACTACAGATGCTGCATATTACATCCCCACATATAGTCTAACGCAACAACATCCATTCTTAAACATGATGTTATAAGCTAAATAGCAGACAAGTAAAATGAGCATTTAATCTACTTGGACTGGCAGATGGGTGGGATGTACAACATCAGGTCAACTCAGATACATCATTTTAGCCTGCCTGGTAAAGCCCAAGTTTGTCAGTTCAGTGCCATGATTGGGGTTCGTACAGCTTTTTAAAATCCAAGCACTTTTCAAGCACTTTCAAGGTATCTTAACCAAAAATATCCAAACTTTTGAAGCATTTATCATCACATCTAAATTGTTACAATAAATGCCAGGAGACAACAAACAAATATGATGCCGGAATCGTTTGATTTCAAATATTAAACGAGTTTTGGTTTACATGAGTGATTGTGTAGATGAAACACCAGATTATGCTGAAAATCAAGCATTTTTCAAGGAGTATATTTGAATTCAAACATTTTCCTAACTTTGAAAACATACTGGTTAAAATTAAGCATTTTTCCAAACTTTCAAGACTTTGTACGAACACTGCATGATGGTTGCAGCTTATCAGAAATGATCTGCCTGGTTAAACTTTTACCTGCTGCAAAAACATATTGTTGTTATTATAATTTCATGACTGGATATTTTCTTTTGCCATTAGTTTAAAGGCTATGTAAAACAGTGTTCATAAAGTTCCTAAAATACTGCTGCTGTATCATAAACTTGTTTGAGTAAAGCCTTATATCATCAAAGCATTCATCAAAGGCCGATCCCATTACGTGAGGGTGAAAAACAAGTATTCGGCATCAACTTGGATAAAACAGGGATAGATGGAATGTACATTTAGCTCTCTGTATAAATATAGACTTCAGTATGAGCAATGATGCACAGGGGAGAGAAACTGTAGATGTAGCAGAAAGATGGCAGATGAGCATGCAGAGACTTTTTTTTTTTTTTTTTACCTGTCTTTGGGCAGAAGTGGCCAACTGTATCTGGCAGAACTTCACAGCTTGGTCCAGAGCTACATCCTCATCAACCTGAGACAGGACAACAGGCAGAACAAGGACATTAGGGCAGAGCAACATATCTTCATAAGCTCATGGTTATAGTCCACAGTGTCTAATCTTTTCACACATCTCTTTCTATTCAGCAAAACGTCCTCATGCAATACTGGAGCAGCGCGTGTATTACTGCAAATTCATCATATATTTCTGAGGTGACCTGTCCTGTGTACATACCATGTTAATTACTCTCTCTGTCTGTCTCCACACTAATGTCAAGCCAACAACACATTCTTCTGATCAGAGCCAGTAGGATTTCTTCTGAGCTACTGCCTCTGATCATAGCACCGGGAAAAAGAGGCTCACATTAAGGCCCAGTGCAGCTAGTGGATGCGTGGGAGTAGGCGAGCTTAGCTACAGCCCAACATCGTACACTTAGCAGTAATCTTGTTCACACAGCTGTTATGTTCCCTCCAGCAGCCTGTTGTATGCAGCGGTTCAGGGACCCCCTAAGGGAGGGATTTTTACAGCTGCCTCATTCTAGTTTTCAAATGATGCCAATTGTTAAATGGACTGAGTCAAGCTTCAGTGCACCAGAGAGGACAGCCTTCTTCTTTCAATTCATGTCTGGCTGACTGCAAACCTTCCTTGTCAAACCACATACAGTTGCCAGTGGTGACTTATCAATATCACATCATGATTACTTTTAGAATGAGGCAAATTTCAACCAGGCATCTCTGTCACATCAATAACACCATTCACTTAATGTGCACTCTGAATGCAGGGAATGCTCTGTCTGCCCATTTAAATTTACCACCTTAAATGTGAGCTGAAAGAAAGAAAAATATCTGACTGAAATAAGCAGAAGTAATAACAAAAACATAAACAAGAATGAAAAAGATGCAAGGTGCAGATCTGAACTATATGCAGCTGTGCAGTGCAACAGACCATAAAACCACAGAGCGTTTGCAGTTTGTGCAAGTTGGTGCACAATCAGAAGATGCTTCTGGAAAATGGCCAGGCATATTAATTGCATAACTCATTTGGTGACAGGAAACATGTTGTGGCTGGTTCTGGCTACTCTCTCTTATGGGTGTGTCTGAGAAGATGTTCTCTTTGCTGTCTCTTAAAGAGCACAGGAACAAAATCTTAGCAGCAACCCAGGCACCTAAACAACATCAAAAGCTGCTGGAGCTGGCCTATCTCCTCCGATATATCCATTCTCCTCTTCAGCTGTCCCTCGCCTACTGCCCTCCCACTCCAGCTACAGCTCTCTGGCCTTACACATCCAATGACATGGCAACTTCTGTAGGGCCAGCATTGATCTTCAGCTCAATGTGGCTGTATAAGCGGATGTGGGCTGTTCTGCAACTTCATCATCACTGCCATAGAAACCACTCAAGTTGGACTAACTTTCAACAACTGAGGTACATTTGCTCTAGAGAGATACAAAGCAACTTCTCTCTTCTTTCACACTTCCTGTGCAGGAGAAGGTTAACAATGATTTACACATTTCTCATAACAAGCACAGTTTTACAGATGGCAGCCCTTTCCCTGCTTCATGTCATAAATTACTATACATTTTAACAATACATATTGCTTAATAGATAAAAGTCCTAAAATTTTGCAATAACCTAACAATACAGACATACAGGCACTATGCCACTACACATTTTTACTTTTCAACACCAGTTCAACAGCCATTACATACAAGTGTTTTACAATTCAATAGCCTTTGTATGGGAGCAAAAACTGGCTGACATAGAGGCTAGAAAATTATTCAGCACTTGCGTTCAAAATGCAAAAGGTGCATGGATTTGACAAGTTTATCGAAAAAATAAAAAAATCCCCAGCAGTGCTACATTTAGAATCAACAACCTGTTTCAGGAGTAACAGAAAGACCAAAGTCACAGAGGTTGAATTTGGGTTACTGAGAGTAAAAGCACAACCGCATTTTAGCTTGATTTATCTCAGCGTTTGAAAACTGAAAGAGGGAAAGTCCCTGTTCTACAGTGGGTGTTGTGTTACTAATTCAGTTAAAACAGGGGTTTCCCAACCCCAGTTTATTTTAGGAGGGCTCATATCAAGTATGCATGACTTTGCAAAATGTAAAAAAAACTATAGCAACACATATACTTGCAACAACAATGTTATATGTGTGTGCACAGCAGAGGTATCAGGTGTGGTACATCTTGAAGAGCCTTACCTGTTTTATGAGCATATAAGTCTCTGACATGATCTTCTCAATGCGTCCCAGGTCGTAGGTCATGACTTTCTGGCCTTGCTGCCACACCCTGTAGGCATCAAGCAGTAAGGTTTTTCCAGACTCCACATCTTCAAGAAGCTTCCTTTTCCTGTTTGGCCTTCGTTGTGACCCCAGATCAGTCCCACTGGCTGCCAAAGTGACCTTGGGTGCTGAGGCTTGGAGCTGCTGCTGCCTGGAACTGATACTCAGCTCTTCTAGAGACAGCTCTGGTGTCCGGCTGCTGTAAGTCATATTCTGCTGGGGCTCCACGGCACTCAGGGAGGTCTCAGCGTCCTTTTGGTTGCCCTGAGAATCTGTGGTAGTAGAGGGCCTCCTCCAGATGCCAGTGTCCAGCTCCATAGGTTCCTCTGGTCCTGCTTTGTGCCCCTCACTGCCAGCAGTCTCCACCTTGCCAGGGTAGCTCTCCTGAACCTTACTCCCTTTATCGATGGATGGTGGTGGTGGGGTGAGTTGAGCCTGGGAGGCTTCCCTGGGCCCTGTGTCAGTGGCACAGGCTCCCTCTGTGAGCCCAGGCTTCTTAGGCAGTGCATGTTTGCTGTCCTCTGAACTGGGCCTGTTGGATGCGTCCGTTGTGGTCATCTCCCCCATGGAGGGCGCAGGCGCTTTGTGAAGCTGCTCAGACACCTGAAAGAGAACAGAACCTGTCAAAACATGAAGCGGGTGCATGCCAGACGTCTAAAACACGGAGCGGCTCTCGGATCTTAATGTGTGTGTATAGTGATTTGTACTTCCTTACCCCTGTGAGACTGTTCAGATTGTCCTCCAGGACTTTTACAGTTAGGAAAAATGCTCTCTTGGCCAAAACCTGGCGATCAACATCCCGTAAATACTTCCTTCATGGAAGAGAAAGATGCGAGAGAAGAGATGTCATGGAACAAACACATCACACATAACAGAAACAGCAGTGTCATACAAAGTTGGTGCTTACTTTCCCTGGTCAGGGGTTCTCTGCAGCATGAAAGAGACTTTCAGCAGAGTATCGTGATCCTTGAGCTGAGACAGCACCTCCAGCAAGAGGACAATGGATCGGTTCATATGAGATGCAAAACTTCCTGGGCGATCAATCTCATCTACTGGAATACGCCAGATGCCCTGGAGGGTGCGAGGAGGAAAAAAGAAGAAGCAGAATCTGGAGTAAGTTTGACTGTGCTACAAACAATTAACAAAAATATTATGTTTTCAACACACTGCTGGTGGAACATGGCACAGACACACTTGTTGTGGCCTTGACGTTTAGTTCAGCAGGAACTTGATTTCAAAACATGGTTCAGTTACAAAACATTGGGGAAGGAGGCCAAATGGTGTCTCAGAGGAGCTGCCTACATGTAACTGGTTTCACATTTGACTGGACAATAAGCCAGCAGGCCAATTTGTGAAATTCTGAAAGTTTATGTTTTAATGATTGCTCCTCCAGGTTGTCAAAGGCCTATGGAGTGTATGACACACCAAAACAATTAACAGGGAGACATGGAAAAACAGAAAGGAAAGAAAGAAGAGGAGAAAGCAAGAGAAATTAGTGGGAGTTAAAAAGAAGAAAGAAGAAAGCCCTAATGAGGGGATGGAAAGGCTGCAGGAGAGATCTTGTGGACTGGCTGGCCATGTAGGAGGTGGGGGGCTTTCTCTCTGGGCACACATGATAGGCAGCCTCATTATTGCTCAGCTCTGTCCAAGCAATGCAACAGACCAGCAGACTGGCTGCCAACAAACACAGTCCTCCCTTGCAGAAAGCACAATGAGGTGTTTTTTGATGGACGAGTCCACCTTTCTTTTTTTTTTTTCAGTGAGCACTGAGCACATGTCCTCTCAGCAGGTGAAGCGAGGCAAGGTTCTGGACTCTGAAGCTACTGATGCGAGTGCAGATGGTGGCCTAGGCTGTGTACAGTCATAAAGCACATGGCACAGAGTAAAGCTTCTGGCCTCAGAAAATGCATGCGAGACAAAACAAAGATGACCATATCAGGATGGAACAAAACAAATGAGACGGCTCCATCAGCTGCTGAAGGCACCGGGGAGCGTGGCGCTCCTCCTCCCAGACAGCTCAAGATTGTCAGATGACATTTTCAAAAGCCACTGGAGAGGGACAAAGCAGGAAAGAGAGGCAAAATAAACCAAAACAGATCACATTCCTGAGGATGGACTTACAGTCTGCTCACTGAGACAGTGTCAAATCAGGCAATCCAAAATGTAATATAGAAACTCAGCCCAGAGAACCCATGCCTCATGTGTTTAAATCCAAGCCTTCCTTTGAAAATCCTAAATCAAGGATGCAGTTTTCATTTTTAGTTCATATGGGTTATTCAATTTTTATTTATAGGCATCTGTTAATTTAGGAATAAATCTCTTCTGCTCAGATTCTTCATTAATTATTTCAATTATGATATTACAGGACCTAGTTCAAAGTGCTGAAATGATCCCAATTCAGATCTAGTGGTCAACGAAAAACAGCGTATGGTTCCAATACACAAGTGAAAGATTTGTTATTAAATGATGCAATCAGGCAGGGCTTGGGAAGGTTTTAACCTTTCAATGCAAAGATTACCAAAAGCCTCCAACAGGAAGGGGACAAGTATGATGAGGGGGTGGGCTCGGCTCACTTAGAAAAACATCTCTAATGGAGGAGAGTTGTTCTTCATCAGAGAACCATCCAACCACAGCAAATCTGTTTAGGGAAAGCAGAGCCATGGCTTTACACAGATTATGCTGTAGCACAACAGCTAAAGCAGATTTGTAAGACTTTAACTGCAGTGATTTTTCCTTTTTTTTTTGAAAGAGAAAATATGACCGCTGCTTGATATCTGGAGCGACAGCTTTGGCACAGATGTGGCCAATACATCACGTAAAAATCAGACAGAGATTAAGATGGATAGCAAACAAGGGATGAATACATGACAATAGACTTCCCTACAAATCTGATCTTTCTTCAGGGTTTCTTTGTTTGGTTGTAGAGGATGAGGAGAACAATTAGACAGTGGACACGTCACATTATAGAGTAATCCTAATTAGTCATTCATTCATGTATTACAAACAGCAACTAAAGGAGTACTGTTAAAAATAAGGGCAAAAAGAGTATGAAGAGCAGGGACTATGCTCTGCTTCCTTGTGTGATTCCCGGAGCCAAATCAAAAGGATGTCTGTCTGCTGAACAACATTTGGAGGAAAACACTCAACCTGCTGTCTTGTCTTCTTCATCTTCTCTTAACATACCATCAGTGACAGAAAAGGCACAGAGCCAAAATATGACCCATGGTAAAACTTATTAACTGCAGGGAAGTTGCACAAACTGAGTGTTAATGTGTCTTGTAGCAACCAGCAGTCACTAGTGAAGCTTACTGCTAACAACAATCTCACTATTTTAGCAGCCAACTACAACTTTCTTTTTTTTTTAATCCAAGAAGGCTGATTACCTGCTAATGCTACCAGCATTTGGCAGGTGGGTGGTGCAATCTTACATCGTTCTACATTCTTCTCTACATTGGTGTATCCGACATGCATAAATCAGAACGATTGAGACCCCCAGGAGAGTAGTTGAAGACATTTTCTTTTGCAGTTCTGTACCACTGTACAAGAGTACCACTGAAAAAACACCACACTCTAAGTATAACACAAACTCTCACAAAATGACACAGGAGCTCTGCTCACACAAAAATGTACATGAGCTCGATTGTGTAACAGTCAGAGGGAAAGAGAGAATGCGACTCACCATCACCAAAGAAAGCTACTCCACGGTGCCTGTGTTAGTATTCTTTTGGACAGTTTCCTGCTGGTGGTAGCAGCACCAGCAGCCCTGGCAGCGCCTCCACCCTGAAAGAGGCTCACACTCAGAGAGCAAGGGGTGGGCTGCATTTGGGTGCTAGGGCAGCGAGAGCTGCAGGAGAGGAGAGGAGAAGAGGGAAGCACGGCTGCACACGGCAGAACAGGAACAGAAGAAGAGGAGAATGGCAGCTACCTTGGCAAGAGGAGAAACAGCGCTGGAGTCAGGGCCTATAAGCTCAGTATGCCACTGACAGACAAGCTGACTCGTTCCTCTCCAGCTTTCAAACCCTGCCATCTCAAAACAAAAACACCCACGCACTCTATCTCCGCTCTCCCCTGACCCCAGCCTGCTGGAGTTCTCCCCCCCCCCCTTCCTTTCTCTCGCACTATACACAACGTACAGCCAATCCTCGTAGGCCTTTGCCAGCCAATCGGAGGCAAGCAGAGAAACTCCCGCCCATTAGTGCACACCCACACAATACACACACAAACAGAGGAGTGAGAGAGAGAGATGATGAGGAAACACAACGAGTGCAACAGAGAGAGGAGATGAGTAGAGCGAATAAGAGCCAGGGGGAGGGGTAGAGCGTGATCGCCCTGAAGACGGAGCAACAGGAAAAGAACAAGAGAACATAAACTGACTGAAAAATGAACTTGGTGCTACCACATCAATGTAGTGGGAAGCTTTAAGAAGGTGTCACACCGATAGTGAAAAAGAACCAACAGACTTGAGTGAAAAAAGGACAGGTTGGTAAAAGTAAATCCCTCACTAACCACAGAAAACAGGCTGAAGAACAGTGCTGCCTGAACAGATAAGATTGTGTTGCATACGCGCACACACACACACACACACACACAGCCAGCAGTATACTGACAACAGCCCTCACCTTCTTCCTTTCCTCTCTTTCAACTCTGGTCGTGTCTCTCCAGCTGGCCACCATAAATATACTAAACAAACACACCTTGTTTTTCCTGCTTCCTGTTGTGTGAGTGAGGGGAAAAAACTGCTGAAAAATGCTCAACTGCACACAGAGCAAAAGAAGGCAATGGAAAACACACTGGCAGCCAGACTTAACCCTCCAACATGCAAATCAAAATATCAACTTCTACTAAATGTATTCCTTGGGCCAATACTCCTCCCCTATGAAAAGAAAAAAAGTAAAGTCCTGAGTGGAGCTCCACCTACAGCACATGCACAGCTGAACACACAAATGTTTGACTCATACATCAAACCGAGGCAAGTAATGCAAGTGTAACTGTTCCCCAGAAGAATATCCTAACCTGATTTAACAAGACACGAGGGTCTACCTATAAGCAATGTTACATTCAAGCAGTCAGATCAAACATGAATGCCTGTTCTGAAAAGACAGTATCAGTTCAAAACATGAAAAGTTACAAGACCAGGATGGATTTACGTTTTTTTTCCCCCTGAAATGTAGCAAGAAGGACAGCCATTTTCTCTGGAGCTTCGTAGAGAGTGAATGTGTGAGTGGGTGGAAGAATATGTAAGCAAGAGTATGTGTGTGTGGCGTGTCGTGTCGTGTTGGGGGGGAGGAGGGAGGAGGTAACACCGTGCCTGAGCGAACACACAGGGACTCCTCACGATCACTCAACAGTAGTCCTGAGCAGCCAGAGGGCCTGGCATTACAGCAGCATTATAACCATTATCATTTGATTCAGCCTGGATATTCTGCTACAAAGGCTGGGAATCACTTTATCACAGTATTCCATTACAATAACTTCCCCACAACAGTGACATTATTATAACACAAGGAGACTGCAATTTGCAATAGGTTACGAGGTCTATGTTATATCACAATAACTGTAATTTAAGAGTAAAGATATACCCCTAAAATAGCCAAGTCATTCCTGAAAAAGCAGATTTATTTACTCCATTATAGAGAGCTTTATTACAAGCAGCTGAAATGAAGTAGTAAGTAGAGTAGTGAGAGCCTTGTTAACATGCACACTGGATCATAAACGTCAAAACAGCCACCAAGTGGCAAAACAGAACAGTTTAGAGTCCAAATGTTTGTAGTAAAAGGAGGAAACACAGTGTATCAATAATGTATCGCCATAGACTGTACCATGACATACTAGAAAATGAATTATTTATCCCACGACTGTGACTCTGGAAATATTAACCTAGACTTAATCTACATTGTTTTAAATGAATAACAACTACATAACTATTATTAGTTTCTTGTTGGTTTGAAAGTGAGCTGTCCCTCCTAGAAAGCACTCATGCTGACAACCACACCAATAAATTATGCAACACAACCTCATCTGGATCATTTCTAAACAGCAGTATATAGGTTACTTTATACAGGCCCCAGTTAATGTAACCCAGCCAAAGCAAGAAGGAAAAGTAGGGCATCATGACCTACATTAGGGAACTCCATATTCAACAACGGGCTCATTGAGGTGCTTACTCAGCTGAGAGTCAAGTCCCCTTGACATCAAGGTGCCGTATGTTTGACGTGTTCAACACTCTTTGTCAATTTGTGGCAGCTCTCATGCTGGAGAGATGACTCGAACACGTACAACATATTTATCAAACACTGACAGTGAGTGATCAGTCAGGCTCAAATGTAGCTGTCGGCTGTCAGCTGAGAATGACTTGTAAAAAAGTCTAAAAGTATACAGGTTAGGAAAGCTCGCTTGAAGGGTTCTGGTTCCCACTTCTACCTAGCAAAAACTGTGTGCTGAACAATGCCTTTGTGTTCTACATTTGAGGAAACCACGAGGAAAGCTCTTATCCACTTTTGTTCTTATGAAGCTAACAAATCTCATGAAAATACAGGCTATATAACGTGTCTCAGCAACTTTTTTGTTAATGTACCAACTGCCCAGACTCAATAAAAACAGGCATGTTTGATTAATATTTAGAAAGGTTTGCATTGTCCCGTGGTAGAGAGAGGGCTTCGATTGAAGGGAACAGTAAAGCTCTAACAGTTGGTATGCCAGGGTGGCAGGTTTGCCTCCAGAAGGGGCTCTGTGAGAACCCAGTGGGAGCCAGAGCGCTGCAGAGCACTCCTCCAGCTCAGACCTGGCCCACATCGCTTCTGCAGTCTGTTACCAGAAGCCTTCTGCAGTCGACATTTGACTCTACAGCCTATACAATCATCTATGACCAAAATAATGTGCACCCTGCCAAAATATGCCCTGACAACTGACTGATATGAGGTGCTGACATGATGTGACATTCGATTATCTGCTCTGTAACAAAGGTGAGAGCATTTAGGCTTTGACAAATCACACAAGGAACACATGAAAAAGTAAGCCAATTTCTGCACACATTGTAAAGACATAATATCTGCTTCAAGTGAAAAGAGGTAAATAAACTGACATGTAGAACAGATGATAGATTCAGAGAGTAATCTCCTCCACTGGAACCCAACAGAGGCCCTGTAATTCTGAGAGGCAGATAATTCAACAATCTCCCACTGAGTGACTCCATTTATAGCAGCGCTTGTATCTAGTGATCCATATTTAGGGCTGATTTTTTGCGCATCCAGTTGAATTATGTGAGTATTGTGTGTGAAAAGGGTAAACCTAACTGTAGTATGCCAATCATTCGCTCACAGCAAACACACCGTCAGCTCATTAGTCACAAACGTGAGGACACACTTCAGTGCTTCACAGGTTCTTCCTCTGGGAGTCTCCATTAGCTACTACTGTGCAGTTATGTATTATGATGAAGCTAAACTTCAGAGTAAGAAGACCACACATACATAAGTATTTTATACTCTGGCACATTATTATGTTTGCAATAGGAAAATAAAATGATTTCCAAACCCTTTACTAGGTGTGAAATGATTCTACATGTGTGCATCGATAGGCAGCCAGAGGTGATATAAACAATTGAAAAAGAACTAGTAGACCAGTAAGAGAATGACTTCAGCAAATTAATTTATAGCTGTAGAGTTTTTCTGTGTATTTGCCAATACCCTAAAAGGTACTGTGCTGTTATTCCAATTTTGGGTGTTGTAATCTAATAAATGAGCGCATTCCTTTTAACTAAAGTAGGAATTTCCATTACATTGATTCAGGCATGTCTGAATTTTCATCCCCAAGCCAATTCTTTCACTTTTGGCCTCAAAAGTAACCTTGAGAAACTTTGTTTATGTCTCTGTAACATATGCTTCTTGCATTTTACATTAAATACATTACTTTGAGGTTTAAATTGTTACTTTGTATAATAGCAATATAATTTAATTTTGTCAGTAATGTTACCTTTATTTGATAGTTGTAAGTTGTACATATTTGTGTTATTTTTTGTATTTTTATGATGATTATTTTATATTCCATATTTATTACTAAGCTACACAGTATCCATGGTAACAATGCAGTTATAAAGTCCATCACTGGGGGAACAAGTCAGACAGGTCTTGTATCCCCAGGTGAGTGGTTGACTGTTAAATGAAAATCTATAAATATTAATGTATAGCCTATCAGAGAGCGAGACGGTAACTAAATTCACATCCAGAGTAATTATCTATGTGTACTAATTTATCTGTATCGGTAGTGTCTTTGTGTAATGTGTAATTTTTAAGAAGTCTTGGACCGTTGGCTCTATAATTTGTCAGTTAATGTTTATTTAGATTGGCTACAGAAATCATTCATTAGTATTGTAAGTTTCCTCTGTTTATGATTTTCTTTTATACTGAATAGTTTTACTGAGACCGGGCTTGTACCCCCCAGATCCCGAAGTGCTTGTAAGCAATAAATCATCTGTGAATCGACATCGGAGCCATTTGTGTCCGTGTTGGAGTTAACTACTGTAACTGTCAGCCGTTAGTCCATCAACATCACAAAACACAATGCAGAGACTATTGGCTGTTATCACCATCAGCAATATAAGAAATGTATTTGCTGTTTTATAAACTGTAATCAAGAGTAGATAGACCCTGGTTACATCTCAAGTCAGTCAAGTGAAATGTTTTCTGTTACTTCTGCCTTATGAAAAAAATGTTAATGAGATCTTAACGATTTCTGGTGTTACTATAATGGAATGCCAATAAATCCAGCGATGACAGGTGTCTCCAAAATGTATTAAGCAATGTGTGGTGACATAATGACATGGAGAGGAGGAAAAAACATGCAGGCATGGTGAACTCTGACTTACATTGAACAGGTTTGTCTTGTTTCTTTCACAGAAAAGTCCTTGTGCTGGCATGTGCTTCAGCTGTTGCCATGGGACACCGCTTCCTAGCAACACATCTCGGGCCCACTGTAGGTTCTGTGGCGGGAAATAAATAAATAAATGATACAGCCACATACATTTGTATGTACACTTTTATATATACACACACACACACACACACACACACACACACAAAACAACAATTCTTAATGAGGAAACCAAGGGGATATCCTCCTCCATCAGAATAGATTGACAGAAGTGATAAACAGATGTATCTTAGCATGCTGTATCTAATATTTGCTAAGAAGAAAATTATGCTCATTTGCAATCAAGAAAATGCAGACCTCTTTTCAGTGTGATGACTCACAAATCAGTGTCTACACCAGTGCCCTGTTTGAAAAGATAGCAAGCTAACACCACTTCATGTTATCTTCCACAAACCCAGTAGCCTATAGCATGAAATTACAGGCTCCCTCTGCTTCCATCTTTGGAGTGAGGATAAAGCTGGCCAGTCAATGTGAGTGGAGCTGTTTTCCTGAGAACAAAAGGGGCACAGAGGCTTTTAACACTGGATGTGTCGGGTTGTGAGGGCAGCTAAGCAACCTGTGTCAACAGCATCACATCAACTGACTGTGTCATCTAGTCACTGCCAGGCCGCATTTGCTTTCATCTAGGCTGCTGATAACTCCCCATTTGAGGCAAAAACCGAGGGAAACCTTACCACCTGTGTAAGCCTCAATCAAAAGTTATTGTACATTTAATTGAGCCTCAAGGAAATCATCTTTATTGAACTTATTCATTTTAGTGCGTGTGACTCTTAATAATAAAAGACAAAAATTTGACTACCGCTGGGAGCCATAAAACCTATGACGCTGCTCTGAGGTCAAATGAGCATATAACAAAACATAAAATATAAAAGAGTGAGGACCTTTCCAAGCCCCATTCACCCTTATTAAGTAGCAACAAAGGCTGTATTACAAAGGTTCGACAAACGGAGTGCTGACAGAAGGATGCCACCACAGTGAAGCTCAACCGCAACCGCCCTGTGCCAAACTGGCTGAGAGAGCACTGTGCTACCACCCACACACACACACCTCTGCCCACAGAGCCTTATAGCTAGCACAGGCTGTTTCAGCAACTCGTGTATCACTGCCGAGCTCACAGAGCCACAAGAAGATCCAAGAAAAAAAGAAAAAAAAAAGCCATCACAGCTCTGATACAATCATCACCGAAATAAGCAATGCAAGAGGTGCATGTGGCTTTTAAGGGAATCGTAGGAATATTCTTAGCAAGCCCCATCTTCTCTAAATGTCAACATTAATGACAGGGGATACTGATTATAGGTGTATGGCTTAGCTTTAATGGATGACTTGGCCTTTGAAATGCAATGAGAATGGACTAGTGCCATCGGTTAACAGGGGCGGACTGACCTGATGGGTTTTGCTGTTGGTGTAGAAGAAGGCCAGGCGGTAGAGGCTCTTGTAGTGCTGAGGGAAGCGGCCGAGGCAGAGGAAGAGAGCACGGACACACATATCCACCAGCATTCGCCTCTGGTCGGCACGTTCTACAGGCAGGGCCTTGGGCACCTCGATCACCTCAGCAGGGGGCTCTGGCTTCCTCTTTCCCTCACTGGCTGGGGTTTGAGGAGTGGCCTGTTGAGAGGGGACTGGCTTTGGAGGGGTGGCTGGGACAGGAAGAGGATGAGGACAAGGGTCTGCAGAGACCTTGGGGGCTGAAGCCTCAGGGAGTGTCACCACCACAGCTTCTACTACTTCCTGGATAACTTTTTCTTCTGTCTGGATGCCAGAATGCTCTTCATGTGATGCTAAAGGAGGATTTAAATTAAAGACTTCAGGACTTGAACTCAAAGTTTTGCATGTTAGATCAGTTTTTCTGATTGTTTAATGTGGAGCATGTAAACAAGACACCATATCTGACTATAGGTTTTTGTGCACATTTAAATACTTTAGTGCATATTGTCATATGAATTGATTACATTCAGCTGAAACAATGTAATGGTACAGGTGAACGCAGCCAGAAAAGATCGGTCATCTCAATCCCAGTGTACCTGTGTCCTCAGATGCGGACTGCCCGTCCTTCACAGGTGTTGTACTTTCTGATGACGATGAACTGGCTTTCCCAGAAGCAGGTTTGTGGCTGCTGTCTTGTGAGCTGGTGGGATCTGTGAAGGCATCTTGGGTTGAGTTGGAGTCAGAGAGTATCACCACCTCACTGTCCTGACTGCGCTCTGCCAAAACAAAAAAACACCATGGGTCATGCCGCCAGTTGCATGGACCCAGATCAAGACAAATGACTTCAGCCTTAAGGATATAATGGATAAACACACATATAAATATGTTTTGTCTGTCTGTCTGTTTGTGTGCTTATTTTAATTGATTATACTCTTAATTTCAGGCAGGATAATCTTTCATTGGTCAATAAATTGAGATTACTGTATTGTGTGAATTTCAACCAATTATCCAAATTGCATACTTTAATAGCATGATGTGTAGGCCTTTTTCAAGCTGTTGGTTGGTGACTTGTTTTTAAATGCCAAACATTCCCTGTTGTAATGTGTATGTGTGTGTGTGTGGGGGGGGGAAATAAGTACAATTATGAAACAAAAATAGGTCATGAGCCACAAATCCTTATTAGTGCATCCCTAATGACGCATTGTTATGAAGGAGAGATGGTTTGTTTTTGTAAGTGGTCCAAAACCAAAATGCCAGCATTCCTCTTAATTGCCATGTTGTGCAGCCTCAGCAAAAAAGGTCCTTGGCAGGGAACTGTAAATAACAGAATCAGAAGGGCAACAAGCTTTTGCTATTTCAGTGAATAATGCACACAAGGGACTTTTCAAAAGATTCACAGTCATGAGTTAACAGCAAAATTACCATGGTGCTGTTAGATAAACTGTGTAAACTGACAACTGTGTATTCAGTACTTCCTACACTTCATTTTGGATTAAAAACACATCCTCTTAAAGAGTTTGGTGGGTTTGAAGAGCAGTACCATTCAGGGAAGCCAGCCACATTGGAGACCTTGGCAGGCAGTAATCATGGTCAAACTCTGGTGAGGCTGTTGAAGATATGGGGAGCTGGTTTTAAAATATAATCAAGAAAAGCTGTAGCTTTGAATGTATATTGAAAAACCTGCAATTTTCCTCAAAAATCAATCATTCAAGTACAGATTGTACAGATGTAATGCCACTCCCTTTGAAAATGTAGAACCTGATTCAGACACAAATATCAATGAGGCTTCACAAAATGTGCAGTGCAAGTGTTTTGATATTATTTCAATGGGCTTACAAATTTCAGTATTTCTGAAGGCCTGTGATATGATGTATGTGATGTGATGGATAGAGCCTAGAGTTGCCTCTTCAGCAATACAGTTAAGATACATAACTGATCTCCTATTTTACTGTCAATAGAGCAGCAACATAAAGAAAACACATGGTAAAAATCCAGACAGACTATAATATGATGAACAGGAGATCATTTTCCCAGATAATGATTAAGGGAATGTCTGAATCAGGCCCTACACTCTTATCACCTTGATGTGCTTTAAGCAGGACTCAAGCCAGAAACATTGGACACCTATAAGCAAACGTGCATGGTGGGTTATTTTCTGACTTCAGTCTCAGAGTTGTGTGCCAATAACAGCCACATTCTTCCTGACTTGGCATGTTCACACTAATAGGCCATAATTGGAAATGATGGCCAATTAGTGGAAAACGGCAAAATACATGACTCACGCGAGATTTTGAAATATCTCCAGGGAGTTTATCTGTCAAATTAAGCCCACACCAAACTCAAATCAAATGTGACCACATGATTCACCAGACAATTTAGTGAAATTGTGATTGGGGGACTGACTTTGTCCAGTCGTGAAGACATTCACCCTATTAGAACTACATGCATATAAATGGCAAAGCAGGTGGTAAAAGCAAGCAGGCAAAGAGGTAGCAGGCAGGTAGGTAGGTAGGAAGGAATCTGGAAAGGGTGACAAAACTGGCAACATGGGCAATATGGCTGTGTTATTTGCACATTCAAGCTAAACATGACACATGGGGTGGGTGAACGGATGTCACTGTTTGACATATGTAAAAAATGGCCAGGACTGTTTTCTTCAAACAGCATTTCAGCTTCTGTTTCACAATACTGTGCATAGAGTTACAACTAATAAAAATGTTGACTCAAATTCCTGAAATTGAAATCCAGGCTGCTTTAACTCTGCCATACTCTCAATGTGCAAGTATGTGGCTGTCTTCTGTTAATTATGGCATCTTGGTGACAATAAAAAGCCATTAAACTTTGTGTCTTCTCTGAAATTCAAACAACGGCAATTATGATTGCAACACCGCAAGTACAAGGGCTTACATAAAAAGGGTTAATGTACATGAATCAAAAAGCTCAGTTATAATGTTTAGTGTACATACACTGTGCTTCATGTACATTACTGAAAGCAATAATGTACATCTAACACATCATTGCATGCAACTATCAAGACTGTTTTTCAAAAACACAGATTTTCTATTTTCATATCCAGCTGCATAAGAAAAACATAGATTATACCTTTTACTTAATCAGGTAATTTATCAAGATTAAGATCTATTTTGTAGGAGTACAGCAGAAGAAATGAGAACAGAGAAGACACACACGCAGATAAATATTGAACTTGGGAAGACTACCTTTCATTACTTTTCACCATATAATTGGATTGAATTACTAAAGACGTTAAAACTTGTGTGTGGCTGGCTTGTTAGTTTGCTGTGTTTACATTTCTTCTGCTAAACTCAGGGGTCTCCTACAAAAGAGATCTCAATCAATAAATTACCTGATTAAGGTTATAATAATAAGGGAAGTGCTTGCAGAGAAATATGTAACCACTGTAACCAAGACTTGGTTATTATTAGCAAAGCACTCTGGAATAGCACCTGGGCTCTCTGACAAGGCAAACCACTCTATTTAACCAACTGTGCTAAACACACAGTGACGCAACAATCATGATCACTGAGAATTTGCTGTTTTTGTGGTGCGGTACCAGTCGACAGCAGCTGATTGAGGCCAAAAAACACACAAGCCTGCAATATTGAACAGATGTCTCCATGATGTTATAGGCTTAAGGAAGTTACAACAAAACAACAATCGTAAAATATTAAGAGATGCAAGATGATTGGTAAGGTAAGAAAATAAGACCAGCAACAAAGCAGCAAATAGAAATGGATGTTATTTCAGCACACACACATACGCACACACAAGCCTGAATGCTCTCTGCAAAACTCAATCTTCCAATCTATTTGTTTCAATACTGCTGCTTTGTCAGGCATAGCAAATTAGTCAAATAATCAGTAGCCATATTGCCCATTTCACCACATCCCAATCACCCAGTGCATGGGGATCATTGTAACTGAAACCAAAGCCATTAAGCATGGTGATTAGCAATCTGAGCACTCCCCAGTGGGCTTCCTGTCCCAGTGTAGAAAGAGCAAAGAGCCCAACCCCAGAGACAGTGTCTAGGACTGGGACTGTACCATCAGCCTGCTGCTCCTCATGCCGCTGCTGCTGCCACTGTTGCCGTCGGAGTGTTTTGCGTTTGGCGTAATCATGGTCAAACGGCGTGGCCACGTAAGGAGGGGAAGTCAGACCTGGGGTGGTAGCTGATGGAAGGGAGGAGCTGTGGGCATTCCCTATGCAAACTGACGAGCAATTAAAGTCTTCATCCATCATGGAGGGGGGTTTCTCCCTGTAACGGATCAAGAACAATGTTGAGCATGAATGTTCAGCCATAAGACTGAATAGTTTTTCGTAATTACTGCTGGGTTATATTTCGGTAGCTTACTTTTCATGGGACCTAGGCATGCTTGGCATACTCTTCTCTTCCCCCCTGGCAAATGGCCCAGTAGCAGCCTCAACCAGCAAACCGAACAAGAGTTCGTATTCCAGATCAGGCTTATTAGCCTCTAGTAGTTTTAGGATGGTGGCACTGAGACGGAAATGTAACTAGAAGAAAGAAGTTGCAAAAAGAAGTTTAATGTCTTTAAATGTGAATGCTTTCAGACCCTTATCTTACATAACACAATCTATGTGACACAACTAGAAACAATTTGAGCTGCCAGCCACAGATAGTTTACCTCCAGGGCCTCCATGGCCAGGTCAGGAGGATTATGATAATGGATTTTCCGGGGGTACCTGGCAGCTTCTTCATGCAAATAGTGTGCTGCCTATAAATATAAAGAGGAGAGAGAGTCACCATCCCAACACAATCATCTGGCAATATAAATTAACTGGTAAAATGGAGGGAAGGAGTACAATATAGAGTAGAAGACAGCTGTGTGTGCTGACAGCAGGGTTCACTGCGTTCACACTGCCTCCCTCATCCTCTGCTGACCTCCATGACACTGTGTTTCATACAGGTTCATCTGCCACCACTGATCTAATAACAACAGAGCTATGACTAACTCCATACATTGTTCTCTCTAGGAAAAAAAAAAAAACATCTTGCGAGGGTGGAAGGGCAGCGCTCTTTGTTTCTGTAGGCGGATTATGAAACAACTCCAGGGAGAGCAAGAAAAATGTCTGCAATCAACTTCGTACCGAAGGATTATTCCAGTTACTAAGGTTTCAGAAGTCACTGACTTCTATACATTTTGTCCATTACACTGAAGTACTCAGAAATATTTGTCTTTTATTAGGGGAAGAAAATCAGATAATTAAAAAAATATGGTGTTTAATCAAGACTTCAACCTTCAGGAAATTAATTAATTTGAAAATCACCTCGACAACGTAAATTATTGACATAAATTATTGGCTGATTATCAGGTCAAACTCAGATCTACAGCCTGAAGTTGTTTACCTTTTTGTAAAACTGCAGATATTCCACTGTAGTCCGTTTGCGTTTCTCTGCTATTTTCCCCAGCATGTAGTGAATGAGCCACTCTTCTTCATCACTGTCACACTCACAACGGGAAGCACCCTGGAAACACTGGAACGCCGTCTCCAACATGGAGTCTCTCCTTTCTTCCATCTGAAACAACACACACACAGTGGAGCCTTCATGAGTGATTTGGCTCAAGGCGACAGATCAATTTACTCTACAACGAATTCACGTGTGGAACAAGCAGTGACAGGATGTGACATCTGTTTAGCTCACACATGGAAAACCTGACATAAAAGTGAACTTAACAAACTGGCAGGGAACACAGACGAGCAACAAACAAACTCTGCTCATGTTAACATGTGCCTCACCTGTTTAACCACCTCTGGGGGGAGCTCGTTGCGCCACTGCTTGAGCTGCCGCGAAGCAAACGAATGCAGCGCATATGATATGGTACCGTACTCGATCCACAGAGACAGGTTGGAGCTGTCTATCTCCAGGGCCCTCTTAAAGCAGTTCAACACTGCCTGGGAGTGTTTCCATATAGGAACGTCACTTTTTAACTCATTGGAGTTGAGCTTTTCCTGGATACGGCTGGCCCTAGCTAAAGCCATACCTGCCCAGGAGTCAAACCTGAGGAAAGATACATGTTTCTAGTAAAGTCACTGCACTTGATGGATTATTGTAAAATACAAGAAAATTAACCCTACACATTGAAATTTAATTGCAAATATTTGTAACACAGAGTAAAATTTTACCTTCAAAATTGTATGTTTTGTAATGTGCACTAGCATTGACACTAGTGTGGAGAAATGAGCTACCTGTTGGGACACACGCATATGTCATGCAGATAGAACTTGATGGCTTTGGACTGCTCCTTGTTCTTGAAATGGTAATCAGCCAGCAGGTAGTAGATCTCATTAATGATTGGAGGTGCAGGAGCACTACCCTCAGGAAGGCACGGGGTCTTAAAGAAAGAGAAAAAGAGAGAGAGAGAGAAATTCAACATTTCTTTAATTGTCATGTTTCTCAGTGACAAATCTGTAAATGAAGTTAAGAGAGTGACATAAAGGCAGAGCAAGACTTAAAACTGTTCAGCATGTCTGACACACTGGTGTTCCTCACATTCAGAGTGGGCCAACAAACTGACCTTTTCTGTTGTGCCCTCAATGTAGGCTGCCACTTCATCCATGGTGAGAATGGGGGTGTCGCTTTGGGGGGCGATGCTGGCAAACCTCCTCAGCAGATTAGCCAATTCTGCAGACACTGTGCTTGTCTTATAGCTGTCAAACTCAGGCAGTGACTTTGGTTTGAAATACTGGAACATGAAGAGGGTATCACACCACAGCAGCTCAACCTGCAAAACACAGATTCATTCCACAGGAAAACATTAGCGCCATAGTCCATTGTATTACGAGTGTAACACACAGTGCCAGAGAAAATAAGTGGCACTAAGGTCTTCTGGGGACTCTCTTGCACTGTGGTATTGTGTAATTACAGTCAGAATGCCAGTCATCTAATTGGACTGGTACACAGCTGTGTACCAGTCCAATTGACACCCCCCCTGGTGGCTGGACACATGCATTACAAAAATACAAGAGACCAGTGGCTGTATCCAAGCTCAAGGAAGAGTGCCAGGCTTTGAAGCCAATTTGACATAGTGGCCAAACCGTGTAATTACAACTTCCGGGTCAGTCACGTGATGCACACTGACCCCAAGAAACTTTTTCCCCATAGACTTACATTGTGAAAGAGGCGTCTGTAAATCATCGGTTAATTTTTTTTTGAGGTACAATAAATAGCCAGTATGAACACTTAAATAGCCCTTATTTAAATCATTATGTCTTAAAAGTTGTAAAATGCATAAATAGCTGAATCCAGAGTTATAGAGTGACTGCTATTCATGTGAGTGAGCCCGAGGAGGAGCGGTTGGGAGGCGGGGCTAAAGGAAGCGCTAGTGCGCTTGCTCTATGGGCCAAGAATGCGGAAGCTATGTGGAAGAGAGAATTTTATACCCGGGAAGTCAAACTTTTTTGGCTTCATGCGCCACTGAGCAGCTTTCATAGGAATGAATGGGGCCCCGCCTCCGAAGCTGTATCCAGTTCTCTTTATACATCCATGGCTGTATCCACAAAGCTTCTTGGTGCCATGAGTCACTCTAGTGGTTAAATTCTCACAATATTATTAGAGTTATGATATTGTCTCTGAGTTCCATTTTTTAAATTCAGATCAAATCTAGCTATTCACAAAAAATCCTTGCTGTCATGAAAGCTCCAAGGGTGAACATAAATGCTAGATTAGCTTCATTTTTGTATCTTAGAAGATTCTTAGCAGACGAGAAATGGCTTCAAAAGGTGGAGACAGAAGAGGGCACATAATGCTAAACAATAGTGAGTTGCTGTACATCTGATGTTTGTGGTTGACACACATTTCTCACTCAGTGAATTAATGCTATTATGCCACTAATGCTAGACATGTGTACCTTGCAAGCCGACAAAACAACATTAATGGATAGAGCAGACTTCCTCTGTGTTGTGAGGGTCAATGAGGGCACGCGTTTGCGTCACTGGCAGTCTGCTCCTGTTCAAACACTCTGTTTATGTGAGTTTACAAATACAGGTGAGAATCATACCAATTAGTCAAAGCCTTGAGCCGTTTTCACCACCTCTTCACTATTTCACCGCCTCTTCAACACCATTTGGCTATTGCCTAAATACCAGCTCAGTTTTACATTTTCAATTACATTATAGGTTAAAAATAGGCCAAGCAATCTTAGTTGATACTGACTTTTGTATAATGTAACTAAATTGATTAACTTCTGATTAGCAGAGTCACTTCAAGTTCTTGCAACAAATTACAGTATACTAAATCAAAGGCAAGACCGGAGAGACTTTTAGAAGGCTCTGAGTAAGTGACCTGTGGAGATGAGTGATCCTCAAGGTAGCGGGTCTTGCTCTTCTTACTGGGGTAGGCATATAGGCAGAAAAAGCACTGTTCCAAGGCCATCTCTAACTCCTCTTTGTAGGGATGAGAGTCTTTGTTGGAAGAGGCTGTGAGCTCTTTTTCCAAAACTTGAACCTACACCAAACATAAGAATAAAGCTCTATCAAACTGTTCAAATGGTCTATACAAATTCATTTAGTCACATTAACACAAAGAAACATATGTCAGGTCTACAGTTGCTTTATGTAAATATTTAATTGCAGGAATGCACAGCAGATACAGATAGAATACATTCAAGTTATTTCATATTAAAACGGCATTTATGCAAGCTGTACATCCACATATCACATTGGTCAGAATACAGTTTTTGCAGAGAGAAGTGTACAAACAAACTTACATAGAACTTGAGGAGTGCACCGTCTGAGTTGCAGCACATGGAGCGACGGCCAAGATACTCATGGGCTGTGTTCAGCAGCATCAGGGAGGAGGGCAGCATGGGAGTGTCTGAGTCATCTGAAAATGAGACTTGACAGGGTCACTCAGTGTAACAACTACCGTGGCATAAACACCAAGGGAAAACTGAAGGCATGAAAACAAGTCAACAAACCTTCATCATCCCCTACAGAAATATGCTGTCGAAGCATACAGTCAAAAGCAGCCTCCTCATGTTTGATAATGCGATACAGGATAATCCAAGGTAGAACCGAGAAGAAATAAGGCTCCTTGGGATCATCGGAAATGCTCATGCTAAGATCAACCAGCTGAAAACATAACAGTAACCATACAGTACATTAAAAATCCCACAAAGGCTTATCAGTTTCTTATTATAGTATCAGTTTAACTGTTTTAGAAAAACCAGTGCTGTCTTTAGCTCCCTTCTAACCTGAATTAGGTTGTTTGCCAGTCGAGCCATACTAGAGAAGTGGGGGACATTGCTTAGAAGCTGTGAGTCTTTGGTGAAGCAGACCTCGATGCCATCCAGCAACTTTCCAATGGTGCTGACCCACTCCTCTTTACTAGGGGGAGAGCTGTTTGGAGCAGAGTTGAGCTGCTGCAGGGCTTCATTCAGAGCCAGCTCGCTGTACTCCAAACACTGCTGGTAGTCCTGCAGCTTCAACAGCGAGTTCTAGGCCAGAGAGTTAAAATACAGTCAGCGAATAAAAAAGGTCAACCATCACACATTTTAAAAGATGTATAGATTAAATCGACATTCTTGTAGCATATCTAACCTGCAGTAGCATCAGCTGAGCAGGCCGCTCTGGTGCTGAGCTCACAAACTCCAGAGGTTTATTCCTGCCGCCATAATTAAGAGTGGGCTGCAGCAGGCGCACAACGGACTCAAAGTCTGCAGATTCAAAGAGACGCTGGATCTCCTCCAAAGATTGACAACGCTCCAGAGACTTCAGCCTCTTGTCAATCTGTCCAAGGGGATAGAGGAAACCCAAAAGAAAGCCACAATCAAAACAGCTCTTTGAGGGACTTGCTAATTTAAAAAAATAAGTCACTATAATAAAAAAGAAAAAAGTAAAAATCTAGAGGATAACTGTGTTGTTTATTGAGTTATTTTGCTACTTCAAATATCACACATTCTTTAGTGGCATCTCAAAGTGTGGACTGACAACATTTCGTTCTTAAGTAATGAAAACATTAAGAACACAACATCTAAAAAATTCACTATAATAATATGTTGGAAATAAGGGTTATATTGATAAAAGAAAAATGTTTCATCAGCCAGCGTACTGACCTCCTCCACAGAGATTGCTGCATCTACACGTAGGTTATGCAGGTTGATGGTGTAAAGTTTCCCTTCGGGGGTCTTTGGTTTGCTCTGCAACAGGCCTACACAGACATCATAGCTCTCCAGGGCCAACTCCATGTCTCCCTGACAAAAGACAAGAAAGACAGACTCACAAGTCACATCTGGCTGAGCTGAGTGGAAAGGACACATACAATCAAAAGCCAAGCAAAAACAAAACAACAAAATATAGACTTTACCTGCAGGGCCAAGAATCGTGCCTTGAGCCAGTAGACACGCACCATGACATCCTGCCAGTCATCCTCAAACAGGTCTGTTTGGGATGAACCTAAGGCCAGGAGTAACAAATCACCCTGGAAGTGCTGCCCAGGGAATTCTGAGTCAGCTGCATCATTGCTGGCACCAATGCTGCTTCTTCTTGGAGACACTAGACAAAGAAAAAGTGTACACATGTTGTTCCCCACAGATGACTTTCCAATAGTTAACAAATCCTGTATGTCATCAGGTTTAGAACTGTAATTACAGTGCCCCCTTTAGGCCAGTCAGTCACATTTTTAAAATGCAAAAAAGCAACTGACATTTATCACATTTGGGTTTGGTCAAACTTATGTCAGTAGTGCTTGAGATATGACATATAACACATGGACAAACTGACAAACATTGTAGCACCCCTCTGGGCTACATAATGTAGCTTCAAATTACTGCAGCACAGTACTGTAACGCATCAATCAATCAGTTTGTCAAAATCCAATCAGAAATGATGAGGGTTAGCTCACTGGTACTTACCAGTCTTCCCTCTGTTGTGTAACCATTGCTCCAACTGCAACTCCATACACGCTAAGCTCATTGCCAACATTTCCTGCACATGCAGCAGATATAAACACTTATTAGAGATCATCGCGGGTGGACTATATGACGCCAAGTCTGATGAAAAACTAGTTATGTCCCTGGTTCCAATTTAAGACAATTTAAACCTCTATTAGACCCTGGAGTCTGCAGGCCTTTCCAAAATTGGATCCAGAGTGAGTCTCGAAATATCACATATGATATGTATGTGGGACAACACCAGTGTTTTAATTTTAACACAAACAAAAAACAATCTTTTAGATGCAAATACAACAAAGATTTGCTGTTTCATAGCATACTAAAGTGAACCTATTGAAATTGAATTTTTCATTAATTATATATTTCAATGAGTGATGTTTTCTGTCTAGCGAGTCTCTGACTTACAGGAAATCTAAAACCATTAACATCTGCAATCTAATTCAAGTAATCAAGAAATGAACCAGTTTTCTTGTCATTTACCCGGATGTGTTGGTTGCTGCAGTCCCGTAGCAGAGGGTTAGGAAGACCACTACTGTGCTTCCTCCAGGTCTGATAGACCTCCAGCACCACAGTAGTCAGCCCACGAGGCCACTGCTCCAGGAACTTCTGACCCACTGCTTTCAGATAGCGCATCATCAGGTCCAGTATACCACCATTTGTCATATTATTGAGAAGGAAGTTGTGGACATCGCGTTGTTCTACGGGAAGGAATGCACAGTCTGTTAATATGACAGAAACACAGCACAACAGTGTATTTTAAATACATGTCCATGATGCACTACATACCAGATTCCATGTATTCCACTGAGTCCACAGGTAAGCAACTCCCATGTAGAGGCTGTATGTCCTCCTTCCCATCACACTGCGCCTCAAGATTACTCAGACTCTCATCATCATTATCAGGATCAAACTTCTTCAGCCTAAGACAAACCAGCAAAATTGTTTTTAATCAACAGAACTATAAGGACCTATGTCTTTATGTATTATATATTAGGTTTAGTCTATGCTACCTGGAAGGTAGGTATTTAAAAAGCAGTTCCTGAAAATCAATCTTCTCTTCCTTCTTGCATTTTGTATTTCGAACACGTGCAGAGCGTCGCTTGGCTGTCTCCCCACTATCTTCCAACCCACGTTTCCTTTTGGGAGCTTTCTTCACTTTATCTGTCAGTGAAACTTCCATTGCTGTAGCTGTGAACGCATAGTAGGATAAATTCAAAAACACATTAAATACCAAATATTAGTTATACAGTTGCATTTACAGTTGCTAAGAAAAAGCAAATAATTATTTATTATCATATGTAGGCAGGCAAAAGAGACATTTCCCTTTATAAACAACTAACCGACAGGGAGAGCAGAGGTGGTGACCTCCACGGTGGTCTGGCTGGGGGTAATCTGAGGTTGGGTGCCGGGTTGGGGCAGCACTGCTGGCTCAGCGAGGGCCATTGGTGGCAGGGATGAGCTGGGGCTGCTACTCAGCACGGTCGTCTGGCCCATACTGACAGGGCTGCTGGGTTGGGGGAGGTTCTGGAGGAAGTTTGGGTCACGGTACTCTGACAAGTCAATTCTGTGGCCAAGACTCGGGCGTGGTGGCTCACATGTGGTCTGATGTCTGTACATTGCAAGAAGGCTTTCACCAACATGCTTCCATCTGAGATACAAAAACAAGAGTTCATTAATATTAGTTCAAATCGTCCTAAAAGGAGAGGTCACTGATTCACTGCAAAAAACTATGGGCAAAATCAGATATACAACCCTCAGAGGTAAAGGTTAACAAAAAGGTTCACAAAATTGAGCCCAGAAAACAATTACTTCAATGTCAGAGGAGCTTAACAAAGAATTTCAGTACAGTATATCCCGTTTCTGCATTTCTAGCTTTGCATGAGTATAAATTGGTCTATCCTCAGAAAGACAAATAACATACTGTATACTGAAGTCTTGACTGTTGTTCTCATTTAAATTTTTTTCAAAAGTGACAAGCAATTTTAAACTAAACTGCCCACACAGGATAAAGTAAACAGTTCACAGAGACACAGCAGCACAGCACTCACGAGAGGCAGCGGATTGGCTGAATCAGGACAAGGTCAGGCTTTGGTTCACAGTGAGAGAGAGCCTGTCTGCGCTTCCGCATCTCCAGTGCCTCTTCTACAATGGATTGGCGTTCCTCTTTCTCCACTTCCACATAGTGAACAGACATATCACTGCAAATGACCCACACCACAGCACAGAGATTTGTCAGTGATGTGAAAGTATAGAGCTGCAGCTTGAGCTCATTCTAAACAGACAGAGGAATAAAAAGTGAGCTGGCTTCACCATTTCGTGAACATCTGCATCGTGTCCTTTTTCAGACACGGCTGCTCCTCAAAGATTTTCTCCTTCAACACCAGGCCTTTAGTGTAACAATGATCCTTCTCTAGGGCTTTGGCGATGAAGTACAAACAGCCTGTAAAAATGCATGCAGATGACAGTTACTTTTCTTTCTATACTTGAGCTCTTGCACTTGTAATGAGAGAGGATACAGAGCAAAGAGCTTTTGATGATGTATTACATACAGGTGTAGTCACTGAGTGTGTAGAGAATAGTTATAAGGTTGTCCAGGCAGGGCCAGTGGTCTGGGTTACAGTGCAACCCCTCCTCAAAGGCATGTCGAGCCAGAGGAATGCGCACCAGTCGCACAGCCACCTGACCAATTTTGTACCACATGTTCACGTCAGTGGAATCCAACATAACTGCCTAAGAAAAGAATAGAGAGGAAAATATGGTATGCACACTCACCACAGTCTTATTCATGTGCATTAAAAAGACGCATTTACCTGCGCAATAGCCAAGAATGATAATAAATCATTAAACTGGCACTGTTTTATTGTTTTACCTCCAAATAAAACTCCATAGCAGTCTCCAGGTCATCCCGCAATGCAGCCATAGTAGCCAGGTTTTTAAAAGTAGAATATTTCAACATCAGTCCGGGATGCTTGAGACCCACTCTCTGATCATCCGAGGGCATGGCCTAAAATATTAGAGGATACATCAAACACAGTGTAATGCAGATTCGTCTTAAGGCCTTCAAGCAGTATGAATAATAACACAGCTCCTGTACGTGGGCAGGGTCTCTGCTACCACAATGATAAACTTTAAGTGCATATTATAAATTGTATTTAATCAGTGAAACTGAATTTTGACACTAAAATCTGAATTTTTTGACAAGAATTTTGGCGCAGCATTGCAGAGAAAATAAAGAAATATTTGGCACAAGTAGACCTTCACAAACAAAGGATATTTTCTTAACAATACTATAAAACTCAAAATGAAAGAAGACCTCTACAAGTCTCACCAAGAACCAAAGAAGTGACTTCACAAGTGAAGACTATTTCACTAATGAATACGTGTTCAGAGGACTTAAAAACCAAAGGACTACTGCAATGTGTGTGAAATATCTTAATCATGAATACTGTATTTTAATTGCTCTAGATAAGAATTTTGTTATGATGAAGGTAAATTTATTTCACATCATAAATTCCAGCCATGTCTGGATATCATGCAGAATTAGGCCTGTACCAAAACAAGTGATAGTCCTCGATGACTAAATGGGGTGTTAATGTGAGAGCATTACGCTGGTCTCAATTACTTCCCAGATACACAGCAGTTTGGGTGTTCTGTGCAACCATATTAACAAAGATTTTTTTGACAACCTTGACAGGACTATATGCTGTGTGATATTTTACCTCTTTGAGCAGTGGAGTTTTGAGAAGCTCATGATAGGCCTTGGCAGACTCCTCAAACTTGTCATGCTTTTGCAGATCTAAAGCTTTGTGATATAAAGCAAATGCCTCGGCTTCCTGTGGATAGAAATAAAAGAAAAGTCAGACAACTTATTTAGATCTACAGAGGAAAACGTCTGCATCAGCGGACGGGCTGATTGCTGATTCATCTGCAAATAGTCTGTACCTGAGCCTCTTTTGTCTGACTCTTGTTACTTCTCAAGGGGTCTTGAGACTCGTCTGCAGCTGTCGAAGCAGCATTCAATGCTGCTATGCGAATCTGTAAAGAACACAGAAAAACAGGCAAACCCATTTAGCAAGCAGATTTATAACTCAGGAGGGGGAGCTAGTAAGGTGTATTGATACAAAACAGCTACCGAGGATGCCCTCAATAATTAAAAGCCTTACCATTTTAATATGTGGAAAGCAGACCTTCACGGTTTGCAGCTTCTGATTGGATCTATAGAAATGTATGGAAACAGAGCAAAGAGAGGCAAATGTAAGGTTAAAAAGCATAGAGAAAAACATGTTGTATGTCCCATCACCAGACAATCACCGACAAAGGCTCTCTCTACCGAGACTGTCTAGTCAGATGTTATCACTTGACACCATTGCTAATCGAGAGGGGCTTGGGACCAACTACCTACCCTTACCTTACCAAAATGCCACTCAAAACGTAGCCCTGGTTAGCTTAGCTCTGCGGTGGGGCATTGCTGCAGTTTGTCCCGAGCAAGTGCACAGCTTCACTGGCGAATAACACAGCCAAACCTCAGGACAGCAGGTGGTAAATATATCTTCCTGACGGTCTAGCAAACGTAACAGTTCACGTTATTGCCTCAGCTAACGCTAGCTGATATTAGCAGACACATTAGCTATATGCGCTAACGTTAGCTTGCGTTTCACCGGGTCACCATCACTTGCAAAGCTGGACGACTTACCGTTCATTTCCGTTTTAACTGCATTTGTAACGTTGCTATTATTATTATTATTGCAAGTCAGCTAACTCTAAGAAACACTGCGGCCATGAGCGGACATGAAGCACAAAGCAAGTTTGAAACTTCATTTATTCACCATCCTTTGTTGTTGTTAACGTTAGGAGCGTTTGCGTCACAGCATGACGTTTGCTACCCGCCAATTAGTAAAGTCGTCACTCATTGGTCAATCCACTGTATTCATAGGACCAATCATATTTTATGATATTGGGTGAAACCACAACACCTGACATGTCAATTACCGGAAAGGTAAATGCTTTTAAGTTAATAATTGCAAAATAACAAAAACACCAAAGTCACTATTATATAGACAAAATCAACAATTTAACTTTACTTCACATGTGCATTTGGCAATTCTGAAACGACGTTTTCCAGCCTGTCAAAATTGTGTTAAAACATAGCTTAAAGTACAGCTAGTAGCCTATATTTATTTGTAGATATTCTTTTAAATTATGGAGAAATTATGGAAAGCCACCTTACCATATAACATTACGGTTATTAAAGTACAAAGGTTATCAGTTCGGCAGCCTGTATAGCCAATATAGAAAAAAGGGCCGTTTTCACTACTCAAGGCTGTTTTCTGCAGCCCTAACCAACCCCAGTCTGTTCAATTTTTAATCATGCAACAACATATTCTATAGCCTACACTATTTCTACAGCAGGCAGGCCACAACCTTACTATAGTCTCTGAGACATCAGGTTTACTAAATATGCAGTTTATGTAGGCTAAATCAGGGAATAACAAGGAAGGGTACCCTTAAACAATTTCTAATACATTAGCGTACTCTGTCTTTATATCTTTATAGTCAGCATTTGTAATGTGTAACCGGCATGGTCAACAGACAACCACTAGAGGGCAAACTTTTATTTTATAATCTGTAAAATGTTTTCTCTGAGATTGAGGTGGTATTTTTGTAATCACAGGATTTGCTGTTGGATCTTCAGCTGATTTTCTGTGCATTGGCTTACTGTGACGTTTAATTGTGATTCTTAGATCATAATAATATTGTCATTATTAATATTTCTTCTAACACAGCAGACAGATGATGCAAAACGTTGCAAAGCAGTGTCATCTTTACAAAAGGTGATTTTCCTCTTTTCTTCCATCAGGCAGTATTTCAAGAGTTTGTACAGTTACATGACAGATACATTATGTCTTTGTCAGGATTCATGGTGGCAAATTGTAACAACTCCTGCAGTTTTTAGGAGTAACAGTAAACTGTTTTTGTCCTCAGTGACCCTGTCTGTTGCAGTCCCTTGTTGCTCCACTGTGTATCCCCGCCTCCTCCACCTCCCACACTCATCCTCACCCCATCTCATCCCTCCCTTGGCTGAGACTGGCTGGCTGGCAGGCAGCATTATCAATTCCTTCTGTCAGCATGCCTGCAAAAAACAGCTTACGTCACAGTCATTACTGGCTCTATAAAAGCCAGGGTAATGCAGATTCACGGTGCAGTCAACCCAGCTACATTTCTAGACATAGAGCAGCCCTTCTCTCAAGTCATGACTTCCATCGGCTTTGACCCTTACTTCCCTTCTACTTACAAGAAGAGAGTAGCTGTGCGCAGTGCAGGATACGGAGCTGGTGGAGGAATAGGATCTAGATATGCCTACTCCAGCCACTCTGCCCCAATAACTTCCTATGCATCTTCACGCAGAAGTTATCCATCACACACCCGAGTTACTTCCAGCTACTCCTCTGTGCTTTCTGCTCCAGGGTCCGCAGCTGCTACTGAGCTACGCCTTGACCAAGCAGCCCAGGTCAGCTCTGAATTCAAAGCAATAAGGACCCAGGAGAAGGCTGAGCTGCAGGACCTGAATGACCGCTTTGCAAGCTTCATTGAGAGGGTCCATGAACTGGAACAGCAGAACAAGTTGCTGGATACTGAACTCCTGCTGCTCAGGCAGAGGCAGACGGAGCCATCCAACCTTCGGACCCTGTATGAGCATGAGATCCGCCAGCTCCATGCTGCTGTAGAAGAGGCCCACCATGAGAAGCAAGCAGCCCAGGACCACAGGGATGAGATGGAGGACGTGTTGAGGAACCTGCAAAAGCGCTATGAGGACGAAGTACTCAGTAGAGAGGAAGCAGAGGGCAGGCTCATGGATGCCAGGAAGGGCGCAGATGAAGCTGCACTGGGCCAGGCTGAGCTGGAGAAAAGAGTTGGGACCCTGCTGGATGAGATGGCCTTCCTGAAGCGCCTCTGTATGAGTGAGATTGCAGAGCTGCAGGCCCAAATACAGTACAGTGCAGAGGTGTCTGTGGAGATGGAGGTCGCCAAACCTGACCTATCCGCTGCTCTGCGTGACATCCGAGTCCAGTATGAGAAGCTGGCGCAACACAACCTTCAATCGGCCGAAGAATGGTTCTGCAACAAGATGAATGTGATGACAGCAGGCGCTGCTCGCAACACAGAGAGTGCACGTAATGCCAAAGATGAGGCTGGAGAATACCGCCGGCTCCTCAAAACCAGGATGCTGGAGATCGATGCCTGCCGTGAGATGAATCAATCTCTGGAAAACCAACTACAGGAAGTGGAAGAGAAACAGAGTGCTGAGATCTCTTCACTGCAGGTGAGGAACAGAAAGACAATGAAATATAGGAACAGGGCTGCAAATATCTCTATGTCCTTTCTATGATAAAAGTAATATGAAAATCACAAGTTATTTAAGTGAATTTCTACATTTTTTGGGATGAGTCTGACTGCCAGTGTGGCCTGTTATTGAGCATGCAATGATAACCCAGTGTTTGGTGAGATGCAGTCTGTATACAGCCCATAATGTGCCACTTACCTTTACCTTTTCTATACAGGATACAATAAGTCAACTGGAGGAAGAGTTGAGGGCAAACAAGAATGACATGGCTCGCTACTTGAAAGATTATCAGGACCTCTTGAATGTGAAGATGGCCTTGGATATTGAAATTGCAGCCTACAGGTGAGAGTCTTATACACACAGTCTTTTCAGTGTTTTGTATATTGTGTTGTAATTGTGGGATTTAAATGAATGCCACCCACACCAATAATTTAGCATCCCATTTACTTGTGATGTGTGTCTTATTCTGTTAGGAAGCTCCTTGAAGGAGAAGAGAGCCGCTTAAGTTTGGTGAGACCGGGGTCTGTCAGCGCTTACTCCCAGGCCATGTACGCTGCTCCATCCTATGGAAGAACACAGTTCTCCATGCAGTCTCAGCTGAGCTCTGCAGCTCCGTATCTGCTGAGCTCCCGCTTGTATACTTCATCACTCTTGACAGAGGAGACAATATCCGCAAGCCAAGCACAGCAGGCGGAGGCCAGCCCTCCTCAGGAGAAGGAGGAAGAGGAAGAGAAGGAGGAAGAAGAGGAGCAGCAGGGAGAAGAGAAGGAGGAAGAGAAGGAGGGGGAGGCAGAGGAAGATCAGGGAGAAGAGGGGGAGGAGGAGGCAGAGGTGGAAGAAAAGGAGGAGGAAAAACAAGAGGGAGAGGAAGAAGCAGATGGAAAAGGTTAGTGTGGTAATTTTGTTTAAATGATATGTGCATGTGTGTAGTAGTAAATGAATTCTAACTTTTATCCCTCCTCACATTGTTCTGGAAATGAAGAGGGTGAGGCAGAGGATGGAGAAAAAGAAGATGAGGAGGACGGAGGAGAGGAAAGCCAACCTCAAGAAGAGGAGGACGCTGAGCAGAAAGAGGAAGAGGGTGGCGAAGAGGGTGAGAAGGGGGAGGAAGAAACTGAAAAACAAGAGGAGGTGGAGTCTGAAGAGAAAAATGGAAAACCGACAGATAAATAAATGTGAATTTAAATGCTTTAAAAAAATACCTGCTAGCATTGTAGCTGAAGGGTGTCTTCTCCGGTGCTCTACGTGTACACAGATATCTCTCTAATTCAGACCAAATGAAAATCTCTTGAAATCAGAAGACAACGTGCCAGTGAACAAATTCTCTATATGATCAACTTGAGTGACTCACAGCATGTATATGCACACTGCACCAGCAAAGTAATTAAACAATATAAAAGCTAATCAATAAATTGATGAAGACAGGATGTGAAATTCTGCTTTGTGGAGATTTGTTTGCAAACACCTGTGTGCTTTACTCTCACCAATACATGCCTGAACAACTGTCTGTATGTGCAATACCCAGTTTGAAATGCCTTACTTCAAGTCCTCACTGAGTGCTTTAAATCCATGATGTGCTAAATTGAACTCCAATAAAACCTTGATGCTTTGTCAACCTAGAGCTGGCCCCAGGCTTTTCATTTGTACTTATATAAAAAGGAACAGTTGCAATGAAGTGTCAAATCAAATAACATTTAACACAACACATTAGTAGAAGATCATATTCCTCTCACTCACTTTCTCAAGCAAAGATAAATAGTTTTACTTGCCAATTAGGCCGGGACTCCTTTTTCATTCACGGTTTAAAACAAAATGTTCATTTCTCATTTGAATGTTAATGGAGGTTAATGGAAAAAGGACATAGATGGCAGCCAAAGAGCCCTTGGTTCTATCCATATTGATATATCAGTCCTCAATTAAGCAGAAGGGAGGGCTGCAGCAAACCGGCAAAGTCAGCCAGTTGTTTTAGGTTCTTTCAGCAAACGACTCCAAGCAAACCTGAAATGAAAATGCATGCAAAAAACAATCAGACAGCAATAAGCTTCACATTTTAAACATGATCTGCCAATAAAACCTCATTAGGATTCTCCTGACTTGGCTAAACAAAAGTCTAGTATATAAAGAAATGAGTTGGAGTGGCGTTTTTTTGTCTTTATCTTAAGTCAGCATGCTGGTTGTCTCTGTCCTGATGTGTCTACAGTCTCTGTGTGATCAGTGAGCTGACACCGGTGTTTTTCCTGCTGCCTCACCCTCATCCACATCACTGTCCATAAAACAGGGCGCACTGAAACCTTTATGACTCAGCTAGTCTGCTGCACCAAAGAATCTGGCCAAGTGTCAACTCACGCAGGACAGCAAGAGAGGGAGGAAGAGAGAGAGCAATTTCATTATTTCACTCGGGAGAGAGAAAGTGAGGAAGAATCGGGAAGAAAGAGAGAGAGAGAGAGGAGAAGCAGAGAAATATCTCACTGCACTAAACCTTGACAGAAGACTGTTTTTTTTTTAACCCAGCAAAGAGGTTGAGAGACCAGGGGCTTCCTTTAGGCATCTGCAGAGATGCAGTCCCCATCACACAAATGAACCCCAAACACACACACACACACGCCGTCTTCTCTTCTCACACACATTTGGACACACAGGAGGTGGATGAGGAGTGGGAGCTTCTGTTTGATGTACCTATCTGAAGCACACTTTGAAATATTGCATCATCTTATAATTACAACATATGCACACAACTTCACTTTTTGTACACACTCTTGCATGTGTCAAAGCAATGCCCCAAACTGTATGCAATCTCCTTCTCCTCTCCTTCTCCATCCTCCTTGTCCTCAGTTTACACCACCCTGAGCTAAACTACATTATCCTCCTTATTCTGTTGCTCTCACCTGCTACAGTCAGACCTGAGCTAGTCCAAAGGAGCACTTAAGCAATTTAATAATTAGAAATTCTACTTTGCAATGAATTTGGCTTTCGCATACACCCACCTTTCATCACTCAAGGAGATGGCAATACTGTAAATGTTTTCTTATTGATTAAAAGTACTCTAATGATATACTGCTGGCTGGATTTTAATACACAAACCAGCCTGCAGAGAGAATGTCAAAGTAGAGATAGAGCTCTTCAAAACAGACACAGTAAACCACCAGCAGGATATACTCCCTCAGGTGCTCATATGTATCACTCGTGTCACACACAGCTAGGGGAGGCTTGCAAGGCTGTATGTGTGTGTATAGTGAGTGTGCTGGTACATCGCAGGGCATGGTGGGACACGGGTCCCCTGTAAACACAAAGCAAAGCTGTGTTATTTTTATTACATTTCATCTTTCAGATATTGAGTTTCATCTGTCACATTTGGGCTGTAAAGGGACTGGTATATAAATCTTATAACTCCCACACCCTCTTGTGGGCATACACTATGTCAGTGGGAGGGAGGCCCATCACAGAGGCCCACTGAGACCTCCCAGACATACAATCCTTTGATGAAAAACAAAGAGCTGAAGGTGCAGCAGTGTTGTACAGTACTAACCCCAAAATAGATAGGATTGTTTTCAACGTAAAAGTTTCTGTGTTTGACTCCTACATTCATGATGATTCTAACATTACAAGGAACAACAAAAGTCAATGACACATTTGTGATAGTCTCATTAAACTTCATGGCTTCACACATTTAAATCACCACAATTATGACAAGTATGTTGCAACTGTTTTTTAACATCATTGTCAGGTATGAAAATACCAACTAACATTCATCTATTTCTAGAATTTAATAGCATATTGTCTAAAGGCTGGCTTGGTCCCAGAGTTATGAAACGTTGTCTAAAAAAGGACACAAATATCAGCTTTCCATTACAACAAATGCATATTTCATTTCAGGAGGATACAGAATACAGTAATACACAGTTGTGGACTCAATGTCAGAAATCTAATCTGGAAACCAGAGTACCAGCAACACTGGTTGTTATTTGGTTTTGTACTCAGGCCCACATGATAACCTTTAAGGTTACAACCAAATTGATGCTGAGGTGTAATGCTGCACTTCAGTGTACCCAGAAGTAGGCACCCACAATAGAAACATATATATTCACATTCAATCTTTTCACCTTGACAGAAGCACATGTCATCCTGATTATGTTTTTTAAATTGGAGTTGGGTGTGCACACTCCTCTCAGACGGCTCAGGCCCCGGTCCAGACAGTGAGGGTGGTCATGATGCAGTCGGCCTTTTTGGTTGTCACACAGCCACGCTTTGTCTCCATAAAGAAAAGGAAGTCTTAGATAAGAGTTGTGGCTCCCTCTGCTGATCTTGGAGAATCACCTAATTAAAAGGCTCTGTTGAAACGAGCCTTCACATTGGCCTGGAAGACAGAGACTATTACATTTAAAAATGTGGCACTCTCACTCTAAAAATAGATACTCGCTTCTCCTGGTGTAGCCTACACATAGCTGCAGTTTTCAGATGGCCTTATGTACCCACCACAGGGGTACAAAGGATGCTTCACTGAGTCAGATGGAGACAAATGGGGGAGCCTCAGGGCACATCCTTTCTCATGCACCACAACTTGGAAATGAGATGTTAGACTTGTGGATATAAATGTGCTAACCCTAACTTACCTGCAGAAGACTGATTCTGTGATCGCATGCATTGACACTACATATGTCCTGCATTTCTTCAGGCATTTCTTCTGGCCAGCCTGTACCTTTCTGACGTGGAAAGATCTATCACAAGCAGAGTAAATGCACAGGAATTCATGTAGGTGTCAATATTAGGACAGAAAAATATTGACAGCTTGCATCATTACACAGTGACCATGGTGACGCACATGCAGGAACTGACATCATGCAACAAGCGCTAAAGAAACATGTTTTATATAACATTCTGTAAAAAAAGTTTGGATATACTTGCACCAAGTCAACTGCAAATCAACTTCTGCCCCAGGATGTTGAGCACTTGTGCACAGATAGTGCATTGACCTATCTGCTGCCTGATTCTGCTGCCAGACAGACAGGTGGATTCTGAGGCCCAATTTGCCTCTGGCGTCATGCGGTCCTGGCAGCAGACCCATGAATCCATTAGGCCTTTTGTCTGCTTTTGTCTCAGCAATTGAACACCTCAGTGGGGGCTACGACCAGTGTTTAGAGCCCTACCACTCAGAAGCCTCTAAAGCATTGTAGTTGCTCACATCATAAAAATCACGGTTCACCAAGTTTAGTAATGTCAGCCACTGAATAACAGTGGAGTCAAGTCAGGTCAAGCTTTTATTAAATGGTACATTTCATACATATGGATGCTCAATGTGCTTCGTCCTTGTGCATCCCATAACAATAAAACACACACAGGCACATGCAGTCAAGCATGTACGCACACAAATACTCATCAAAGCTCCAGAGTATAGGAAGGCGGATGGTAGATAGGGAGCATATGTAATATTCTTTCATGCTAAATGTTTATTCATAGTGTGCCTGTTTGGCGACATACTGAGAAGCCTTTAGGCAAAGTAAACATACAGGATACCCTTGTTTCAGGACACAGCAGATTTTCTATCTACAATAACTACAGCCCGCTCTCACCAGAACACTTCTTCACTTTCATGCAGAAAGTGAGAGCAATCCGTCTTTATGTTCAGCTGTTCTGGCTCTGTATCCACATGTGCACCTGTTTCCATTTACCTCACACATCTGCACATGGTTGGATGAGTTTTTCTTTTTTTTTAAATCACTATTACTAAAATGCTGCACCTAGCCAGGGAGTTTTAATAGAAGGATGTCTGAGACATTACACAATCTGATCTAAATTAGAAGATGAGGGGATCTCCTGTGAAGACTCAGCCTGCTGTCTACTCCCATTGCGTACGGAGCATTCAACTCCAGATGAACTTGAGAGTTCAACTCTGCTTGTCAAGCTGTCACACTAATGCAAGACATGCATGCACACACACCCAGACCAGCACATCACCATCGGAATTTAATGATTTCTCTTTAAAGTTAAAGCTAAAGAGTTGAGGAATAGTTACATAGAAGCAGATATTTAAAATACCATGTCACAACAAAATGTAACACAATCTTGAGGTATTGTCTGGTCTACTGTATGCAGTAGCACAAAGCAGTCAGGTGATGGCAACATTGTATTCCTTTTTGCAGGTTTGATTGTTTTTAACTTTTGATAGACCAAAAGCAACTCTTCATATCTGATAAGAAGTGAGAGAGATTTTTCCAAAGGAATAAGGAGAATCGGAGGTGAAAAGGGCATGAGCAGATTTAAAGCCCCCTTACAATAAATTCAAATACTCAGAGAGCACCTACAGCTCAGCCAGAAATAGGTCACTATATTCACGTGCAATAGCTCACGTCATAACCTTGAAAATTCTACCTATAGCTGCAAAATGCATCTCTAGTGCCTGATTCTCAGGATGAGCTCAGTCAACGTGTTTGAATCCTTTAGCTGTGTAAGATTTATTAAACATACAGTCAAAAGAAAATGGTCTTGAGGGTCTGGAAAAAACAAAAACAATTGTACATCACAGATGTACACTTCTGTGTAACTTGACTTTAGTATTATGTTTTGAAAAAAGGCAACCATTCAAAATGTTATTATCTAAAGGCATCTTTTTTTTTTTTTTAAATATATGGATTCTTGATTATAGTTTTGGTAAGTAAAAAGCCTCTCACAATGCTATTTTGCTATTTTACAGATCTCATATGTTCAATAGCTTTGTCCTTTGCAAAATAATAAGATTCAATAATAGCTTTCAGTCAGACTGTGTTTTCACCACAAGCTGTGTTTTAAAGCAGCCACATCACAATAGATGGGGAGAAAAATGGACATCGCCCTGTCAAAGGGAACAACAAAAGCCCTGGATGGCTGAACATTATTGACAGCACCATTTGGCTGGCCAGTGGCAGCAGAAAAAAAAACACACACATGATGGGCAAACAAAAGGCTAAGCGGGCTACCAGATCTCAGCCAGATGCTGTAAATGACTTCACTGGGCAGGGAAGGAGGGTGGTGAGTGTCATTTGCGACACACTGGCCATGTTGAATTGACATTTAAATTAAAGTCAGTATAGCCTCACTGATGGACAAATTCAACATAATTGTTTTGGCCCTTCTTCCGTGTGCTTTTCTAAACAATTAATTATGTTGCTTGTATGAAAGCCTTGTGTGAGTGTATACATATGACTATGCCCTAGGGCTAGTCCATTTATTCTCACTCAGAATACGCAAGGCCTCTTTTAAACCAGTCAATGTGAGCAGCAGCATGGAGCTCTCATTTTAAATTAAAAACAATAACCTGGTGATTATTTATTTATGCCACATCAGTGATTTATAACTCTGGTTTCAATTAATTATTCTCGTCCTCTAGATTGTCAAATTGTGTGCCAGTAGTTCTAAAACCGTAGACACCATCAGGAGTCCTTGAAGCAAAACGAGGGATAGTTCTCATTATACTTTCCCTGAATTCAATTTTAGTTCATTTGAGGAGTTATTATGAGGAATTGTTACAGTTATCGACTGACTGATGTCTGGGGCAAAATAGCTTCTCGGACAAGGTTCCTGGAGACAAACCCTTGATGAAATGAGTGTCTGGTCTGGCGTAGTGGGGATTTGGGCTGTTGTTGTTGTGGGGGTAGTTCAGTTCGGGAGGCTCGCGGTTCACGCCTCTCCTCTCCCCTCTCCCAGCCGTGTGTGCCCTCCTTTCCCCTCCCCGTTTACAAGTCATGATGGCGGAACTGTAGACTTTCGGGACGAGCAGGAGTGCACCGCCCGTCCTCGTTTAGTAATTGTACATAGTTATTTATTTATTCAGCCAACGCTACGTCTTCCCCCACAATGACCCGTTGGATTCCCACTAAAAAAGAGAAGTACGGAGTCGGTAAGTTCTCAAATGTAGCTACGTGTGTTTTGCTAAAGCTCGCCGAGTGAACTCCCAGCAACTAAACTAACTTCTAGGGAAGGGGACTCTGAAGTTGGGAATCACAAGTTACTGGCGACTTTGTAGTTGTTGGTAGCCTACATGTGGCGTATAAACACTGTATCCCAGCTGGGTTTCACAGACTTTTATTTTTATTCCAGGGAACTCGATATTTGCCCTCCTTGTTGCCCCGGGGACTCTAGATATTTAGTTGCAGTAAGAAATTACTTGTATAGCCTAGCTGTCCATAATAGGTGGTAAGGAAAAATGGAAAAGAGCCAAGAGTTCAATGAGTATACCAGTCATTCTTGTACTTAATCTCACACTGAGTTGTCTTGTTGAAGATACAGTGAACTTAAATGAATCCTCGTTTTGCTGGAAGGTCCCTTGTAGCCCCCTTCAAGGACTCCTGTAGGGCCCCACATGGGAGCCGCTGCTGTGACTTTACTGTATTATGCATGTCAGATAAAAGAATATCTTTTTTTTTGCATAGACATTGAGTTTGTCAGTGTCGCTTGGCTACACTTACATAGGGCTTAATTGTGTCTTTCTTTTGAGGCTATCAAGCACTTTTTGTGTTCCTTACAACTTTATAGTTTGGCCATTTTTTTAAATTTGGACTGCAGTGGTTTGCAATAAGGTGTGGCCCCTGTTACATGTGTATCTGTGTGTTTGTGGGCTTGCAAACTACTGAGCATGCATGTTCCTGCTATCAGCTCCACACCCTCAAGGCAAATCAGCACAACCAGTAGCCTCTATTAGAAATTCCTTTCAGGTTTGCTGTAAAGGCTTTATTGCCAGCACAGGTTGGCTGGTTACTGGACTGACTCACCACTAAATCTGTGCTTAATGCTACAGACACTTTTACAGACAGCATTTCCTGGTATGCAGGAGATGTGTTAGACATGAGGAAAACTCTTCATGTGGGGACAGTGAATATCGGTGTTTAGTCTTTCTGGAGTATGTGTGAATCAGAGCCCAGGACTGAAAATACCTTGGCTATGTGCTCTCACCTGGATCCTCTCAACGGCTTTAAAGCAGGTGTTTTGTGCTCTGTTACTGTTGTGACTAAAAACCTTTTTAACTCAAATTCAGGTGGGTATGGAGTGCTCTGCAGCACAAACACCCCCTCTCTTGATTATATATGACCTTGATTTAGAAGCTGATGTTGAGGAATTTTTTGTGTTAATCCTTTTAGATCCCAGTATGGCGTTCAAAACTGTTGCTCAGCGTGATTGTGTAGACTGTGCCATTCTCCTGCCATTCGCCTCAGAAGGGCAGGAGTCACTAACACTGTACTTTAATCCTTAAAATGCCATCGGACCCTGTACAAGGTCTTACATTTTTAATCCGATTAGTCAACCCAGGCTGTGCCCAAATACAGGCAACTACATTTTGGGATGAAAGAAGAGATTGCAAGGTTTCTGATAGTATCAGTAGTATCATGCTAGCTAACAGGGGAATGTGGATAATATGGGGCTTAAGATATCACAATCTTTAATGGTGAATTTGTGACATCATAATAGGATAGCTTCCTCATTTTTACATCCTGAAGAGAAGCACTGCACTAGAGACTCAAATGCAGCATTGAAATCAGCAGGTGAAGAACATGTGCACTCCCACGTTAGTTTAATTTATGGCATCTCTGTTTTGTTTTTGACATTATTTGCATCCATAATGACATCCCCAGGCTTTATTAGGTTTCAGGGCAAGGTCTCCTTATTGAACATGCTTACATGAATTTTAACAAAACCCCAGATAGTTCTGGCCATTTTTATTGTCACCTTACATGAACAACATTAAACATTTGTGGCCAACTGATTCCCTCGTTGAATAGCCATAATCCAGGAAGTTAAAGGGGAACTCCACTTTTCTACACATCGAAGTCTGTTTACAGGTCTTGGGGAGTACAACTGCATATGTCAAAAAAGTTTTATAAAGCCTTTTGTGGCTCCAGAGGGAGCTGCGTAAAATCTGATATATTGCCGTTAGTTGGGGCTGAAGACTACGAGTTTGAAAGAGGGAAAAAAATCTGGGGGTGTGGAGTTAGAAAGAAGTGAGCTCACCAGATCTCTGTTGCCCTCTTGTCATTGAAGCTTGAGCTCTGCTTGAGACTACATTAGTTGCTACCAGAATAACACACCTGAATCTCCGTCCAAACTGGCGGCAGATGAGTTGCATTGTGGGTAATGTAGGCACCAGGATTTGGCAAGGAAGAAGAATACGTGGAATAAAAAAGACAGTATCTTTGGTTCTACTGCATCGATATTGATCCTTTTTTTATTTTTGTGGATAATGCAGGACGACCACCCCTCCACTTAGCTACATCTTTGCTAAGGTGCTGGCCTGGACGCATCAATGAGTCCAAACTGATGGAAGAGATACCATGCTCTGATGAAGGTCTGACAGACTGAAAGCTCAAAATAAGAATCACTTCATAGATCTAAGTGTGCAGAAATCTATTCTATCAGTTTGGATCCTTTTTTTCCCCTTGTAAACTGTACATCATGAGTCTGACATGAGTACTCCTTAAAGACCCCCTCCAATATTGTTTGAAGATAAAATACTGTGTTTTGAATAATAATTTGTGTCTGATAGGGTTTGTCCACAAAATAAAATCAGTAAACTAGTTAAAATTTCTTAAAAGCAGACCTGCTTACACTCCTTCATTGAAAAGTCCACATCTTTGAATATTCAAATATGTTTAATTAAAAAAGTTAAACAGCTTGATGCAAGACGTCTCCTACTTGACTGACATGTACACTCTCAGTGTATGTGCACTGGAGGCATCAGGTGCCCACATCACACTTGTGTTAAGTTGCATAGTGGGCCATGATTGACTCCCAAACAAGTTAGTGATGTCACAGCTCATGCTCGTACGTAACCTCAGATCTAAGGTGAGCACAGAGAAACCTTCCCCCTTTATCAGACGAATGTGAAACTGCCTTCCAAAGACTGACTTATGCTATCACTCACTGTGGTTGTGTGAAGAGGGTTTCAAGTACTCAGCCACAACTTCCGCTTTGTAATATTATGCAATAAATAACAAATAAGGTTCCTTAAAATGGTGAACAGCTTAAAGTTGTTTGCTCTGCAGGTGCTTCATGCAGCGTGGGCGTCTTATTTGCAAAACAAATCTAAAGCTGTTGAGATTTGCGGCCTCCATAGATCACAATCAACACATCCCTGCATGTTGAAATCTTTCAGGGTCAAACCTGATTGCTGCTGGTGAGATAAGTGTTGACCTTGTTCTCAGTTTTTGATGGACTGACCAGATGGTTGGTCACTCGTGACTTTTAAAACTGGAGAAAGATGTTGGTGTTCTTTTCTCTTTCAGATAAGGCAATTCAAAGAGAATTAACTTTCAGATTTATGGATAACCTATAAGGACTTATTAGCTGGAGCACATTTTTAAGAGCTACAGATCGTTTCTGGCTGTCTAGACAGTAGACGGGAGGCAAAAGGCTTTTCTGCCAAGGCCTTTATGTTTTGAAATGTCCTGCCTGAGGAGAATTGGCTCAAAAACAAACTTTAATAGACTTGCTTTTACCTAATGGCTTTTTGTAGAGATACTGCACTGTACCTCTCCCTACTTTGGTAGCATTTGAAATTAGTTTAGTTTGAGATAGCCTATATGATCACATCACTGAATGGTAGCTAACTAAAGACCTTTTACGAATTCACAACATGAATAATTTTTTATTCAATACCTGTCTTTCATTGATTTTAAACTAAAGTACTGTCTTTGTTTTAAAGGTTTAGTCTGTAAAATGTTTTGCTCACAAGCTCTACTGTACAAGTGAAAATTCTAGTTGCCATTTATGTTAAATCAGAGTCTGTTTGTGCAGCATGGCTCATGTCTGCCCCAGTACTGCCTTCATTATTTCATTTCTTTCATGTATTAGATTGAAATGTTCTCCTGCTGAGAATCAAAATGAATTCAGCGGACCTATTTTTCTGTACAATTGTATGTTCAAGGATTGGTTGCTGGACTCTATCTTGCATCATTTTCTTTGGGTTTTTTTCACTTGTTTTATTTGTTTGTGTGTTTTATATCACGGCCATAACTTGGAATAGTTGTTTATGTTTGGCTTTCACACCCAGTCAGTGATGAGAACAATAGATTCTCATTGGATTGTGTTAAATTTGATGAGCTGCCAGCAGCTGCTCAAACTGCTCAGCCGTGGTTTTCTTTAATTGTTGGCTAATCCACTTCTATGATCAGTCATTTAGGATGAATCAGGCTGACTTTGATTTAAAATTAGTATGCGCATTAACTTGAACCTACACAGATAGAGGGGTTTATTGGAATTTACAACAGCAGCTACTGGCTCAGTGTTTCAAGTTTAAGAGGAAGACAGTGTGTCTCAGAGTTGTTCAGATGAGCTGTGCTGCCAAGGCCCAGACTGTTGCCTTTAGTTTAGACAGTGTGGCATCACAACACGCTCAACTGGGTTCCTGCCACTGGCATATTGCCATGCTGTTGCCAGGCCCGGACACTGTGTCAAGTTGGTGAATGGACCATTGTCACTCTCGGCGTGACCAGAGGCAGATGTCATTTCTTCAGTGCACGTTTCATTCGATATTGTTCTGGTTGCACAAATAATTTCCTGGTGGAAACAAACACTCTTTTTCAAGAGAATTCACGTGTCTGTCAGTAACAATGCTGTATGTAGGGGCGCAACTAATAATTATTTCCTTATCGATTAATCTGCCGATTATTTTCACGGTTTATCGTTTAGTCTATAAATATGTGAAAAATGCTCATCACAATTTCCCAAAGCCCAAAGTGACTTCTTCAGATTGCTTCTTTTGTCCAACCCAACAGTCCAAAACCCAAAGACTCTTCATTTACTGTCATAAATGACAAAGAAATGCAGCAAATTCTCACATTTAAGAAGGTGGAACCAGGACACGTTTGACATTTTGGCTTGAAAAATGACTGAAACGAGTAATCGATTATCTAAATAGTTGGCAATTGACTTTCTTTCGATCGACTAATCGATTGACTAATCGTTGCAGCTCTAGCAGTATGTTGCTGTGTCAGCTGTAAAAGACCTGAACTCTCTGTTCATAACACTGTGGTTTGTTTGGTCAGAAGAGATAGCAAAACTGTGAGGAAATTCAAATTTGAATATGAAGAGAAGTGTCACTGGTATTGCAGTGTTTCTGAACCCATCTAGGTTTCACTGTTTGTTTTCCTTTTTGATGACCAGATGAGGGATCTCACAGTAAGGTGTCATTCACGTGAACCTGTGCAGGTGAGATCCTAACGACATAGCCTCATGGGTCTAACCTAATATTTTAAGAGCCCATGGGTGGTTACACAAACAGGCAAAAAACTGATTCCCTGTGGAGATGTCTGTCTGGAAAAGTGTGTTTTATGGAAAGCTTGAAAAATCTATCCGTTAGGAGGAAGTCATGGAGAGAGAAAGGTAGTCGCATTCAGACAAGTCAAGTTTTGGTATTCAGACTGAGGTGCGATAAGCTGAGCCAGTTGAAGCGTGCTGTGAAATCTAGCCTCCAGCAACAAGCATTATCACCATGCAAGTCAGGGCAGAACTCTGCTCATAGTTCCTCTATCTCACTATGAGAATAAGTGGCTGCGTGCTATTGCACCTCCCTCAAGTCATGACAAAGACCTTTGCTACAGTATTGTTTGCCAAGATTTCTCTTTTGCAATGTCTATCTGGTTTTGTGTGCATATGTGCGTGTATTTGCGTGCGGAAATGTATTCTTGTGATCCCTCCCATACGTGTCCCGGTTAGATGGTTACAAAGGAAAGACAGGAGCCGCCTCCAGGAAAGCGGTTAGGTTAATAAACTAAGTGTAAGGAAGGGCAGGGCTCGCAGGTGAGCCAGCTGGCAGAAGCACAACCTGACTACTGACCAAAGGCCACAGCAGTATGACGATATCAGAAATATCAAGGATGTGATGCCATCGCCTTTTTAGCTCTGCTCTGCATTCTGACGCTGAAGCTACCTGCTGCAGCACAGTCCTATTTACTGGAACGTTAAACACAGCCTCAGGGCATCTGTTTCAATTAAGAATCATCAAAATGCTTTAAAGGTTTGAGTCACATAGTTCTGCTGCACAAACACACAGCCTGCTGTTAGAAAGAGAAGTCAAATGAGGAATAAATCAAAGATATCCTCTGTGCCTGTGAGTCCAAGTTCTGCGACAAGGAGGGTGAATTGGTTTCCTTTTCCTGGGAGAAACTGTAAACCTCTGATCCAGAACTTTTTAAAAAACGGACTTGCTCCTCTGTGCGAATGAGTGATTGAAAAGGGATTTGGGGTTTTCTTAATCCACTGGACCCTGAGGAGGAACAAAACTCGTCAGTCAGACTGTCAGGCAAAATCTTTTCTTTGTTAACAGTTTTTATTGAATGTTGTGTGTATTTCTCATAATGACACAGTCCTGCTTCGTCCTTCAGCAATCTACAATTATGATCCCCGTGGTGAGCTGGAGCTGTGTCTACAGGTGGGGGACACGGTGCACATACTTGAGAAATTGGAAGGTGAGTGAGCCTGAATGTACAACAGGCCCCGACACATCCCTTATTTCCTTCTCTAAAGCAAGCTGGCACAGGAACTTAAATGAAATGTCGAACTAACCACCGCTCAATATGCTATGCATAATAATGTAAATGAGTCTACCACATTGTCCTCCTGACAGGGAGGACTGTCATCCCTCCTATACTTACTGTTTCTCTGTTCATTTACATTTTCTCAGGCTGGTATAGGGGCTACACGCTACGCAAGAAATCACAGAAGGTAATGGCATAATTAACACTATATTATCCTTTAACCTATGCTGTGATGTAAATATACTGATATTACCTCATTGTTTCCTCAGGGGATATTCCCAGCTTCCTACATCCACTTAAAGGAGGCTACAGTTGAGGGAACAGGGTGAGATCACATATCAGTAAACATATCATCGTGTTGATAATCCACTTTGCTTTTGGTTTGCTGCCTTGTCATTTTCCAATAACATAGCAGTGCACTTGTAATTACCATAAGTGAGGATTTAGTAATGCTTTTCTTGGCTGTGTAGGGAAACCATCCAACTATTTATCATGTATAGAAATGCACTCGAGTCTGTCCAAATGATATGAAGTGATATGTGAGTGATGAGCCACTTTTCCAATATCTTATTATTCTCTTCTTGTGGCTGGTAGCCAGCAGGAAATAATTATTCCAGCAGATTTACCCCTGGTGCTGGAGCTCGGGGCTACTCTGAGGGAATGGGCACAGATATGGCACAAGCTCTACGTGGTATGTGTAGATTTCCTCTCTCTTATCGGTGCACACAGTCCCGTACACCTCACTGATTCACACCATGTTTTTTTTATACCTCAGGAGGATGTATCATTATGAGTGTATACATGTTTGTCTGACAGGCGAACAAGACAACCCTGTTCAGGAGTCTTCAGCAGATGGCCTACAGCCTCATCGAATTTCGATCTCAGATAGTGTCAGGAACGCTGCCTAAGGATGACCTTGTGGAGCTCAGAAAGAAAGTCACAGCAAAGATTGATTATGGAAACCGGTATGAATCCTGCTGCCCTTATTGTACTGCAATGAAATTCCTTGTGACATAAACACCATTGTAACGTTTTATTTGCTGGAGTCATGGCTCTGAGATTGTCTCCGTAAACTCAACTGATGCTGTTTGGTTCTCTGTGCTGCTCAGGATTCTGGGGCTGGACCTGGTGGTGCGAGATGAAGCAGGAAACACGCTGGATCCTGACTGGACCAGTACGGTCAGTCTCTTCCGGGCGCACGAGACCGCATCCCGCAGTATCGAAGACAGGATACAAGAAGAGAAGGCATGATTTTAGTTCATACTATCAGTCACTTTTTTCCCCATGGTAGCTGTAGCTTCAAATAATATCTGTGCCTTGCTTATCTGCAGACGCGGCTACAAAACCTGGAGATGAGGCGTCAAACCCTGTTCAGCACAGTGCACACCTACAGTCTACTCATGAACCTGAAGAACTTTGTATGCAACATTGGAGAAGATGCGGAGCTGCTCATGTCTCTGTATGACCCTGACCAGTCTGAATTCATCAGGTTTGCTCCTCATGTTTCTCTTAATTACACAATTAGGTATCAAGCTGAGGTTATTCGTGTGAGCTCATTAAATTCTGTCAGATGATTTCAGTTGCAACCAGCAAGTTGTTTAAGTCATTGTTATTGTAGGATTTGTTGCATTGGTCTGTTGATCCAAAAAATGTCAAACTCTTAGAGTCGCAGGGCACAGAATTCAATTATGAAACCCAGCAAGCAGAAAATATTGTGTTATTGTGTGTTTGGCAAGTCAAAGTGTCTGCTATGAGAAAGGTCTATAGGGATCAATAGACTCTTACATTATTGCTATTCAAAATATGCAAGCATCGTAGAACTGTCTTGACACTTTGGGTTTTATCTGATAAGACGGATAAAATAATGCAGAGTTTTTACATTAGTTACTCTTATATTTTTCTATTTCTCCTGATGCCTTAGATGATGTGATATCTAACTGGGATTCTTATTTAAATTCATGCAGCGAGAACTTCCTGGTGCGCTGGGACAGTATGGGGATGCCTAAAGAAATTGAAAAACTCAACAACCTGCCAGCGCTATTCACGGTAACTGAATCCCAACCCACTGACTGCATTCCCTCTGCTTCTGATTTAAACAATCCAAACGCTGCCTGAAATCTGTGACAAAAAAGACAATTTGGTCCTGGATCGCTCCTAATTTACCCCAAGTTTCACTGAATGGCTCACATTCACAGCACATCTTTTGAAAATTTGAATATATTTGCCTCCGTTATTATGCTGCTGTTTATGTTAATGACTCAGTCGGCAATTCCCCGCAAACATGCGACTGTTGTTAATCGGCATGTGTGCCACCAGGAATTACTGGTTCAGAATGTGACAAAATATTTACTTCATTCACACAAGTCAAGACTGCTTTGACTCAAAAACCATCCAGAAAAATTAACACATAAACGTGCTGTGGCACACTGATAGAAACCAAAGAAGTGTTGTTTCTGAATGTTAGTTTTATTTGTTTTGTAGTGTGTGTGTTATGTTTCCTTAATTTATGTGCAAACAATGTAAGAGCTCTGTCTCCCTCATGTCCTTGTGTGTCTCATACAAAGTGCCTTAAGAAATCTTGATATGTTTGAGGATTTTACTGCATGCGCTCATCCTGTAATATTTGCCATCTGGTCTGCAGCTCCAGCCGTATGAATGAACATAATAACTGGTGATAGGCCTTTTGTATGCAATGCACCTTGTCACTCAGTATGCCGTAATAAGTCATCTTTGTGGTTGTTCTTTGCGTCCAGGACCTGAGCAGCAGTGACTTGATGAGGCAGCGACTCTTCCTGGTGTGTCAGATCATCAGAGTGGGCAGCATGGAGCTCAAAGAGGGCAAGAAACACACTGGAGGACTGAGGAGGCCGTTTGGTGTGGCTGGTGAGCTGCTTTTCAAATGTCCTAATATTTGTTTAAGCAGTACAAAAGTCAGTTCAACAAAAAAATGCCACTCCTGTCTGGTGCTAGAGTTGCATGAATAGTTCTGTGGAGGTGTAAAAATGAAGGATCCATGTACTGAATGAAATGGGAACACCTGCTTCCTGACCTAGAAATTGCCTCCACTCTGCCTTGGCAAAGGAGTTGGGTGGAAATTGGTTTAGCACCCGTCTTTTTGTTTTTGGCCAGATGATTAGTGGATTTGATGAAAAATGGTTTCCTCTGCTGTTACAGCAAATGGACCGAAACCAGAGTCAGAAAGAACGTCTAACTCAGAAGTCACATTATTCTTAGCCAGGAAAAAAAAAACACTTTAGGAAAAGAGGTGGGTGGAATAAAACCATTCAGAGGCATTTGCAAGCTGGAGATCAAGAACCCTCAATCTGTTTTACTATGCTGGCCGTCTGCCGTGCGGCAGGTGAGAGAGATCCAACACCTGGCTCAGCTTCTGTTTTAAAAGTAGAAAATACAGTTTGCAGAGTTATGGTGAGTAAATTCACTTTTAGAACTATTAACACCAGGAAATTCCTATCTAGCTGTTGTTTTTGTAATAATTTCAAAACTTGCCTTGCATCTGGTAAATGAGCTTTTCCTTGACAGCAGCCTCACTGTGACGTTCCTTCTGTCATTGCAGTGATGGACATTACAGATATCGCCCATGGCAAAACAGACGATGAGGACAAACAGCATTTCATCCCTTTTCAGCAGTGAGTCTTTTGATGTTGTCACACTTCTTATACTGTTAACAGGCTCAACCTTGTTTTGTAACGTTACACTATTGAGCACAAATAATGGAAAAGAATTGGAAATAGGACTCGAGTTATATTTGCTTACTGTGCTCCATCATGTCTTTTTCAAGGAGGCAATTCAACTTTTCCGATGTTGCATTTCAAGGACAAATCTAAAAACTTTTTGCATCTGTGAGTGTTAGCTCTTCTCAAAGACAGGCTTCAAGGCCACGTTTTCACAGCACCTGCACAATGGGGGGATGAGGACAATAATACGTTCGCAGGGATCCTAGATGGAGGAGTCCCCGAAATATCTTGACTGATTCTTGACATCTAAACCAAATTTTTCTAAGGTTTAACCTCTATTTGTCTCTTCTCACCGTGTGACAGTTCACTGTGTCTTCTTGAGGAGGTACAGGCAAAGAAAAAACATGTTAACTGCAGGATAGAGTAGTTATGAGGACTTATCAAATGTTTGGAAGAATATTTTAAATATTAAATGTGGATGTTTATTACATTTTGCAAGCATGGCTTCTGTTTGCACATATGATGTTTCTTAAGTAAAAGTGACTAAAGGTTTCCTGGACATGCAAAGTTCTGCTCTTCAATAAATGCTAGTTCTCTAAGTGTGTTTCTCACAAAAGACGAATTGTACCACAGAACAACTTGTTAAGCTTTCCAGCCTTGGCAAATTAATCTATATTTCATTAACACCGAGTGACTTATTTGCCACTGGTAATCATGAACTGGATAATTACAAATTAATAACAAAAAGGTCATGCCGAATAAATTTTCCAATCAACAATTGAAAAAGTATATTTTTCTAAGATTGTAATAACAACAGAACACAAGCAGTTTTTTTTTCAGTCGCTTAAGCACATTTTCTGAAACACTGCTCCCAAAACATTAAGTGCCACAAATTGCCACATCAATCCATACAGTGCAGTACAACATTTAATTTGTTCTGCTAAAGGCCGTCAAAACATTTAACTTGTGAGTAAATAATAGTAAATATCATCATCAGCAGGTTCATCACTGCCCCCCAGATGACATGTCACTTTATCATTGCGTAACAAAGTCTGTCAATTGTCCACTGACATTTCTTTCTGTATTTTATTTCTCATTTAGACTTACAACCAGTAAGCCAAATAGTGAAGTCCAATATTCACTACAGCCAGCTGAATGGTATTCATCAAAACTCAAATCAAATGCCAGTTACAACAAATTGCCTACAGTGTTAACAGTAATGTAAAATACAATCGTCACTCATACACTCTGTATGAGTGACGATGTTTGTGACGTCCATATTCAGAAACTGTGGTACAGAAAACGTAGTTTCACCCCATGTAGTATAAATATGTTTGAGTTGCACCTGTAAACTAAATTAGAAAACGTGATAAGTTGCACAAACAATTGAGAATGGACATGTTGTCTACTGTACTGTAATTGAATTTAAAGATTAATCTGTTATCAATTCTTTATTTGGCCATGTCTAGGGTTAACCAAATCCAGCCTCCGCTGTATTTTAGTGCTCATTAGCAAATGTTAGCATGCTAACATGCTAAACTACGATGGTAAACATTATACCATTGTAACATCAGCATGTTGGCATGCTGACTTAGCATTTAGCTTAAAGCACAGCCTCAAAGAGCCGTTAGCATGGCTGTAGACTCTTCTTGTTGTGACAATACCAAATTACTGAGATTAATGAAACATTTCAGTTGGCTGAAATATTTTGCAGGTGACCATTTAAACGATGAGTATGTTTATGAACATGTCTGACAGTTACACACTTCATTATAAAAGCTGAGTAATCCAATTTGGTCACCAAGACTTACTGATGCCCCACTGGATATTTGTATTTTACAGTGCTTTTGAATTCTGTATGAAAGCAACGAGAAAACTGTAATAACAAGACTCTTTGGTCAATTTTAACTGCTACTAATTCAGTTGTATATTTTAAAGTACACACACGAGTCTGAGTTGTTGCTCAGTATAGTCCTAGCACTCTGTTACTTTGCTCTATGGTTGTCACTCGAGGTAAGTGGAGTGTGGGGAGGGATAATGGTGCCTCTTGTCAAGAGATCCAGAAGGCCTCACATTGCCTTTGCAGCTCCTCTGTCCATTTGTTTGTCACCTGTCAGAGAGGCTGGCAGCTGCTTTTTCTCATGCTCAACCCGATGCTTCTCTCCCAGGATAGCTATGGAAACCTACATCCGTCAGAGGCAGCTCATCATGTCTCCGCTCATCCCTTCTCGAGTCATAGGAGAAAATGAGCCACTCACTGCTGTCTTCAACAAAGTCATTGCCACGCGGGAGGTCAATCACAAAGGCCAGGGTAAAATGTGCTCACAGACAGTGTGTTCCCCTGTAATTTCAGAGGGTCGCTCTAAATTGACCTTTTTGTTTTGAGGGAAATAAATGATGTGTGAGGGGTCTACTGGCTGTGTCCTTCCGGTGTCTGCCTCATTGAATTTCTTTACATGTTTGCTGGCAGGGCTGTTTGTGACCCTGAAGCTCCTCCCAGGGGATCTTGTTCAAGTCAGGAAGGACTACCCGCACTTTGTGGACCGCAGCACGGCTATCGTCGGGAAAATGGGCTTTCCAGAAATCATCCTCCCAGGTGGATTAAAGTCTTTGTTGCTGGGCATTGCTCTATATACGCCATGGTCATGTTCATTTTAATTGCTTACAAAGCCGTGAGAAGGGTTCATAAATTCTCTGGCACATCCACCTGATCGTCTGTTGTCCTTTCTCCAGGAAACGTGAGGAATGATATTTACGTAACCTTGCTGCAGGGAGAGTTTGACCGTGGTAAAAAGAAGACCCCAAAAAATGTAGAGGTCACACTGAGTGTTCATGATGATGAAGGCAATCCCATGGAGGTAAAATAAGACCAGTGAATTATTTAATTAATTATGTGACTAACTGTGCTAGCAACTTATAGTAATTCTTGTAGTTTTGCTGTAAATATTGTACTTTTTAGCCTCTATGGATAGCAAAGCTGGGTGGTCGTTTCATGAAAGTTTGTACCAACATTCGTGGTCCCCAGATTATGAATCCTCTTGACTTTGGTGATTCCCTGACCTTTCCTCTAGCTCTTTCATGAGGTTGACATTTGTTGTTTTAAGTGAAATCTCTGAAGTCTCAGCAACTGTAGGATAGATTACATAAAACTTGGTACACACATTCATGCCCCTCTCAGGATGAATTGTGATAAGTCTGGTGATCTGCGCCATCATCAAGTCAAAATTTCCACTTACTTTGTTTATGTCTAAATTTCTGCAAAACTAATGACATTTCCATCAGCCTCAGTTGTACGTTGTGTTTTGTGCTAATTAGCAAATGTTAGCATGCTAACATGCTACACAATATATCTGGTAAACATCAGCATGTTAGCATTGTGGTTGTAAGCTTATTAGCATGCTAACATTAGCGTTAACTCAGTACAGCCTGAAAGGTTTGGTGGCTTGGCTGTAGACTTAGTCTTGTTTCTGTATTCCTAATTATTCCCAACAGGTTTATATGACTGATTGTCTTGTTTTGCTGTAACTATGCTACTTTTTTTGTCAAAGTTAATTGCAAACGCATCAAAGAGCAAATTTATATTGTTCCTATCATGTAAAATAATCTCCTTCCATCAATTTTTATAGAAAGCGATATTTCCTGGAGCCGGTTACGATGGCATCACAGAGTACAAGTCTGTCATTTACTACCAGGTGAAGCAGCCTTGTTGGAATGAAACAGTGAAGGTAAGCTCATGTCAAGGACCAAGGTGTGCAGCTCTGTGCTTCAAACACAATATCTCATGTTCTCATTAGTTTTTCAAATGGATTTACTGTAGCTCAATACAATGAAATAATCTTCTAGGGAAGATTATCGGCACAGAATGTGCTACTCATACAAATCTCCCGCCAGATAGCATTTCTTCCATATGTCTAATCCTGTATTCACACTCTCTTTAATTTACCTGACTTTTCTCTCCTTCCCGCAAGGTGACAATTCCCATTGAAGACGTGTGCCGCTGTCACCTGAGGGTGATGTTTCGACACAGATCCTCCCAGGACTGTGAGTGACTGCCTTATTTGCATGGCAAACACCCGCATGTAATCCTGCCACCATGCAGCTTACTCTCCTGTGTATCCTTCAGCTAGGGACAAATCGGAGAAGCCCTTTGGTATGGCCTTCGTTCGGCTCATGAGAGGAGATGGGACCACACTAAAAGATGGCAGGCATGAACTTATCGTCTATAAGGTACTGTTGCAGGACTGTGCTTTTGTATTTTTATTTTGTATGAAATTGAATTCACTGCACTTATCTTTAAAATAAGCAGGAGATTGTTTTTATCTAATTACATAAAAATCGGTGTCTTGAATAGCTGACAGTGGGTAGATGGATTGTGCATGAGTATCTCCTCAATCAATAAATATGAAATTAGATCTCCATCGATCAATATGCTTCACGATTCATTCTCTATTTTATGAATTTCTTAGGTTGACGTGAAAAAGGCTGAGGATGCAAAGGTTTATCTCACCTTGCCAGCGACCTGGGCTGAAGTGGAGGAAAAGGAGAAGCAAACAGGGAAGCAGTTCCATCATTCAGGAGTGATTCCTGTGACTAAAGACAGCTTCCAGATCGCCTTGCTCACCTGCTCCACTAAACTCACTCAGAACGGTACTGTAGGGCCCCATTTCTATTTTTCCAATCTTCCAATCTCCCACTCTGTGATAATTAAAAGATGTCCTGTCACAAGTCGTCTTTAAGAAATGAAACGGCTTCTACTGTGGATAGAGGTGCAGTGCCACCGTCATTTCCTCCCCCCAGATTGCCTTCAAATTAGTTAAGCCAATCTGTGTTGCTAATATTTTGCTGATGTGTTGATGTTGTTTGATGCAGATCTAATTAGGTTTATATTGAAATTTCAGGCTTTTAACACAATTATCTTAACTGATGTTGTAACAGGGGAGATGTTGCTGCCACTGAATGTATAATGATGTGTTCATGTTTTTCCAGTGGATTTACTTGGCCTGTTGAACTGGAGGTCTAACCCTGAAGATCTGGACCAGATTCTGCAAAGGCTGATGGAGGTCGAGGGAGGGGAGATTGTCAAAGTGAGTTCTCTTTGTGTCACAAATGCTGCACTAAATATGTAATATGCTGCTGTAGTTTATAGAAGTATAGATGCTGTATAATGTCTTTTTTAATGGAACTTTGTAACAGGTTTATGTTTTGTACACAGTTTCTCCAGGACACACTTGATGCCCTGTTCAACATCATGATGGAGACCTCAGAAAAGGACACCTATGATACCCTGGTGTTCAATGCCTTGGTTAGTGTTTTGTGAGGCCATAGTTTCAACTATGTGATCATTTTATTTTTATATATATATATATATATATATATATATATATATATATATATATATATATATATATATATATATATATATATATACACACATGTACACACACACACACACACACACACATATATACATACATACATACATACATACATACCAGGCTTGTCCTGGGCAATTGGAAGCCCCGCGACAGACCCAGACCAGGTGTGCAGAGGTGAGAATGAAAGCAGGGTTTGAACTTCTCTCAGTAGCTCTTTTTTGTGTCATTCTTTACACACACTTTTCATGTGTACAACTGAATGCAACACTATGAAAGGAGAGACTGTCTGAAAATGTGCGCTGTTACACCCATATTTAACAATCTCCCCCCTCTACATGATGGCTGGCTTTTGTCTCCGCGTTCGACTGTGGCCTTTCGAGACACCTATAAACACTTTTGCCTTCATACATGAACAGACAATACGTCATACAAACTAGTTCTTTTGTGGCACACCCTGGTCCTTAATGTGAATCAGCGGCAGTATGATGATCGGATTTCATTAGCAGTAACTTAATACAGCTCTGATACGGTGTTAGGAGAGTTAACAGTGAAGCTGATATTAGTCAGATAAAGTGATGAACAGTAACACTGGATTACATGCATGCATTGTTTCCTGTGAATCCCTTGTGTGTGTGAAGGTAATTTAAATCCAGCGGGGGGAATGGCAGACTCTTAAACAATGAAAACTATTATATAGAGAGGGATTTACAGAAAATGTAATGAATGTAAAATACCTTGAATGGCTATTGCTGAAAAAATGCAGACCATAAATATTATCAAAACTGGGATTTGACTTAATGTAAACTTTACGGGGCCACAAGTAAAAAAGATTGGGAACCACTGATATACAGTCTATGTATGTTCTTTCAACTTGGACAAGGCTCTGATTTTGTTTCCTCCTCTTTTTTAAAACCAGGTATTTATAATCACACTTATTGGCGACATCAAATTCCAGCACTTCAACCCTGTACTGGAAACGTACATCAACAAGCACTTCAGTGCCACTTTGGCTTACATGTGAGTCTCCATTCTGTATTTCCCACCTTTGATCGCTTACGCCCCTTCACGCTGTTTATTTTTAGTGCTTCTTATGCTCTTCTTCTCCACCCACACCCAAATTACCAGCAGACCTTGATGCCTGACTCATTCACTTTCTCAGGAAGCTAACCAGGGTGCTTAACTACTATGTGGGCCACGCCGAGGAGCCCGTCCTGACCGAGAGGCTCTACGCAGCACTCAAAGCTCTGAAGTACCTGTTCAGGTTTATCGTGCAGTCCCGGGTCCTCTATCTCAGGTATCAGAGGCGCTGCCACACAAGAAACCACTTTTCAGTCTCATATTCTAAGGAACACTTCTTGTAATGCAATGCCTGGCCTTGATTCTCAGATTCTACGGGAACAGTGAGGATGGGGACGCTTTTTTCAACTCCATTCGCACCCTTTTCCTGTCTTTCAACACTCTCATGGACAGACCACTTGATGAGGGTGTGAAGATAAAAGTAAGTTGAAGAAGAATGCTTGATGTTTCTGGTAGCTGTTATTTGTTGTATTATAGAACTGAAAACCATGTGGGAACATTTTAAAGTTTCACCAATTTATTATTTTCTAGCTTGGAAATAAAACTAAAATTCAGCCGGTCAGACTCTTATTAAGATGTTGCTTTCATTTTCAGTGTTGCATGGAAATGACTTAAGTAGTCCAGCTGTGAAAATGTGTTTCACTGTTATGGACAAGTTATTGAAAAGTTTTACAAATTAACAGCAAAATGAGTGTGTGTTCCCTGTTGGTAGTCTCAGAAAAGGTGAGGGAAAATTCTAGTAAGATTCTTGTTTTACTAGAGAATAAAAAACATCCCCATGCTTCAGCCTGATGAGACCTGATTCTTTGCCTTTTCAGGGGGCAATATTGAAATACCTCCCCAGCATCATTAATGACATCCAGACTGTGTTTGATCCTGTGGAGCTCAGGTAACTATCCAGAGGGTTTGCACAGCAGGAAATGATAATTGCCTGTCTCAGTGCAAATTATCAGATTTAATTCTGAGTAAAGGAGGCGTTATTCTCATACTTTGCTGCTGTAAAATAAACCCATCATGTGTGCTTCTCATTAGTCCTCCGTGACAATAATTACTAGATGTGAAATTTGAATAGCATTAAAATTGTCACAGCTGCTCCATTGGCTCTTTTCTTTCACTCTCTTTTCAGTGTTCTCCTAGCGAAGTTCATTGAGAGCATTCCTGACTTGCAGCTTGTGCGTCAGAAGCTGGGCTGCATGTGTAAAATGGTGGAGAGTGACCTTTTCAGGCAGCCAGGTAAGAGTCCTCGAGGCTCAAAAACCACATAATGACTTTTCACACAAGCTGAAGAGGGAAAAAGAAAACTCACCAACATACAAGTTTGTCAGGTCAGCTCCATTAAAAGGAAATGTGCTGTGTGATCCAATGAGCACTGTCTTCCTCTGCTCCGTTGCCACAGATTGTCGAGATGTGCTTCTGCCACTTGTTACTGACCAGCTGAGTGGGCAGCTAGACGACCACTCTTGTAAACCTGACCATGAGGCCTGCGCCCAGCTGCTCAGCACAGTGTTGGACAACCTGGACCGCAAGGACGTGGTGAGGAGTCAGAATTCACCTTTGGACACACAGAGGTTCTAAGTTTAAAGGGTCTAAACACACAAATTACAGAAAGAATGAGATTGTGTATATAAGCGGTCGAAATGAGTTTCCACCACAGGGTGGCTGGGCTCAGATATCCATGGGGACCTCAGAAGAAAGGAGTTAGTTGAGGGGATTTGGGCCTCTCTTTAGAGGTTTCCTGGGCTTGTCCTGGGCAACTGGAAGCCCCGTGGCAGACCCAGAGCATGCTGAAGGGATTACATACCCCATCTGGCCTGGTAGCATCTAACCACCCCCCTGGAGGAGCTGGCGGACGGAGCTAAGGAGAGGAACATCTGGGCTATCCTGCCATCGTGACCTAGACCCAGATAAGCGGTTTAAAATGAATGGATGAATGGATAGATAGTTGGAACATCTAGTCACACAGTTTGGGTTTTATTTGCCTTTCTGCCACCACCCCAATACAATAGAGGTGAAAGGAATTTCATTTGTGATGCTCACAGCATTGAAAAATGGCAGCAACATGTCTTTCCACAAAGGATGTCCCAGACCTCACTGAGAGCAGTTTTCAACAGTTGTTTTCTTTTAAACATCAGACAGTGACAAATGCGCATCACAATTTCCTAAAGCCTGAGGCAACGTCTTCAAATTCCTTATTTGTCTGACCAGCAGTCCGAAACACAAATATATTTAATTAACTCTGATTTAGGACAAGGAAACCCAGCAAATCCTCACAATTTAGGGGCTATTTGTATGAAATGTTTGGCATTTTTGTTTGCAAAATAGTTGCAGATTTAATTTTCTTTTCTTTTTCAATACCGTGAGCACCACAAAAGAAATTCACCTCCATTGTATTGTAGTGGAGAAAGAAATTAGTTAATGAAATGAGAGTATCTCAAAACCTGGGCTAATATAACCAAGACAATCTCCAAATAACTGAGAACAAAAAGGATTTTTTTTTGTCCTTTGTGTGAACCGACCCTTTAATACTGACAGCACTCTGTAGCATGTCTGTGTCACTGTGTTTCAGCTGGTAATTGTACCTGAGGCTGTTCTGTCTGTGCAGGGTCCAACCAGAGGGCACGTTCAGCTGATAATGGAGCGGCTCCTTCGCAGGGTTAATCGCACTGTCATCAGCATGGACAGATTGTCCCCTCTCACTGTAAGACACACTGTGATGTTACAGCTAAAATATGTCCTTGACGGCTACATCCTCAGCATTCCTTTCAATATTAATAACACTGACATCAGCAATACCTAAATATAGTAGAACGCCAATCTTTTAAGAGCCATGACAAAACACAGCAACAACACAAATACAACAAGGAGTAGGTGCTGTAAATGAAGTTTTTTTTTTTTTTTGAGACTTCACAGTGAAATCATGTGAGTAATAGTGGACTCCTCTGCTGCAGGGCCACTATCTCGCCTGCATGACGGCCATCCTGAAGCAAATGGATGACATGCATTACGCCCACTACATCAGCACCTTCAAGACGAGACAGGATATCATTGTAAGTGTTCTGGTTCCTCCCCTGTTGGCTACATCTTGTCCTGAAACATCTCATCAATAACAGGCATTAAACCACCCAGGCCACTTACTGCTCCTTAAGAGAATATTGATTATAGACATTTCATGCAATGGATTGGACTGACATGATGAGGATGTCATTGGGCCCCCATTAAGCCTTTGGGGCATTATGCGTGCCTGACATGTAGCAGCGCTGCTTTAGATTTGCTTAGTTTGGTTTAAGTGTGGGTCTGTTGGATATTATTGTATTTCTTTAAAGCGACAGTGTGCATACACTTGCAGTGATTTTATTCTTCCGCTACCTTCAGGACTTCCTCATGGAGACATTCATCATGTTTAAGGACCTCATGGGAAACGTCTTCCCTGCCGACTGGATGATCATGAACTTGGTGCAGATACAGGTCTTCCTGAGGGCCATCAACCAGTACTCGGACGTCCTCAACATGTATTTCCTGGACCAGGCACATTTTGAACTACAGGTGTGTTTCGTCCTCTCTCGCCTCGGTAGAGGTCACATTTTTTTATTAAACACAAAATCAAAAGCTAGTGTTATGAGAAGGTAATTATGGTATTAATATTTGAAAACCCTTCTCCCCTCGCAGCTGTGGAATAACTACTTTCATTTGACTGTGGCATTCCTCACCCACACGACACTGCAGCTGGAATCCTTCTCTCAAGAGAAACGAAATAAGATACTGAACAAGTGAGGACGTTTGCATTTGATCAAAAAGATTATTTAAATACAGAACTTAATTTAACAGCTCTTTGATTTAAATTTGCCACAGATATGGAGACATGAGGAAGACTATTGGATTTAAGATCAGAGATATGTGGTACAATCTTGGTGAGTATTTTGCACCATCTGATAATGCTGCTATTATCATAGAGTTTGTGGAATTGTTTATTCAGTGCCTGCCAGTAATGCAAGGGGAATAACAAGACAATATTTTTTATTGTCCAGTTTCACAGTGTGTTGTTGTTTTGTTTACCGCGTTATTAGATTTGTCCTCTGTTTGTTGAGAAATGAAGGTGCAGCTTATTGCCTTCTCAAATCATACTATGATATTTCTGCCTGATAATGTTTTGTTGTCCCTCAGGCCCGCACAAAATGAAGTTCATCCCATCCATGGTCGGACCCATTCTGGAAGTCACACTGGTGCCCGAGCCCGAACTGAGGAAAGCCACCATCCCGATCTTCTTTGATATGATGCAGTGTGAGCACAATTTCAGCCCAGGACGCACGTTTCAAACGGTAAAAAGTTATCTCATGGGGCGCTCCAGTGGCTCACCGTGTAGAGCGTGTACCACGTATTATTACCTTTGCTGCATGTCATCCCCTCTTTCACCCCTGTCACTGTTGAATAAAGCAGAAAGACCAAAAAAATCATCCTTAAAATGAAAAAAGTTATCACAGAAGCTCAGCACTTTGGTGTTTTTTGTTTAAATCCGACTGAAGCAGCTCCCGGCTAAACATGACATTTGTGTATGATGGTGTGTTTTTTAATTCCCTTCTTTGCAGTTTGAGAACGAACTGATAACTAAATTGGATCAAGAGGTAGAAGGAGGCCGAGGGGATGAGCAGTACAAAGTCCTGCTGGAGAAAACGTAAGGCAGAGGAGCAGATCAAACAGAAAATATTTCTTTTATTCTGAAAATTGTTTTAGTACAACGCGCCGATCAAAAATCCTTCAATTCTGTGTGATAGGGAATTCACATAGGATTGCTGCTAAAATGCAACAAAGGCCTTTATGATTGTGTTTTTGAAAAAGTCCTCAAGGAGCCAGAAGGACAAGACAGTCTGTTAGAATCGTAAGCAGTCTCTAATCAATAGAAACCCCTCGGGGACAGAATGTACGATACCAAACAATGTAAAAACGGATTTTAATATGCTCATCAGGAGCGAAAGCAGGCTTTGGCAAACTGATAAACCGAGTAGTCGGTGAAGTTTATTTGTTTGTATGTGCAGGTTATTGGAGCACTGCAGACGCCACAGATACCTGTCACAGTCAGGAGAGGAGCTGGCTCTGCTGCTGAGCAGCCTGCTGGAGAATCTCCTGGCGTACCGCACCATCACACATGACGAAAGTCCTGAGCACCGCATGAGCTGCACTGTCAATGTGCTGGTACGCCCCATGCCTATATTTACCAAAGGGTTAACACTATTTGTACATGTACATAAAGCAATTACCTGTGCTGTTCTGCAAATTGCTGGAGAGAAAACGTTTTCAAGAATATGACATTAAGATTTTCCTCTTGCAGAATTTCTACAAAGAAAAAAAGAGGGAGGACATTTACATCCGGTGAGTCCAATGGAGAGACAGAGCATCAGGTTTTTGGACCAAAGGGCTAAGCATGTCTAACTGAGTTGCTCTTGTTACCAGGTACTTGTACAAGCTGCGAGATTTGCATCTGGACTGTGAGAACTACACAGAGGCGGCCTACACTCTGCTACTACATGCTGAATTACTGGAGGTCTCTGACACATCAAAGTCTTTTTTTTTTTCAGCTGAAGTGTTTGTGCTGTTTAACCTTTACTAATATTACCATACTTCTAAATGTTTTCCTGAATTCTTATTTCTGGAAATTTGCTTCCCCAGTGGTCTGACAAACCCTGTGCACCTCATCTGATACCTAGAGATGGGGAGCATGTATGGACCCAACAGGAGCTGAAAGAGAGGCTCTTCCAGGAGATCATATGTTACTTGGACAAGGGCAAGGTGAGAATGAACTGCTCTTCACGTGAGCAAGTTGAGATTGCCTAGCATTATGAAACTGGTGGGGAAGTTACTAAAGCTCACAGCCGCAGCCGCAGCTTTCTTTGTTGTGTCAGTATTCAGTCCTCTCGCTCAGCAGTTTTCCCTCGAAGCCGTGAGGTGGGGGTTTTCACCGAAGACAGACGTGGGAGCCAGATGGCATAGTCTAGCTTGTGCTCCTTTTGTGTTTATGTTCAGGTTTTATGTCCACTTTTAACTGAGTGATGCACATGTCTTCTCAGATGTGGGAGAAGGCCATTGAGCTGGGCAAGCAGCTGGCCAAGATGCATGAGAGCCACATGTTTGACTTCATGGAGCTGAGTCAGCTGCTGGTAAGAGGACGTGTGTATTTTACTTCAGCCCTACAAACAAGATACTATCACTCCTAAAACCTCTGAGAAAGGAAAACAACTTAAATGTAGAGGATTTTATTTTTAATGCGTCAGTAAGACTTTTGAAATTAGTCTGATGAGTAAAGGTGGACAAGAACTGTCTTCCAGCTTGTACAAGGCTGAGTGACATTGGTTGAACATAAGGAGATGGGGAAGAGATAAACTGTTTACCCAACTCATTTCCACCCAGATAGTGTCTGCTGATGCTGTGGAGTTTCAGTGTATTATGAAGAATCATATTTATAAAGTCTCTCAGTAGTTATGTATGTATTAGGTATGATTGTGCTCCAATAATCTTTTCTCATAATAACATAAAAGAAAATGACATTAACCTTTTTTGAAGATGTTATTGGAATTGATTTATTTCATTTTGTAACCACTAACAGACTAATAACATACTGTACATGTCCTGCAGCCTTACCATCTTCTTTGTCCTCTGTCACAGAAAAAACAAGCCCAGTTCTATGGAAATATAATGCATGCAATGCGGCCACAGCCAGAGTACTTTGCTGTAGGATATTATGGTCTTGGATTCCCTTCTTTCCTCAGGGTAAGGAAATGATTACCTATTTCAATAAATAGAGACTTGGAGAAACCATCATGCACCATGCTTACGCAATGAGCTGGCTTTTTGAAACATTTCTCGGGGCAATGTGCAATAATGCCGATAAAGGTTATTGGCTTTTTGATGACACAAGAGAATGTCAGAATGAAAACAGTCCTGTCACAGCGCTGCATGAGCACACCTCTCATAAATTATGGAAAATGAGCTCGGCTATAATTATAGCTTTTTATTGAGTTTCATTTGTTGTGTTGCACGCTGACATTTTCTGCTACAGAACAAGATGTTCATCTACCGGGGCAAGGAGTACGAGTGGCTTGAGGACTTCAGCTTAAAGCTGCTCTCTCAGTTCCCCAATGCAGTACGGATGACCAGCACAGCGCCCCCTGGAGACAACATTTACAACTCCCCTACACAGAGTATCCTTAAATGATAACGCACACGAAAGCTATTTGTTTATCAAGATTTTTAAGTGAAATATCTCAACAGCTATTGGATGAATTGTCTTGACGTTTTGTTCTGACATTCATGTCCCCCTCAGGATTAATTGTAAAAACTTTGGTGATTTTGTAACTTTTCATTTAGGGACATCATCAGGTCAGTATATAAATTTGCCTGTTACTGGTTTTTCACTAAATCTTGCAAAAGTAATGACATTCCCATCAGCCTCAGCTGTACTTACTAATTAGCAAATGTTAGCATGCTAATAAGCTGCACTAAAACGGTGAACATGGTAAACATTATACCTGCTTAACATCAACATATTAGCATTGTCATTGTGAGCATGTTAGCATGCTGACATCAGCGTTTAGCTCAAAGCACCACTGTGCTTAAATACAGCCTCACAGACCTGCTAGCATGGCTGTGGACTCTTAGTCTTGTTTGACAATAACAGTTAAAAAAATCTGATTCAATACAACTTCGCTTCGTCTGCTCCTCCACACTATTCCTGGTCTTATCCTTAGCTGAACTTCACAGACATCCAGTGCTTTACTGTCAAGCCTGTTCTCACCGTGCCGCACCGGTTTAAAGACAAGGGGGTTCCAGAGCAGATATTAAAGTGCGTAACAGAACACTTAAAGGCTGATTTACTTTCCTGTGAAGACCCTGAGATTTATAGTTCTCTGGTCAAACCGCTAACTCACCGCTGTCCTTCCCTGTTCTTTTGCAGCTATTACAGAACCAATGAAGTGGACCAGTTCCAGTATTCCAGGCCCTTCAGGAAAGGTGAAAAGGACCCAGACAATGAATTTGCAGTGAGCACTTTTTAAATTTACTTTAAAGCACTAAGCTCATATGTGTACGCACACACCCATAAATTCCAAAAAAATGTATAAACAACCTTGTCTTTGCACATACCTCACTCTGAAGATGAATAAAGACGTTAAAATGTCACCCTTTAATGTTTTATTGATATTTATTCTGCACTACAGACCATGTGGATCGAGAGAACAACTTACATTACCGCCTATCGCTTCCCAGGGATTCTGAAATGGTTTGAAGTCAAATCTGTCTCAGTGGTAAGAAACAACCTTGATGCTCAAACTGTTTTGTTTCTTGTTTTTTTTTCAGTTTCTTTCACTTTAAAAATTCCTCAAATGCACATTATTCTTCATGTAATTCTTCTGATGGGCAGGAGGAGATCAGTCCTTTGGCGAACGCCATAGAGACCATGGAGATGGCCAATGAGAAGCTGAGTAACCTTGTGCAGCAGCAAGCCTGTGATCGCTCACTGTCCATCAACCCACTGTCCATGATGCTCAGTGGCATTGTTGACCCTGCTGTCATGGGCGGCTTCTCCAACTATGAGAAGGTTTGACTTTTTTGTTTAATAAGACAGTTGTTCAGCAGAGTGCACAAATAAATACACAGCATTATTTAATCCTGTCCTCATATTTGGGTCTTACAGTAACCTTGGGACAAACAAATACAAAACAGACAGACAAGCGCAACCCTCACTTTGTAGGCTCCATACAGAGACATAAAATAATCGCAACCATCATAGAAAATCTCCTAACAAGAGTCTACAGCCATGCTAGCAGCTCTGTGAGGCTGTACTTACTGAGTTAAATGCTAACATGCTGGTCTTTAGATCATTTGCTAATTAGCACTAAACACCACGCAGGCTGTAATATACTGTGATGGTGATCTAAATCTAACACCATGATGCTAATAAGCTCACAATGGCAAGGTTCATATGCATGCTCATGTTTAGCAGGTATAATGTTTACCAAGTTTACCATCTTAGCTAGTGTGTTAGCATGCTAACATTTGTTAGCTAAGTACAGCTAAGGCTGATGGTTGCTGGCGGCCCTAGAGAAAAAGTCAGGGGATCACCATAAGTCATAGGGATTCATCCTCCAGGGACTACGAATGTGTGCACAAAATGTCATGGTAATCCGTCCGTCGCTGAATTATTTCAGTCTGGACCAAAGTGGTTGACCGACCAACAGACCAGCTTTGTCATCTATAGTCAGTATGACTTGTAATACATTACATTTCGACGGCACCTAGTACTAGAAACCAGTCTTCGAATCCACTATGCAAGAGTACAGAGCTCCCCAAAAATGTGTCACTGTCCCTTACTTACAGACTGCACTGTATTTGTTAGATTTTAGCTGTTTGCTAAATTAGGTTCAGGTTGTGTGCACAGTTGGCTCTTAAGTAATTGATTTGGAAAATAATATACTGCCACCAAACATTGCCAAACTACACTAATAACAAATAAACATACAACTGCAAACAAATATACATTTGTAAATCTTTTTTTCATTAACATGCGTTCTGGCTGGCCTCAAGCCTGTTAGGAGCTACAAAGTTTTATTCATAAGGGAACCGCTGTGGCCTCTTTGTCATGCTGTGGAAACCTGTTCATTGTTGCTTGCAGCTATATTTTCAGCAAGGCTGTTTTAAAAAGCTGCCCAATTTTCATCCTGTTTTCATCCTCTGTAGGCATTCTTTACAGACACCTACATCCAAGTGCACCCAGAAGACCACGAGCGCATTGAGGTCCTTAAACACCTCATCGCCCTGCAGGTAAATCCTTCCACCATCATTGTCATTGACTCTGGTCTCAAAGCGGAACATGTTTTGTAATACATAAGTGCCCGTCTTCCCCTCTAGATCCCTCTCTTGGCAGATGGGATTCGCATCCATGGGGAGAAGGCGACGGAGCAGCTGAAGCCCTTACACAACCGTCTGGTTACTTGCTTCCAAGACCTTCGGGAGAAAGTGGAGAAGCATTATGGCGTCATAACCTTGGTGCGTTGCCAACCGCAAACTCAATTTAATGTAAGAGGGTGCCAACTTAAGCTATTGGCCCTCTTGCCTTCCTATCAAATGCTTCTCATTCAAAGCAGTGTACATTATATTAGCGCAGGACCATAAATCTTCCTTTAGCCAGTCCGTTGCAACCCGAGTTTTGCCTGTCATTGTGCTCCTCCCCTGCCAAGATTTCCCGATGATGCTTAATCCCATTTGTGTGTCCCAGCCCTGCTCTCTCACTGAGAGGAAGAAGAGTCGCGTGGGCTCGGTGGTGATGCCCTACATCCTGTCCTCCACCCTGCGTCGCATGTCCACTGTCTCAACCCTCTCCAACGCCTCCTCAGGCCTCTCCAGCGGCTCCGCATCCTCAGATGGACCCTCCTGCATTTCCTCCCAAGAGTTAGTCCCTGCATGCTCTCCCTGCTGCCTTCGTCTACCTTCCCCCCTGCCTGGTTTTGTCTGACATTGTGTTGCATTGTGTCACTACAGAGGCAGCTTTCTTCAAATACTTGATTTTTGTCTTTGCTCAAATCAAAAGCACTGTTTGTCTTTATGATTGTACATCTCTGTGCATCTCTCTCTCTCTGCCCCTGAATATTTACAAGCAGTTCCTTGTTGTCCCGTCCCAGCGATCGCAGGGCCTCGGTTTTGTCCCGCTCGGAGGAGGACAACAGGATTGCTAGAAAGAACAGGAAGGAGTGGAGTGTGAGCAAATCCCAGGTCCTACTGGAGAGGCAGTCGGATGCAGATGAGGTAAGACCTTATCTTCAGTTGTAAATTGGGAGTAGCTCCATAATGCTTGACTGTTTTACATGGAAGCCTATATCTTTGTTTTCTGGTTTTTATTCCAGACTCCTCCAGAGAAGCAGCAGAGACCCAAGAGCTTACAATTAGGGGACCGACGGCTTACCCTCTCCCTGTTCCAGGGTGTTTCATCCCAGCTCAGCCTGTCTATCCCTCTCAGCCCGCTACCTGCCTCTCCACACACACCGCACACACACCGCAGCTCCAGTATGTAGCAAAAAAACAACCCCACTGCTCTGACAAACACTGCACTGCATGTCATCATTTTATTTTCTCTTAAGAAATATGCCTTGCACACAGATAAGGAGGAAAACCATGCCTACTAACCTTGTGTAAGCACATTCTAGTCTAGCCCTAATCAGGTCACGCACACACATATTCATAGATGCATGCGGTCTGAAAAGCTTTTATTTCCTCTCTCCTGTGGTAGGTTATTCGTCGCTTCTCAGTGACAATGATGCCAGTACCATTGACACCCCAGGGACCCCCCCACCCATGCCTCCGAAGAAACACCCGCACGAAATTGACAACCCCGGGTTCTCTTCAGAGGTTCGTCTGCTTTGAGAAAATAGCACCCCCTCACTAATGCATATTTAATGACATGTAAACGTTAAAATATTCTGTAATTCATTTTTATTTGAAGTCCTAACATGAACTCTCTTCTTTCTTTCCCCACAGTTCACTCCTCCGCTACCAATGAAAACTGAGAGCAAGCCTCCCCCGCCGCCTCCAAAAACGAGGAAGTCGATGTTCCCCTTGTGTGAGCACCCCCCCAACTAAGGCTACAACTACACACAGGCCTTAAAGTTTCACTAATCCTGTGATTTTGCTGTGATGAAAGCACAGTTTCATTTGTAGCATTGTGGAAACGCCACAGTAGGGTACAGATGCAGGACCATCTATGTGGAATCCAAGCAGTCCTTTGTTCTCAAGTTTTAGCTGTTGTTTAAGCCGCAAGGAAGAATATGTGTGGGGTTGTTGTCGTAAGAGGGTACTACTGTGCAAAAAAGGATATATGATTTTGGGTACATAAGGCCACTCGAGCCTTGGATTCAGTGTGCTTTTTAAGAGGTAATGAAACAGTGATTGGATGCTTTTTTTTTCTTGAAGTCAGTATGTTGTAGACTTTATCACTCGCAGGGAAAAGGAATGACCAATGCTGCAATGCAATATTTTGCTTTTATGTGTTGGAGTGACACTGGATGACTTATTTCCCCCCTAGCTGTTTACCGGCATTCCATACAGAAAAAAGCTGCATTAGATACATGTCAAACTTGATCAAGAGCAGGGAAAACAATGTACAGAATGTAACTGTTAGTTTGAAATGTAGTTGTTTTGTGTGCGATGATGGTGTTCAGTAATATGATCAAACCCTTTTTCCTAAACCACAATGTTTTCAAGACACTGGATGGCATTAATGAATGTGTTGCAGATTATGCATTTGTTTGGATGTTTATGATGAACTGAATACTGTAACTGATGCTTCCAAACTGCGTCACGATTGATGTTGGTCTTCAGTGGAAGTACGTTTTTCCTTAAAGGAATAGTTTGACATTTTGGGAAACAAGTGGAAACAGCTGGCCTGGCTCTGTCCAAAGGTAACAAAATCTGCCTACTAGCACTGAAGCTCACTAATTAACCCTTTATATCTTGTGTTTGTGTAATGGACAAAAGTGTAAAAATGACCGTTTGTGGTTTTTTTGAGAGGTTATGTGCTGTTGCCAGGCAACCAGAAATGACTCAAGGAAATAACTGCTCCCAGCCGAGACGTAGTCCTCATAAAACCACAAATTGTCATTTTTACACTTTTTGTAAACAAGGAGGATTTTGTTACCCTTGTTTTCAGTCTTTATGCTAAGCTAAGCTAACTAGCTGCTGGCTCCAGCTGCATATTTACCATACAGACGTGAGAGTGGCATCCATCTTCTCATCTAACTCATAGTAAAGTAAATAAGCGCACTCCCCAAAATTTCAGACTTCCTTTTAATGAACCCTGAACGCTGGATGGTACAAGCATGAATGCCTTTGAAGTTCACTTTAGTTTTATATTTCAGGTGTTGGTAGATTTTCTTTTTTTTTATCAATTCATTATTGAAATTTAAATTATTGCTATTCATTGAATTCTAATATTTCCATTGTTTTGCACACCCGGTGTGTACAGAGTTGGCTTATTTTTATGCAGCATAAATTGAGTGTAATTTCAACATACTGCTTTGCTGTGCGCTGTTTAAATTTTTGAAAAGAAGCAATACATTTTATGTGCCTTCGGAGTACTAAATCTATGCATGTAAGCTGTTTGAAAATGACAAGATTGAATCCATAAATAAGGTGTCAGTATTTTAGTTTTAATTTTAATTTTTAATTGTTGTACAAGGGATTCACTTTTTTGTACAGTACACATTTCCTAACATGTATCAAAGAAATTTTATACAAACAATGCCTCAAGAGATATATAATGATCTTTTTTATGAACAAGCAGTTGTTGACTGAACAAAAATAAAGACTTATTGAAAGACCAGCAAACTCCAATTTTTTGGTGACTTTGATTATCTTAGAAAGGCATCTTCTCCATCTCTTAACTACGATCCTGTCAGCGTAGTGAATACAGATTACTCTCTGTGCCCTCACTGCGATCTCGGCGCTCACACAGACAGTAATTTGGACGTTGCTGATGGCGTGAAAAATTACCCATTCGAGCTCAAAACATCTAACAAACTGACATGGAACTGGTGATCTATGTATGTCAAATACAATTAGGGTAGGCGTAGGAAAATGATACCTCTGTAGCTCACGCTGATGCACAAGCTAAAGATGCATTATCATGGGAGGCCATCTGCAGGGAGGAGTTTGCGAGATGTTTATTGGAGTTGTGGGATGTGTGCTGGTCTTGCTAATCTGGATTGCTAATGGCCTGTTCCTTCCTGTCAGATAGTGAAGTACATGATATCGCTCTCCCTGCAATTCTCAGGAGCAAAAACTATTTGAAGTGATGTTCACACGTGCAAGCAGAGCAGCGTTGCAACTGCAAGCTTTAGCTGAATGCTCAGCAACATCTCCATGGAAACAGTCTCCATACTATAAACATGTTTACAGCTTCATGCTGTATAGAATCTGAGGACATCAATCACAACAGTCTTGTTCCTTTCATTTACATCGTGGACGTCTTACCAGCCTCTTCTCAACTGACTACGTCAATGACACATCTGTGTCTAACTTTGAGTTGTTATAAAGTCTGAGGTCACACACACACACACACACAGTTTCCATTACCTTGAGACAGCACTCGATGGAAAGCTGCTGGAAAGTTTTTCCCCAGCAGAAAGCTACACAGATGGTTGAAAATAGTGATTTCACAGTGGTGGAACATTACTAAGAACATTTACTCAAGTTCTGCACTTGAGTGCAATTTTTCTACTCCACTACAATTCAGAGGGAAATATTGTGCTTTTTAATCCATTGTATTGTATATCAGCTATAGTGACTTTTCAGATTTAGATTTTACATTTAAAAACACATGATATGAAATACAATACATTGTTAAATATTAAATCAGTGGTTCCAATCACTGTTTGTAAATATGTGGCCGAGCTGCAAGAATAGCCATTTGCATGCGGAGATCACTGGTTCGGGCTCCTTGTTACGTTTGAGATGTCTTTGAGTTGGTAGTAGTTCCATCAAAGAGACATTTACTCTCTAAACTTCTCAGATGGTTTCATGTTTGAGGCCCGAGGAGGTAAACTTATCCAATATTTCACAGACAAAAATATATATCAAACATTACAGAACAACCAAAAAAAAAAATAATTTGTGTGTAGCAGAACTTTGTTTTTTCTTCTTTCTTACTAGAATCATCCCACGACCCCTGAGATTCATCTTGTGGCCCTTTGGAGGGGGGCAACCGCTAGGTTGGGAACCACTGGACTGAACTGACTAACTGTGTATACAGTAGTTAAAGTTAACTAGCTCCACCTCGACCAGCTACAAACAGTAAAATGCTGCTAATACATGAATGTTTTAACAATCTAATAATGTCACATACTGTATAATAATATGTCAGTCATAGACGGGTCATTTTTCTGAAGGAGTAGTTTTACTTTTGATGCATTAAGTACATTTTGCTGATAATACTTTTACCTGTAATAGAGTATTTCTGAATTGTTGTATTGTTACTTTTACTTAAGTAAAGTGAGGATTTGCATACATATTGGCCAGTATCTGATCATATGGAGATGTTTTTGCCCCTGTCATGCCAAACCCAACTCCCACCAACAGAGAGAGAAAGACAGGAGGGGTGGGACTCCCCTGCATCAAAGGAAGATATGGCCTTTCTTACTTTGTCCACTTAGCTTCTGGGCAGATCCTGAGCCTCTGTGTGGAGCAGGATTAGCTGCACTATTGTGCCTCTGCTTTGAACCTCACTTGGTGGTGCCAGAGGGTGTGAACTAATGGAGCATTGCAAAGAGGTCTGCTGCATTTTTTTAAACCTCTATTTACTCAGAGTAGGTTTGTTGGGCATGAGTGCATTTTTCAGGAACGCCCAGCTTCACACCCGCACACACGGTTGCAGTTACACACAATCACACCTGGGAGCTGTCGAGTGCAGGAGTACACACTTATTTTGAGGACCAATGAACAATTATTTTTCTTCTCCCCAAACTGGTGCAGAGGAGTTTGGACTGGCAACCTTCCAGTTACAAGCCGATGCTGTTGCCATGTGCAGCTTTTTTTTTTTTTTTTACTGCAGGTTTTTACATTACAAGTTATCAGATTTGTCACGTTTCATTCACCTGCGGCAGAACTTAAGTGGGCAAGGAGAAGGAGAAGGGCTATGGCATCAGTTAGCCTCAGTGCAGACCATGTAAGGGAAAAAAAAAAGAGAAACTATCTGCAACCTGACTGAGGAAAAACTCTAAAAACCTCACTGATGAGGAAGAAAAAAAGAATTCAGGTTGTGTGTGTTTTCTTGTTTTATTAATATGCTCTGTACTCTCACCACAGTCACATGTATTTTTTAACATTTTTAGATGGGTACGGAGTTACATCATGTCCAGGCAACCATGCTTGGGGATCTATTTTACTAGCCTGACTATTATCTGTTCTACTGAAATATTCATATTCATAGGTACATTCTGACGTCTTGTGATTTGGATGGAGAGCTGGTTACCTAGCTGTGTGATCTGTGTGCCACTCGAGCAGCTCCACCCTCCCTGCTCGAACTGGCTAATACAGCTAAAAACCTTATTGATGTAAGAAATTGTAATTAATGGTGATACAGCAGGACAGTAGTCATTACTGAAATTGCTAGCGCAAAAGATAAAAGAATAAGTTACTTCAGAGTTTTTAATAAGTTCAGACAATGACCAATTGATTTCAGCACAAAGACCTTCAGTGCGAAGCAAATTGGCTTCTCAGTGTATAACTTTTGCAGGAGTGCTGGCTTTTTTCTTTTGTTCGGGCAACTTCAGACAAGACAAACACGGATATACATCCAGGCAGACGTTAAATTCATGTATCAGAGCTTTCCAAAAAGTATGTTTCCCATAGATCAGCACCATGGCGGCGACGGTCGTGTAGATGGATGTGAAGAAGAACGTGAGCCCCATGATGTTCTCGTGGTTCACCGATATCTGGTAGTGGACGTACAGGTCGACCACGAGGAAGAGGGTGAAGACCACCACCAGAGACAACGCCATCTGGATCACCCTCAACTGAGAGCCCAGCTTTGGGCAGTGGGCTCCGTTGGTGCTGGCTTTCATGTGGCGGAGATGGATGGTCAGGTGGATGGAGATGGAGATGCAGCATTTCACCATGAGCACCCCTGGCAGTACATCAGCGAGGAGCAGATACACGGCTTCATAGATCTGGCCAGAGTACGTGTCGGGCATTAAAACCCCACAGTCTTTGTTCATTGTGGTGTGGTTGTCAGGGTGAAACACAATGAGCATCGGCATGCAGGTGCCCAGGCTGCACAGAGGGATGACAAAAACAGCTAAGGTCACGTGCTTGAGGATGACGGCCTGGATGTGTGTGTAGCAGTGATTTGGTGTGCTCACCAGTTTGGTGCTGTAGTAAAAAGTGAGAAAGCTGGTGTCCCACATGATGGTGAACTTGAGGCTGTAGATGATCAGTAGTATGACACTGTAGAGCATCTGATCGATGAGGCACTTATTGTCCACCTCATCCATGGTCATCCAGAAATAACAGACCAGTTGGTGAGCCACGTTGACCACCGACAGAGCCGTGATGATGGTTTCACAGGGACTCCACTGCTTTTTCTCTTTGTAGTTCCACAGACTCGTCAAGAAGATGTAGACATTAAAGAAGACAGTGGTGACGCCCAACAGACCTGTCATTACCCAGAGGGCCAATTCATTTATCGCAAACATAATGATGATCTTTACCCCAAACACATCTGCAGTGTAAACCTTTATGAGAATAACACAGTCTTTATACCTCTGTGTAGCACTCTGCAGTCTGTGTGGGGTTCTGAAGTGTTTTGTTTTTGCTGTGCTCAAAAGAGATGACAAGAAGGCAAAAAATTATGCACACACACTCCAAACCAGACGATTCTTCATTTCTGCCGCAGAATGGAATCAGTCACAGTTTGTCAGCGGGGCCTGGGGAAAAGATTCACACATTTAGCTTTTGAAATACATAAAACAGATCCAAATGGGCCCAATTAAAATCTATCTTTTTTATTATGGTTAAAGATAGGTGTGAAATCTAAACATTTAGGTGGTCATATGCAAAAGGAAGTAAAGTGTAGCTGAGGTAGGAAGATTACAGCAATTAGGGTCGACACATCCTCCAATTTTACCTCAAACGGAGCTCCCATGGGTTGGATGAGGCTTTTTATCACTCTGATTCCTGCTCAAGGTTTCTGCTTACATTCTCTTTGCCTGCTGTCTTCACAATATGTTATCTGGCTCAATACCTTTGGCTGCAGTTGAAGAATCCTTTGTTTTGTTTTGTTTTGTTTATCCAAGCATTAATCCTAGCCCGAAGCTGTCTGCAGGATGCACACAGCAAGGTGAAGTCCTTGGATTTAAGCATTCCTTGACTGGGATTTATATATAAGCATTAGGTATGATTTGCATCAGTTATGACCACAGGTAGTGGTGACGGTGTATTTGCATTGACAGGGTGTGCAGGATATGCGCTCATTCTGAACACCCAGGAACTTTACTGTATGCCGATCAGTGCAGCACGACAGCTCAGCCAATCCGCAGACCACACTCAACCGGACTCCGCATGCAAATGGCTATTCCTGCAGCTCAGCCACATATTTACAAACACCAAACCACACACACACACACACACACACACACAAAAGGACACACACCTATATTTACCTGATAAGAAAAGCAAATCACCTCTGAATCACCTTCAGGAGCCTTGCTAATGCAACACCTTATCACTGTAGTTTGTGCTGTGGAGGACACTAACTTTGTAGACAGACTTTTAACAAGATGTTGACTTAAATGATATTTTAGTTAATATTCTATTTCATTTTTTAATTTGTTTGTTTTACATACACAACTTTCCAATCATAGCAAACGTGATGGCTACATAGGCAGTTGATATGGCTTGCCAAGGTCTTCATCCATGTTTTTCTTCATGGAGCCAAATTTCAAGAACAGATTCTGCATTTTTGTACAATATCATAAAAAAGCTCTTTTTCAGGCAAAAGCTTTTTGAATCTAGATGTGAAAGAACACTCTGCAGTGGGAGCCTTTGCTGTTTTTTTTTTTTTTTAATAATTACTATGCCAATGCTGTTAGAAGTTCTACCCTCTAAAAAACTTATTAAAAGAAGAGATTATGTGGTTTCCGAGTGAGGTTGCCAGAAAATTATTTGTAATTAATTATTGGATCTATTTCCCCAGTTCATGCATGGATCAAAGGACAGCCTCATGTTTGCACTTAAAAAGGCTTTTGTACACAGAGAACTGGTCCTTCTGATGGATGTGCATTTCTTTACTAATTTGAATTGAGCCAACAGAAAGATACAGACACGGAAATGTACACACAAAAGTTGACAGTTTCCAATTTGCCTTCATGTGAAGCAAACAAGTACCAAAGTCAAACAGAGCAGAGGCACATAGTAAACATGTTTTGTGAGTGTGTGTGTGCATGTGTGTGTGCTGTGGGGGATGAATGCAAACTAAAGTGCTGCTGGTGACATTTTCAAGAAAAGCTAATCTAAAAGAGAGGGAAGTGTGTCTGAAATTGAAAGTCTAGTTTTGATGCATTTTATTTCAAATGATTTGAAACAGTAACACTGTTGATGCCCAGCCTTTACAGATTAGTGCACGGCAGCCCCTGCCCTCAAGGGGGCCCTTGGCAGAATTTATTACCAAGGGCCCACCGACCATCACCACTTCTTGCAACTCTTATTAATTCAACATACCATACACCTTTTGAAGACGAGAGGCGGGGCCGTGGGCATGCTGCTGACTCTGGATTCTGAGAGTGGCAGCTGCAGGTTAGAGCCTCAACTGCTAGCTGTTAGACTAATAACTGGTTTACTGGCTGCTTTGCAAAAAAAAAAAAAAAAAATTGGAGAAACACACAACACAAGCAAGGCAATTTTGCAGCACTTTGTTCTACAAATGAAAAATTTTCCAGGAGGCAAATGCACATTAGAGGATCAGAGGCAAAATTTACTTCACTGTCTCCAAATATTCTGACTCATAAGCAGCTCAAAGTTTGAATTTATATTAGGCCATATTATACAGCCCTGAAAATAGCCAGTCTCCAATCAGCGGACCATGAAAACAGACAGATTTTTTGTCTGACCATGTTTAAGCACTAAGATCAGAACTTTAACATAATGACCTTCTCTCATTAAGTTGTATTTGAACCTGTTACCATACAGACAATTTGACTGGTTTTATATAATCACACCTGATTTTGCATGTCAGAACAAAATGTCTGATTTCATTATGATGCCAAAATACAATTCATTCAATTAAGTTTGATCTTTTTCAGAAAGACAACAGTTGTCGGTGTATTCTGGGGTTTTGTCAGCCCAGATATCACCAAGCAATAAAAGACATGGCACAAAAATCTGAATGCTTACATGGTACTCTCCTCACTGATTTGTCAGCTAAAAAATGTTTTATTGTACACATATTTTAAAAAAGTAACTTGATTGAGCTACATATGTATCATAGAAAAAGAGCACCACTAAAAATAAAAGTTTTCTGATATATACATTTAAACACAGTTTTAGCAATGACTTGGATTATAAGAACCTATTCATGTTGTTTACAATAGTAATGATGTGCTATAGTGCATCATGAAAGTCAGCCAGTTGTACATTTATGTTTGTCCAAGGGCTGAGTCCCCAGTAGTCGTATACCAGTACTCCCATTATTCTCCAGTTATTGCACCATTTGTCATATACATACTTTACATAGCATATTCTTTACAATATGATTTATACTTAAGGTAAAAAGTTTTTTCTTCAGAAGGCTTGGTTTTATACTAAAAATAAAAAAGGCCATTTGTATTGAAGTTACACAGGGTATCCGTATTGATGGTCGTATTTGAGGGGAGGAGGATTTCCTTCTGCAGTAGTTGGCTGTGATGTGCCGTTACTCCCACCTGAGTAGACACCGGCACTGCGGCCTGATTCACTGACACTGGGCAGGTGGTTCCTCACGGAGCTGTACTGCACCCCGGGGTGGGTGCGATACCCCAGCACTGAGCGGAAACTGGAGTTTCTGCTGTTGGGTCTGCTCTCTGGGGCCTTGGTGTCCTCCCTGAGGAAACAAGTCACATGGGTCTCAATCAGATGATCCTCCACTTTTAGATTATTTCATGGATGTTTGGCAATGTGTTTCTGGCTCAGATACAATACCTTATTTCATTGGCGACCTCTTTCTCATAGCGGCGCTTATGGCAGCAGCAGACCAGGAGCCAGATGAGGAGCAGGAGGAGGAGCAGCAGCAAGAGAGCACCTATCACCGCCCCAACTATGACACCTACCTTGTTGACAGCTGGAAGACAAGACGTGGTGCTTTAAGATCAAACAAGTGCAGCTCTCCTCCTATGCAGTCTTGAATTCCAGCTTTAACAAGAGGCTCACATGTGATTTTACGACTTGTATCTCAGACTAAAGTTTAAGTAAATATTTAAACCGTGCAGTAGGAAAAAAAGAGGTTGCTTTAGGAGTGTAAGAGTGTTCTGTACTAAGAGTAAAATTAGATGATGATATCATATACTTACGGTTGTATGCACGCAGTGCATATTTACACTGTGTTTTGCCAACAGCGTTTGTCGCCTCACATGCGTAACTTCCAACGTTGCTGTCTGTATGGTTGCTTATCAAAAGCACCCCAGTCTGTGGGTCTTAATGAAAGAAGACAACATTCAGTACAAGTATATCATACAAATACAGCATCATGAAAAGTATTTTTGCCTGTCAAGTTGCCTCCTCACCTTGGGTTGCAGTGGATGGCATTGCACCTCCACTCTCTCTCCTCCACACGTAGCCGATAGGAGTGGATCCATGAGAGGATTTGCAGCAGAGGGAGACCGGGCCACCTTTCTCCTCGCCGCCTTCTACCCAACACTTTGGCCCAGATGGGGGAACTAGTGAAAGACAATGAATAAACACATGGCACAAATACAGTTTTTAGAGAAATGCCTCAAAGCTTTAGTTCATCACAGGGAGGGGTTAAAGGTGTGAAAGAGGAGAACAATCTGAGGTATGGCTGAGGTGAAAGGTGTGATAACGACTGAGACAGGCACAGGAAGAAGAAAGAGCCTCTACATTCCCTGTGAGTAAGAGCAACATTTAAAAGAATAATGAGACGGCTGAGAAAATGAACAGGTAAAACCGGTAAAAAGGAATTCCTCCTCACCCATCACCACCAGAGTGACTTTTCGCATGTCAACACCCGGCGCCTTCTTGACTTTACACTGGTAGGTGGCTGTGTCTGAGAGCCTCAGATCAGAGAAAGAGATGGAAGCATCTCCCTGCTTGGGGTCTCCTATGAACGTGAGCCTTTTGGAGATGCTGGGGTCGCCGTATTGGTGCATCTGGCCCCCTGTGTATGACAAGATCTGACATGCAAAGATGGCGTTGAGTGGTGACGCTTCTTCAATGCAGGTTTTTCCACTAACAGAGCCCCAAGGTAAAAGATAACCCCCATTCTTGCATGTTTAATGACTGCTTAAGTCATTTGTCCAACCTCCCAGAAACATTTCTCTCTGTCCTCAAACATACACCTACCAGTTGGTCTTTCTGCGTCATGTCCGGGCTGACGTTGGACCACTCAATGTCCAGGTCTCCTGTGTCTTCGGGGGCAGGAGTGTAGGTGCATCCCAGGTTGACTGTCTCCCCGTTGGCCTTTTGAATGGTCTGTGGCCCCGTCGATGTCACCTGCATCGCCTCTGTCACATGTGAAGGGTCAGAAAATTTCTAGTCAGATTTGTCTACTTCATAATATACACTTCTTCCCCCCTTCCAATTTTCATAATCATCTACCCAGGCCAAAAGATAAACATAAGGAAGACAGAAAAAATTAATTTCTCTCTCAAATGCATTAATATTTTTCCCCACTTAATGGCATTCAAGCTCTGGGCCTGTGCTCGTAAACAGTTCTGAGAGTGCAGTAGGTGCTGATCTGAGACTAATTGGCCTCTTAAGTCAAACTCAGGATTTGAGAGTTTGGAGCTGGAATAAACTTAAAAGTGGTATTTTTGCAAAAATGAGTTACGTATTAATTTAATAACTCTCCAGGCTCATTAGTTGTCAGAAATATATTGGTAAATGATGATGAAAACTGAATAGATGAGCAAACATGACAAATGCTCTTGACAAGTGGCAGTTAAAAGCCGTTTCTGGGCTGACACACATCCTGCTGACTCACTGTTTATGGCCATGGATTTTAATTATTGCTGATAGCTTGACGTTTATAGAAAGAACTCAATGCTGATTATTATTACGTGGCGACACATTTCAACAGATCCAAGTTATTTATCTTGGTTATGTTGTCATGCAACTTCTCAGGCATCTGGAGCAAACGTCTTTTCACCACTTCCACATGTAGATGTTTAACCGTCACTAAATATCTTAATGGATGTTGATGACTCAAATCAGCCTCTTGTTTGACACCACTCATCATTAAATCCACTATAGCACTCGGAAAGCACTTCACTGCCACCGCTGCAACAAAACAAAGTATGTCAGAGGTATTTATGAAAGCGTGTAAACGGCAGATGTGATGAAGGGGGTCTGAAAAAAGCTCAAATTAGTCAGTCAAATGCTTACACTGCAAAAGCCCCCTTGGGCGAAATGCTGTGATCTAAGGACGACGTGTGCAGCTAAGCTAACTTGCCAGTGAGCACAGTCACTAAGGCTAACACAAAGAGCTGCAGCTATTCAAATCCTGTGCACCTCCTCATTGGCCCAGACAATCGGAGGTTTATGTGTGACATGATTACAGCTTTGCATGCGTTCTACATGTACACTGTTTACTTTCACTCTGCTGCATGCATTTGATTTTATTTTATTTCTATTTTTATGTTGTTCCTCTATAATATAGACAGCTTGGATGGAGGCCCAAGACCAGTCTCTCCACTGGGGCTGATAAAGTCTCTCAGAGTCATACTTTAAAAATGCATGCACCAGTTTGACCCTTAGCAACAGGAGTATGTATGAAAAGAGCGATGAATGTTATGCAGGGGACCTGTCAGCCACCCACATTATACGTACATGGTTCATTGATTGTCTGCAATGCAATTCAGCCAGGGGTATTAGCTACAGCTATGAGCTTGTCAGACGGGCTAGTCTATTGTGTGAATCACAGATCAGGCTGGTACAACCCAGAAAAAACACACCTGTTCTGTTAATGATCATATACTCTCTACTCTCTATCATCAGAATATTTAAGCTTTCTTGTACAAAGGGCAGTCAGCGGGCGAAAAAAAGGGCATTTAAAGACATGTCAAATGTTATATTTGCTCTACTCACCTGTCCTCAGCTGAATTGTTACCAGAAGCAGCACAGCCACCTTTAGCCTCACGCTTGTGAATACAGGCTCCATTATAACCCTGAGAGCAAGTGCAACATGAAGGGAAGAAAGCATTCAGAGAATGTAATTTCAGTGACTGTCTACTATCTTTTTATGCTTGTATTTTGTCTCTAATTTAATTTCATGGAAGTGAAAAGATCTCTACTGTATGGTTGTCATCCACCTCTCTAACACAGGTGTTTATCTTAAATCTAACATGCACCTTGGAATAGAAGAATTAGTGCTCTTAGTTTTTCCCCACCTTTTTTTTTTTTTAGAGTAAGTGATGTCTAGAATGAATGTGAATATCAATGTAAAACAAGCAGAGGTAAGACAAACTGTTTTGTTCTTAAGTACACACTACCAAGAAAATCCAATGGAGAAAAATAAAATAGCTCTGACATACCTTAAAGTGAAAGAATAATCCAAAGTAAAAGTATGTCCTTTGAGACCAGGCAGTGTTTCAGTACTGGTGAAGCTTGCTTATTTTGTTCTCAGGTGAAACTCAGCAGCAGTAACTATGGCCACACCCTCTCTGTCCATAGTACATCTGTTGGCCACTCCTAGAGTTGCCAAAACATTTCTCACCTCCTTCAAATAGGTTTTATTTTTAGAAACTCATTTTTGTAGGTTGGAAATGTGTTAATTTGTTCAACATAATAATAATAAAAAAAAACAAAAATAAGAATCATGATTCAGAAAAAGAGTTTTGTCAGTCATAGTGTCAGTATTTGTTTTCTAATCTCAGGCCTACGTACAGTAGCTGATGACAGAGATTAATGATTACCTGCCAGTGTTGAGTAGTTCAACAACTATGTTGCTGCGCTGCTTTTCATGGTGGTCAACATATCAATCATCTGCCATCCCATAATAATGTATGTCAAAACTTCCTGTGTAACTTCAAGATATAACAAGGGTTTCGGTATGCTGTAATTTAGTTTGGATATAGTGAAATCGATTTCTCAACATAATGAATCTTTTAATGTACTTCTTCTTTAGGGTGGATGAACAGCAATGTAGCTTCTTTAATTCTGAATGGGCCAACGCATTGGTGCTACATTTCCCCCAACCCTTCCCCGACACACCCTCCTGACACACCCATGAAAACACACTCATTGTTGTTGCTCACAGACAGACAGTGCACAGTGAGAAGTATGGTGATTTGTACCTCAGTGCCAAGATAGTGACAGAGCTGCAAACTGCAGTGCAACTTCTGCAGCGTTCAGGCTGTAAATAAAGCCTTTTATTAGATGATTAAACTCGTCACAGGAATCAGCTATTTAAACCAGCTTACAGTGCCACAACTTCTTATCAGCTATGAATGATTTCCCAAAATGGAAAGTTTTGATGTGGAGGTAAACAGCACCAGATGAGTGGTCATTGTGGTCTTTATCATCTGTGTTAACGTACTAAATCTCACTGTGGCTGATGATCCAAAAATTCAAAGAAAGACACTTTCAATGAAGTTGGATGGGGCAGTGAAATTATTCAGTATTGATTGTGTGAGAGTGTGCAGTATGTGATGTGAGCACGGAGCATGGCGCTAGCCATTAGGAAACTTAAGTGCTGGGTTAATGCAATCCTGCCAATAATGTTCATTAAGGAGATGAACAAATTAGTAACGCTCAGGATGAAACATGATCAGAAAGCAAATTTAAAATCAGCACCACCACCGCTTCTCCTCTTTTGTCACAAGCTCTGTGTTAGCGAGCTGTACACCTGAGCTTCATGCAGCGCGAGTTAGTGACACCGCAGCTCTACGAATGGGTTCATGAGTGATCCTCCAAATGTCAGGGTGTGTGTGAGGCTATGCAGTATGGCTGCTTTTCCAGCAGGTGGTTAATTGCCCCACTCCCTCCCCCCCGGTGTAGGAGGAGGTTCTGGCACCGGAGAGCTTCGCTGAACAGACTGTGTGACAGGACAAGGCGGGATCAAACAGACAGTACTGGGACACAAGACCACCATTAAGACTGCAGGAGAGAGAGTGTGAACACGCATGATGAATACGTTTGTGACCGCTGTGACCCTTTTTGTCAGCCAATGATTTCTTAATTATCCTACTAAACATGGTAGATAAGAAGTAACCAAACTCCGGCCATGTCTTTAAAGCCTTGCCATAACCCCATCTATCTTCCCAGATTTGGCAAAGGTAGCCTAATCACACCACAGGGTAGCAAACAAACTGCCTTGACAGATGTCCAAATTACAAGTAAACAGCCTAGCAGGGGAGACAAACAAATGACCAAAGCAGGGAGGGGAGAGGCTACAGAAAGGCTAGGCTTGCCAGCAGCCATACTGAAATAGCACGGCAGTGTGAGTCACGGTGTGTCAATGTCAGGGAGCCAGTTGGGCACATACTATATTCATCTTTTTAAGGTGGAACGCCACTGGGACAAGGATGCCGCTTCTGGCAGAGGGAGGCAGTCACTCAGCCCCTCAAAGACCTACGTGAGTGGAATACAGCCAGCCCACTCTGGGCCGCACACTATATTCATGACCCCCTGAATCTCTGCAATTAAATGTCCATTCTGACAGTGAAATAGATTTTTCTGTCTCCTTTACAACAATCAGTTGTAATTCACAGATGTCCTGCCCATCATAAACATATACTCTGCAGCCTGGGTGGTGTTAGTTACACCATGCAATAATGAGTACAGAGGTAGCATCGTTATAAGTGTTGGTCAACATCCAGTACTATATGTTGTTTGTTATACTGTGAAACCGGTTTGATTACTTCCTCTCACCAAACACAGCGCATTTTCAGCTGCTCCTGCCCTGCATGCTTTCCATGTGCCATGCTGCAGAATAAATAATAAAGAGGCAAATGCAAGGATTCCTCCCAGCCTCTGTGATTCTTTATCTCAGTAAGTAACCCACTAAGGAAAGGGCACATCTACCATCAAGGCATGCTTGAATGATGCTGGACACAGCAGGACAAAATCCCATTGGCTGCCTACTATGCTTTCATTCTCTAATATTAACAATATTGAAACAAGTGCAGTTAGAGACAGTATTATCAGGATTTGATTTTTTATATCTACAGCAATAAAAGTGGAGATACAAGTAGATGAGGGCAAAAGAGAAAGTGAGCGAGACATCCAACATCCCACACTACCCAGGCTGAGATCTGTGAGCAGAGTTACCACATTGACTCGGCACCAAGGACACTTCCACTGTGAATCTCTGTCCTCATGTGGACGATTATAGGGCGTTATATCATCAGCACAGAGTCCATCTAACTAAGAATGTGTGCACAAAACCTTGTCCTGTCCGTGCAGACAAAACACCTCCTGAGGACTGAAATTAGACAGGTGCAGTTAAATCCACGTGAAACAAGAATAGCCTTGACGGCCCTGCTTCATTTACAGTAGGCAGCTCCCCAGGCCTGCTTAAACTTCTAACCTCTGAACATGAAAAGGCAGGGCTCTATGAGAAATTCTGCATATAAAATAGGAAAGTAAATGGGAATTTATCGTGTATTTACTACTCCATCCCTCCCTCGGTTCACAAGCTGCCCACCCACATATACCCCCTGCACACAAACACACACACACACACACACACACACACAGCCTCCAGCAATATGAGCATAGACGGTGGACCCCATAATCCAATAAGTTGTGCTTCTTGTGCTAAACCCAGTGAAGTCTGGCACACAGAGAGAGTCCATGGAGAGTACGGACCCCTAAGCCTCGCTTGCAGGAGTGGGATAGAAACTGTATTCTCTGAAAAAGAACTTCAGATCTCTCTCCCCCTCTCTGCTTCTACGATAGCTTTTATTTCCCACACACATTGGGGGATTATGATATAATGAGGTAATTTAATGCTGACTTCTCTCTTTTAAAAAAATAAATAAATTAGTAATCCAAGTATTCTTGGAATAACAGCCTGGTTATGGAAAAAGACTGGTTGTTTATTGTCTCAGTCAATAAAAAAACCACACATTCATTTGGAAAGGAAATTATTTCTGCAGAACTGAAGCTCAGTTGAATGGATTCACATACATGCTTGGCCAAGCTTGAAAGCAACATAATGATTCATAGAGTAACGGCAATTTTCACCAAAACACTAACAATAGTTTGTGGAGTAGAATTTGCATTTTTTTGATGCTGTTTGTCTTTGTTGTCTGTCACAGCTACAAATTAGTGAACTTGACTTTGTTGTCGTCAGACACTTACGGTCAATGCTGGGCGGTAATAGAAACATGACACTGTTGCAAACACAAGACACTCTCACACAGCAATTACACAAGCGCTCGTGCTGTAACCCAATTTGGGAGGACACTCCATCCACTGTTGTCATTTACAAACTGCTGCTAATCCTTGCTCTTACCTTAAATGTAACCCAACCCTTAAAAGGAATAGTTCAACATTTTGGGAAAGTAGCTTATTCGCTTTCAAAGTCTAAAAATAAACATGTAACTTGGTCACTTGGGGGAACATCAAGCTGCAACACAAGATTGACATATTATCACCTTATTGACCTCATGCTGCCCGACCCGTTTTTCATTTGTTCCATTTCCGGTTTTGTCTCTTCACTTCTGGTTGCTATTGCTGGCTATAGTGAGTACAAGTAAAAAGTCGCAGTCCTGATCGCACCACACAGTCTACTATACATTTATCAAGCCTCCACATCTTTGAGGAGGTCATACGGCCTGACGACACCACATCCACCACAGAGATATCACTGCTGTGGAATTAGTTTTAAGTTGGCTATTCGACAGACATTCACTTCAGATCCAGCGGCATCTTCTTACTCAGTTTCACCCAGTGCTGGCAGCAGGAGGACGGTCAGCTCAGAGACCATCAATAAATTACTGTTTAATTGACACAAAACTGTGTTTTCAATACCTTCATGCTGACTTGCCCATGTTAGTGAACATTTTGATTAAAAATCATACTAAACTGGTCTTGTGTAGCACACTTATTTTGATTGCTAATGTGTATTTCATTTATTTTACATAAATATTTTAATAAAGAATAATGGAATTTTTTTTCAGTTGCTTCTATGTCATGTCACCCAGTGACTCCAAATCAATATCAAAATGTATCACTATACAGGCCACATAGGACACACCTCTTTATATTGGAGTTTATTGCTTCTGAATCTTATAATCTTTTATATTAATATTTTTTATAGAGAATTCATTCAGTGACTGACATTTTCAAGCGCTCTGATTCTTAGTTATCTGTATGATGATGCAGGTTATTAAGTTACTAACATTATTTGCATTCTTCACAAACGATCACTAAACCAGCTGATTTTTACTTTGTTGGTCTGAAATTGGATTTATCAACATGAATTAAAACTGGACTGTGTGTAATATAAACCAAATGAGTCTCCTCTGTGCACTCTGTGTTCTGGAAGAAGAAGTATTGTATTAGCACACATTTTGAATGCCAATAATCAGACAACTTCTGTTATAATATATTATTGTTATTAACACATAATAAAAACACAAATACCAACACATTCTGACCAGACACCATGACTATTATAACAGTAAGATGACCAGCTGATCCCGGTGTGAGAGAACTGATTTAATTAGCGCTGCTATGTAAATAGTGCCTGTTGTTAGTTTGGCTGCTGTAGAAGAAAGTCTCTCATCTTTTTCCAGCTCTGTCAGTCCTTCACTCTGTACTTTATATTATAAAACTGGTCAGATATTTGCAAAAATGCAGTTGCTAGGTGATCACAAGCATCAGATTTCAACACAACAGGACGCATTCCCACTGCTGGTGGTGCAGGAAGTTAAAAGCGAAACTAACAGTTGGAGCACTTCCTTGTTGCTGAAATGCATAAAGTCAATAATGTTGATATGGCTAACATGTTAACAAACAGTTGTCTATTTACACTTCCAGCAGACATGGAGCAACATCAGCACTCATTTGTAGTCATGTTTGTGTCAACCTGGCGAGAATTTAAGTCCAATATTCACTCTTTTGATGTTTGATGTTTTGGTCTCCCAATATCTGGCTCTTTAGAGGCTAAATGCTCCACTATGCTCACCAGCTAGTCACTATAACTTTGTTATAGCTAGGTACCGACAGGTACAGCACGTAGTGATAATTCTCTGTGGGTTTGTCATTATGAGTGACCTTTCACATTACACAGTCATTTGATCCATTGTTAATATAAAATTATTGATTAGAACAGCGTTAACTTATTATTAAGCCAAGTCTAATCCTGGCTTTAACTTTAAATCAAACTGCAAACCATAAACTAGTCTGTTAAGAAGCAAGGACGGGCCAGAAGACATCACAGAATGACCTCACATAATACTTTGAAGGTCTAAAACTTCTCTCTCTCTCACGCACACACACACACACACACAGTTCATCTATCCAGATGAATGGGTGGTGTGGGCGGATTGCCCGCTCTGAATTGAGCTGCCCATTTGACCTGGAAAGAAAAAAAAAAGAGTTCTGACACAAGTTTGGTGGGATAAAGAGAAAGAAATCGTACAGAAATACTCGTTGCTTTTCATTTGTGATTTTGCTGAACCGTGGACTCCAACCAAAGAAGCAAGACACACACTCCACTCAAGACACACAGATGCCGAATAAGACACCGTTCAATAAGGATTAGGTGGGCAGGACCATCCAATCTGTGCAGTCTTTCTCAATCATTCGAATGAATAGTTTGCCAAATCTTGCTCAAAATGTTAGGGTGTTCTCAAAATCCTCATACCATTAACAAAATAAATAATCATGTCTAAAGATACAGTCACAAAGAACTCCTCATGAGAGCCAGCAAAAAGAAAAACAACCGCCTTTTTCATAATAGTGCATGAATTTGTACATTTACACCTAGTTGTTATTTGGAAAAGATATATATTATGGGCGTAATTTAGGCAGTCTACTATTCATAGAGATTTACTGCTGCAAATATTTCTTGTCATTTACATAAGGCTGTAGATTCTCATCCACATCAGGGCTGATATTTTCCCTGGCCAGACACGTCAGATAAAAAAAAAGGGGAAAAAAAGCTTTGTGTAGTTTTGGATTTGGCCATGAGTCAAGATGAATAGACCAAGCTTTGAGAAGAACATGTGGTCTCATTTGTTATGTTGCAGTTGAAACATTGTAGTGTGTATGTGTGATAAGGTACTGTATGCTCCAGCAGTTGCATGGGTCAGTCCTCATCAAGATGTTTAATGAATGTTTTAATGACTCTCCGCACAAATTAGCAGAGAGGATTTGATAAGGTTATGGAGATAGTCAAGAGATGTTCCACTGTTTGAGTCTGCAGTGTTACTCAGGCTCTATCTTACTGATAAATCTCTGATTCTTCAGTTGAGGTTTTATTAATACAGATGTGATACATTGTTATGATGCATTAAACATGTAGCCTGGTGAGAGGTTACACATCATGCACTGACTACAACCATGGTGTCATGCACGTTTCATAATTTGTAAATAACTGACATGTGCCTCATGCCATATTTAAATAATTTCACAAATAATTAAAATGAAATTGCATAAATGTATTGAGTGGAGACAAAAGATTTATCAAGCATGCTTTATTTAGGTAACATACCTGCAGCTTTGCCTAGTAAATGCAAGGTTTAAAGGATACGTCTTGAATTCTATTTCATTATTTTATTTCAAATATCCGGCTGAATAAAGTCCCCAACAAATGCACCATTTAATCTGGTTGAAGTAATGTTTAAAAAAACTATAGTGACCAGCTGTTTTGGGGAATTATAACGCCTTTAAAAAAAATGTGTTACCCTTTTGTAAAGATTTACGTCTGCAGTAGGAACCAATAGGATTGGGGCTGAGGAAGTTGGAAAGAAACGAGAAACACACTGATGGTTTTGGTGTTTTAATGGGATTTGTTGACATTAAAAAAAATATAGGATATCATCAGCCTCATCCTTGAACTGTTTATAAGAAACGACTGATGGACTTCATACTGCTGTAAATATGCAGATCAGAGCAGCTACTAATATATGAATTTATTACGTGAGCATGTTTTATTTATTTGTATGCTGGTTTTGCAATTCAAATGCACATTCTAGATGTCATGTGCAGACGATAGCATGTTAAAATGTTACTGTAACATCAACTCTATAGCTGTCCTTTAGAGGTTAGTGCCACACACATTTCAAATGACCAAATAAAACCCCCACTGTTGCTCAGTAATTTCAGCCGACTTGCATTTTTCCATGCATGGAATAAAGCAGATAAATAAATAAAATCTGCTTAAAATGTTAAAATGTCTTTCTAATCTAACCAGGCAAAGCAATTTGGTATGACAACAGTCTTTGCACATGACTACACAAATTATCATAACATTATAAAGATGACTACATTAAAGACAGAGTGCATGAATATTACAGTAATGTGTTTTAATAAAAAAAACATTTACATATTGCATAAAATATTAAAATGGAAAACCATGCTAATTGTACCAAAATAAAATTATTCAATAGATACCCAACAGTGATGAATGGTATTATTTCAAGAGCAATCAGGGCACTGAAGTCAACAAAAAGAAATTCTCATCAGCTACTGAATTAGTTCAGTATTTCTAGCCGCAGTAATCACTGCACTCATGATGATGTGCAGACACTCTCTTCTGTCTCTGAGAAGCACAATGCCAACGGTATTTTATTGTCAGACCCTTATTCATAAATGTCATGAGTTATAGATTGGACCAGGGACCTTCAATTGATTAGTGTGTTATTAAATATAGCATTGAATTGTGGAGAAGTAATTGTATCCTATAGATGACATACAGCACGAGTAGCATTTCTCACTCTGGCTTGTTGTTTTGAAAAACAGATTAAAAAAAGCAGGATGATAATGTCTGTTATCAAACCATCGCAGGCACTCTCAGTAACAGACACGTCTTCATATGTAGCTTTTCACCATTTGAAGCATGTTCTGCTCCTACAGAGAAAGCCAACAAGAAGTGGCATTTTAAATCAGCTGTGAGGAGGCTGGTCTGTAACAACAAGAGTTGTGATGAATGATGCTTGGGAGTCTTTGGGCGGCCACACCTAGGACTTCAATCATATACAAGATTGCAGTGTCAACTGAAATGATTTGTCAACAAGTGAGAGTTTAACTGTCCCATTGGCAAAAATGAGCAATACATTGTTGATGGAGCCAGTGAGGATGAAGATATGACAGAGAGATTTGATTCAAGCCAAAAAAAAAATGGCAAATGGCAAAACAGCATTATAATGACACTACTGTCAAATATGATATACATCCAGTTCTGCTGATGGATCTTTGCTCTAATTAGCAAACAGGCTCTGCTGAAAATGTGGTTTGATTATTTATGCCACAGTGTCAGCTCTGCCAGACTGATGCTGATGTTGCCACAGCTCTTTGGTTGCAAATACAGGTCAATAGATACCGCAGATTACTTAACGCCACTTTACAAACAAGAAGAATCTGCTGCACAGAAACCAGAGAGGGCCCTGGAGGGGAAATCCCTTCTGACAAGAGGTTCAACTTGTTAAAGGCAGTCAAACCTCAGTGATCCAAATCCACTGCCCATTCATTCCTGTGTAACTTTTTTCCCCCCTGCCCTTTAACAACATTCACTGTGGAGTCTCTGTGGTAATAAAGATGGCTCTGGTACTTTTTATCTTTATTAGGATGTTTCAGAGCACCGTGGCACTGTATGCCTCTGCTGCACTAATGCTGCCATCATTCATGCAGTAGCAGAGAAGCCCACAGCATTGAGCCTGAGGGACTGCTGTCAAAAAGAGTCCCTACGCAGAAAAAACTGTAATAAGAGCAATATTTTACAGCCGTTTATAATGGCAGTGTTTGTGGTTCTGCTGTTACTTGCAGTATGTTGGAATTGCCCGTTTTACCGCAATTTAAATGTGTTGTTCCAGAGTCACGTTTAATATCTAATCTGCTTCCAAATGATCAATCTTATTGCATTTTATTTCAGCTCCTCTTGATTTAAAATAACAACAATGACAATGGAAAGAATCTGGACAGGATATGCACCTATTTCACATATTTTATTTATTACTGTTATTTTTTTAAGTCCAGTTTTGTCAAGTCAGCTTGTCTGCCAGTCACATAGGCAGCTTTCAAATCAAAAAGACTGTCTTTGAAAGGAGACTTTGAGTCAGTGTGTGTGTGCGCGCGTGTCTGTGTGTGTTAGTGTTCGAAGTTACCAAACAGAGGAAATTTCTTTTCACAGAACTGAATGACTTTCATTTTTTACCTCTAAAGTGGATCCTCCGCGGACACTGCCACAATGTCTTTATCATAGGTACCATAGTGATGTTTTATTACTCAGGAAACAACAATATGACTGGGTGCGCTGCTTATAAATCTTATACATTTAATTGTTGTTGGCTTTCGCTTGATTTCCCTGGTGTGGGAAGCAGAGCTGTTGAAGAATCGGGGGAAATAAATCAAAGAAACAATGAAACAATGAGGTAACATCTCCAAAGAAAGCACTATATTACTGTTACATTATACAGTGTGCATGGACAGCTTGTCTTAGATACAAGATAACTTAATCAAAGTGGCTACAAGATATAAACATATGACTTAAGGCTCTAAATGTAGCAGACATTTTGTCAAAGGCAGCTAGAAAGGTCAAGCTGTTAAGTGGGTTTATACTGGAAATGATTTCCTGATGTTAAGAAAACCAAAGCTGCTCTGGGATCACTTGTTATGGATTGAGAAATTAACTCATAAAATGTAATATATTATACTAGATGTTTGGTACACCCTTCCCACTTCTGGCTCTTATAATGTCACACAACATCGTCGAAAGGATTCTACTGTAATAGAAAGCTATTTTATTGTATCATTACAGGAGCACAAATCACGACATACTGACCAGACAAGACCACACAGTGAATATATTTGTTGGCTGATGAAAGTTTCTACCTCCTACTGCTTTAAGATGAAATGCAGAGCAATCTAATGTCTTGCTTTCTCATTAAGCATCCTGTATAAGTGAGTAATGAATTGGAACAATGAATATGAATGTGAATGAATAAATATGTTACGGTACAAAATCATTTCCTTTTTCTTATTTCAAAAATTCTTTGTGGCAACAGTCTGACTAATGTCCTCCTGTTGGAAAAATGGTGTCATTCAAAAAAACTGTTTGCTTTTATGGCACACTGAAAGGTCTCTCTGACCACCACCACCACTTTGAACATGAACAAAAAAGCTGCAAGGAGCACATTGTTTCTCCTCTGAGGGACTACTGGGACATGTTACAAAAGCTGTAAAGCATTAGTATTCAAATGAATTTTACAGGTGACATACACTGCACAAAAGGTGGGGAAGAAGACAAGAAATCCTGTTTTGGAGCGCAGGAGACAGAACAACTTTTTGTCTCCCCAACTGTGACAACTATCTTAGAGTACTTTCATACTTCACTGACTCTATTTTCAGCTGACGTTAATAATTTGAACTTAACAGCCTGGAACTCATTATTTTGACTAGCTAGCTTAAAGGTAGTACATGTTGGATCCTAAAAGAGTAGATGTGACTCTACTAGTTGTTATGGAAGAAAGAAAGAAAAGAAAGAAAGATAAAGTGACTCTCTTCTGTCTAGTAAGCTCATTTTGACCAATTTAAGATGTCTCTGGCTCAATCATCCTTGAAGAAATCCCTTTGAGTGGATGGTAGGCTGTTAAGTACAAACGCAATAGGGAGAGCAATAATGAAATACGCTCATGGAAAGGAGCTATAAGCATTTATAGAACTTAGCAGTATCGATGTTCTCATCTAACTCTTGGAAATCAGGCCGCCAGATAAAAAGAAAATATGTATTTGAGGTATATTGACAATAAAAACCCAAAGCAGCAGTGATGAAATATCGTCAGGGCTGCTTTTAGTTTATTGAGCCTACCTTTTAAATCACCGGTGTAACCTTTGGCAAAGATGAACAGAACGTTGCACACACGTTACCTTAGAAAAGATCCCCAGTGAGAGATGTAAATCAAAATTTCATGCCTGCCAGAGAGGGCTGAGCAAGTAACCACTCACAGTGAGTGTTTACAGGAAGCACAGAGAAAACATACTGCATTTCTGGATGTTTCCAGGCACGATTTCACTGATTCTGTTTTTGGCCTCACTCATCTGCTTGGTGTCCATCAAGGTATAAGGCACCTCCATTAACTCAAAAAGGCATTTTTTCATTTCTTGGAGCATATAGGCTGCATTTTCTTCAGATTTCGCAGGTGGCGTGTGGTTCTATTTGTGCATTGTTGTACAGAGTCGATACTGTGCACTCCCACAATTCTTCATCCAAACAAATATCCTCAATAATGATCTGCAAGATGCAGACCACAGCTCACTAATCAGCCTTCTTTTCTTAGCTACACAACACTGAAAGATTTCAAAACACAGGGAATTGCTTTTCATCAGTCACAATATGACAAATCAAACACTAATTACAATATCTGCCAAAATTAGAACAACAAATCATTTGTTCTGTTCATATTAAATTTTTTTTTGCATGGCCTCACAGATGTTCCCATTGGCCCTTGAGAGAAATTCATCATATGCAGTATGCAAGTGTTGGAAACTAAATATATGGATATAAATTCTGTTGGCAGCATGCCTCCATGCCTGCCTGGAGGCTAAAGAAAGCCAGAGTCATGTTTAGAAAGTGAATTATGGGAGATCGTAAATCCTTATCCGAACAACCTTTGACCAGTCAGAAACTTTATACGTACAACACACGAGATGTGTAAACATGCTAATGGCTGATAACAAGGAAAGGGAACCAAATGTCTATTTATCTCACAACAGGTCTGAGAAAACAACTGACAGCTGTGGCGGAAGCAATAGATTATAGTTTTTAGTTCAGGCTCACACAGGAAAAAAACCCAACACCTTTCTGATAGCTTTTACATGATGCGAGCACCAGCACTGCCTAATCCTGCCTGGTTTAACACATGCACATACAGTTAATTTTCTGTCCTCACAGTGAGAAAGGCGGAAAAAAAAGAAAGAAAAACGAGACAGAAGGAAAAGGAAGAAGGGGACAGGAAGAAGACAGACCAAGGTGGGTGATATCTTCTTAATAGCATAACTGCTTTGACCCGTAACACCCACAGTCCCTCAGTAGCCTGCCTCTGTTCTCCCTTTCCTTTCACAGCACTAGAGCAATATCTCCAAACTGACAGTGAATACATGGTTATATAAAAGAGAGATTCTTAATCTGTTTTTGGTTTCAGGGACTGGAATGTCTTTTTGTCTCATGGACAAGCAAAGAAACAGCATCGCCTGCTTGGGCTGCACTTGCACTAAAAGCAAACCTGTTTACAAGAAAACTGAGATAATAAATAAAAGCTCATTTCTACATCAGCTCAGTTATGTCCCAGGGACTGACATGGGGCCTCCTACCCTGAGTTTGAGGGGTGTAACCCAGATACAATCAATACGGTTGTCAATACTGTAGTGCCAGGAGAGGATAGAAGAGAAGAGGGCCAGAAAACAAGACATGCGATGGAAAATATGTCAGCTCCCCTCGCATAGAGAAGCAAATCCAATGAAATGTATAACATCAAGAGCACCATGCATGGATTTAGAGAAAGGATTTTTTTTTTTTTTATCTCCATGTGATGCACCAGTCGTCGATATTCTCAGCACACACACACAATTTTTCATCAATTGTCAGTGTTTCTTTTAATTACACAGTCATTATCACATAGAATGCCTAATACCCATATGGTCATGTCTTTACACAAACAATGCATAATCATAGTCAATACAAAATTCTTTATGAAAATCAACATCATTACTTTTGACACATCAAGGCCTTCACTGGACCTGACAGATTTTATACAGCTTGGAAAATATCAGTCCTGAGATTAGACTCGTGAGTTTTAAATATAGTTAGCTTGTTTGGCTAGTACCACAATGAACCAAAATGCAACTTTATCATCAATTAGAACTGATCATTTAATAAGAGAGAGAGAGACACATCTTCAGTAAGGAGAATGAATTCATGCAAAAGACCTCAGGACAAGACGCTCTCTCTACGATTGTTCCCCCATTTTTGTTTTTGTGGTAGTGCTACTTCTAATTGCTGCACTTGTATGCCAAATGAAAAACAGTTTAACTGGACAAATAGCATCTGTGAGAATAAGGTGCAACACTGTAACTCTTCCAACCAGAAGTCAGTAAACCAGGAGATTATCTGCTCAACCCCTATAACACACTCACACACACACACACACATACACTCAAAGATGCACACATACATCCTAAATGCTTCACAAGCTACATAATAAAAATCAAAACTAGCAAGTAAAAAGTGGCTTTGTTGGTTCATATGTTCTATGGCGATATAGTTTGACTAAGAATAAGGTCAGTCTCTCTACAGAGCTGACTTCTACTGTAGCAGACGTCCAGTCCTTACGTTAGATAGTACACAGCTAACCTGGCTGACCCCACCTCTGTTCTCATGTCAGTCAGGGTGATAATTAGCTCCAAATATATCTCTCCGTTCCAGTCTTCTTTTCCGTGCACATAATTATATTGTACTATGCCCCCAAGTACTTCCTTCAGTGCAGCAGAATCTATCATCTCACATTAGAGATAAAACCACTTAATCTCATGGAAAAACCATTTACCTCTGCTTAGCAATTGCAGTTTTAGTCTCTTAAGGTGGCGTGGGCAGCTCAGACCTCACACTCTATGGATCCCGATATGGTGCACGTGCACGGCCTTGTCTCATTCACCAAAGAGTCCATTGTCTCTGAGTTTGAATGGTAGCTCAGATAGTACTCTTGCAACTGAGAGTTAAGGTCCTGCTCCTGCTTGCGGGCCTTTTTCCTGCGCTTATGGTTGACTGAGTGCTGCTGCAGCTGCCTCATGGTGTTGGGGTAGTGCCTCCACGACACATAAATAACCAGAAGGATCAATGACACTGACAGGAACAGGGCTACGCTGCCTGCAATGATTTTATGGAAAGCCATATGTTCAAACTGTAGCTCTGGGATAAACGATGCAGGGGGTTCAGGGGAGATGGGTGATGTGGAGCTCATGGTTGTGGACTCTGTTGTCTTTCTGTTTGTCCCACGAGGACTGACAGGCGAAGTGGTTAATCTCTGTACAGGCGACTCAGTGCGAGCCAGGTCTGTGACACCAGAGGGAGACAGGGAAGTTGTGATGTTCCCAGTTTGGGATGAAGTCAGAATGATAAGAGCAGTGGTCGAGAACACATTTGGCATGTCCACACACGTCGAGTGATTCCTCACTACATCCACCACTCTTTCACCCTGCACAGACTTGGGACTGCTGCATATCATACTGATGTCTTTGGAGTCTCTGAAGTTTTTGAGCCACCCCATGAGAGGGCAGATGCTGGGGCTGCAGTCCCAGGTGTTACCTGCCAGGCTGATGCTGAAAAGTGAGGTCCACGCTGCCACAGCTTCCACAGGCACACTGCTGAGCTTGTTCGATTCAAGGTTGAGTATTTGTAAGTTTGGCATACATTGGAAAACCGCTGGGTCCAAGATTTGGATTTCATTGCCTGACAGGTCCAATTTCTGTAGTTTGTGCCAGGTCCAAGGCACACCTTGATTGATGGATCGTATGCGGTTCCACTGCAAATAAAGAGCCTGGAGGTTGGTAAGGCGTGGGAAAATGAAGAAATTAATCCTGGAAAATTGATTGTGCTCTAAATGAAGCTCTTTCAACTTGAACAGCCCTAAGAACGTGGTGCGGGTGAGGCTCCGCAAGCGATTATAACCCAAGTCCAGAAACTCCAGGCTGCGGCATTCCAGAAAGGTACGGATGAGGATCTGTTTCAGTCCATTAGATCGAAGGTGGAGATTTTGTAGCTTGCGCAGACCATAAAAATGTCCTGGCTGCAGAGCCTGCAGCTGATTATAGGATAAGTCCAGATTTCTCAGATTTGGTATGGCGCTGAATGTGTTGTTGTGCAGATGGGTTATTTTGTTGGAGCTGAGGATCAGTTCCTTGAGCCTGCGTACACCATGGAAGGCTACAGCATCTATAGCTTTGATGGAGTTGTGGTCCAAGTAAAGCCAGATAAGCTGATTGAGATGAGCGAACTGGTACGGCAACAGAACCAGCAGGTTGTTATACCGCAGAGACAGACCTTGGCATCCTGTGGTGATGTTTTCTGGGATGTCTTGGAAGATGCCAGATTCGCAATAAACAATCTTTCCTTCGCAGCGACAACTCGCAGGGCACATCCTCTCCCCCTTGCTGAGCAGCAGCAAAACAGCTGCCTGCAGAAGAAGACATGATAACCTCCAGTCCAACATCACAGAACCTGTTGGGGGTAGAGTGGGGGCACAGGCAATCAGAAGGATGACTTGGTTTTAGAAAATGCGTGCTCAAAGACCATTAAATAAGTAAAGGTGAGAAATTCATTCTTCAAACAGGAGATCAGGTAGTGAGGAGCAGCTTGAGGTTTGATGTCTGAGACACCAGACCTACCTCATGAAGAATTAATAACAAGAGTCTGATGTTTGCTACTTTTATGGATATGTGAAAATATTCAGACACAGAGAAACATGTGGAGGAGAAGGGTAACATGGTTTAAATTAATGCTTAAATATATAGTAAACCTCCTTATTCTTAAGATATAAGAAAATCAGTTGAAGAACTAATAAATCTGTCAGTAACAACTGATCATAGCTGGCATCTTGGCTACGAAGAGCCTCGAGAGGGAGAAACTGTGTCACTAAATTGTGAAGAACATAATGACTTACCCATCGTTACTGAGGGAAGGAGTAATCCTCTCACATAAATGGATAAAGAGCACATTAAACTGCTCTCAGATGAAGAAAATCGCAGTTCATGCAGCCTCAGAGTCGATCCGCATACTGAGCATCACTTATGTCTTCAATTAGACGAGAAAATCAAATATGCGCAAGTTTTCCGCAGCGGTCCAAACCCCCCTGATCTCTCCGTCTGACGCTCAGAAAAAGGACGACTTCACACTTGGGTCGTAGTTGGAGTCGCCGCTGTAGTTCAGCCTGCTGTATGCGCAATAACCCATTTGAGCGCCAATAGACTAATGCACAATCCTCCACTCCATGCAGTCTCTCTCTTTCTCTATGTCTCTGCTATCTCTCTCTCTCTTTTCCTCTCTCTCTCTCTTTCTCCCCTCTGTGAGGCGTAGGCGTCTTTAAGCACACATATAAGCCTATAATATACTATATTTACCAACCATATAGTCAGCTGTTATTGGATTATTCATTTGAATGTAATCTTTTTTCCCCATTAATTGTCTATATTTTATGTTGCATTACAGGCTAAATAAATATATATAAAATATAAATACTGTCATGTATATTAAGCCATATTTACCTTGCTCAATAGGGGGCTCCATGAATTTTAAAAATAAAAGATGACAAAATTTGGCATGAAATTAGGTGTGTATTTTTTGATTTTATATTTTCAGCTTATCAGTTTATTTTTGCTTAGAATCCAAAGCTTGCTGAAATGTGTGTTACAGTCTAAAGATAGTATTACACTCAATGTAATAATACATACTGCTGACCATGATGAGGAGGAGGAGGATGACATAGCATGTGAAATAATATTTCCTTAATCAAAATAAAGGGGTAGCACGATCCAAATCCACCATTCATTCACTAATACTTTCAACCATTCATTGAAAAATGACAGGAAATAAGAGGAAGTTGGGTAATCAGGATTTTTTTGTCCCCATCAGCAGCGTGTTAAAATGATAATTATTGTAACAGCTTAAGTGTGATGTTGACACGCAGCATCCATCCACACTCTCGGGCAGCAGGGGGAGGTTATGTAGATAAACAGCTAACACCTCTTGGTGTCTAGATGCTGCTGAAGAGGTGGCAATAGTTATTATTGGTATTCAAATTAAAAGGCCCATAAGAAGTGGGCAGTCAACAAACAGCACAGGAAGGAGGAAACAGTAAAAAAAGAAAACACATGCTTAAAATAGGAGGAGATAGGGAAACCTGTAATTCTGTGGTCATTTTTTCACACTTTTCTCAGTCTGCTCTTAACAGGAATTCATCACATTGGACACAACAGTGTGGAAAACACCATTTTTGACTGTGTGCATTGGAGAGTCTGAGTTGTAATGTGTGGTAACAGCAACCCCTTGTGCACACAGAAAGAAATGTCCTGTTTTAAGAGCTGCTGACATCTACAAATACATGACTTCAGCAAAGATAAGAGAGAAATCAGCATCCAGATCATTTGTGGCTAAAAGAAACGAGCTAATAAATTCATATCAATATTTGGCTGGGGGGCGTGGTAATATTCTTGGTCAAACAAGATTTCCTCTGATGCCTGTGGATTGTATGAAATCTGCTCCATGAACACCACAGCAGGAGTGAATCTGAGAGGTGTGAAAATGAGCCATTCTGTTAAGATAATACCTCCCAGACTTATAGTAGCACATTTTGCAACTGAATGTCAAACAAAACCTGCTCTTCAAAGGGTGCGCTGCCTCACACGTGCCTTGGGAAATCACATGCCATTCAAGAAATGTGCACCTAAAGTGTGGGGAAAACGTGCCGCCCGACAATGACGCTGTAAAACGAGGCTGCTTTGCAACATTTAAGCAGAAGAAGAACACTGTGAAATCTGCACACTGTGAGGGAGGACAGGCCGTACTGACTGTCAGTGATCATGTGTCAGCTCCACGATCAGTGTAGGGGCGGGATCTTATCTTGTATATGAAAATATAGAAATGTGACAATGTAATCATCCTCAGATAGGTGACAACTACTATCTTCTAACTGCCAATTGCAGAAGACATATAGAGAAGTGAGAGTGGATAACATGTTGCACAGTGAACCTGTTTGAAACCCATTCAGAGAGATCAAAATGTGATTCCACCTTAAATGATGTTAATAAATGTATATATGTCAACTGACTTGTTTAAGGCCTACTGTGCTGTACACATGCACTACACACTGTACTGTATCTTCAGATTCTTGTCAATCAATGTAATATACAGATAGATGGATTGACAGATGGATAGACAGATTTATTCCTCTGCTCAGTCATCTTTCACCAACCTTTAACTCCTCTCACTGAGCCCTATTTTCCAACAATTGTTTGTCAGACCAAAAGGTGCAGCCATGTCACCTAACTAAAAGCACTGTTTGTCTGCAAACAGCAGATTATCATCCGTGCTTGTATTTTGAAAATGGCCTTTGATGATATTTGAAATATCTAAGCTGGAAGATAATCTGTTTGCTAAAAGTCAGTGGCATTTGTCTTGAGATGGCTGGCTAGCATTACAGTGATCCACAACAACCTTTCCCATTTGATGTCTCACGGTACACACATCGCAGTGAATCAGCACGACATGTGATCTTGGTGGTGAATTTGCAGGATGCATTCAATGACTACTGCTTTTCACCTTCAAAACTACTGTTGCAGAACAGGGAAACAGCTGCAACTTTGCAATTAATGCAGAAAGAGATCATGGTTCTGTTGCTGTCTGTGGACTGCCACATGCTTATTTGCATGATTGTTTTTTGCCTCTTTTTTTTGGCAGGAGGTTTGTATGTTATGTGATTGCTGTTTCTAATGTTTTAAATGTTTGATCTACTTTTATTTCACTACTACAAGACAAGGTGCAATGAATTGAACTGAGTGCCTAAGAACCCATTATAGGACTGATAGTGTGTGGAGCGGTTTTCAGAACATCCTGTCGCTCATGCAAATACCTGACTCTCAGTCAGTCAAACGCAGGTGCTTCATTAAAATTTTATTTGCACATAAAGTACAAACAAGGTAGGAACAGCCACACTGCATTTTGACTACAATCAACACTAAAGTGAAAGAGTATGACAGAAAAATAAACATTCAGGTGGCTGAAAGAGTGATACAAAAATAAATTCATTATGGAGTTATTTAGAAGATGTACCACTGCACATACACTGTAATACAAAAGAAAGACATGGTTATGGTTTCTATGTGATAACATTTTTAGGGAAGGAATACACAAAATCACAAATTAAAAAAGGGATTTCCTGCTAAACTTGAAGAAATTGATTTTTTTGAACAATCATTGTTGGTCTTTAAAGGTCAACAAAAACCTTACATTTTATAACCCAACCAATGTAATTATCACACTTTATTGTTTATATAGATTAAGTAATTTGTAATTAAGGAGGAATTGTTCTAATAAGTCAAGAAACAGATTATTTTATTAAAGAGTTGCAAATATCTCAGGTGCAGAAACTAAATCCATTCTCTGAGGCATGAAGTTTGGTTTAACTGTGTACATTTTTCAAATGTAGAGAAGTAAGAAAGAAAGAAAAACCTTTACATTTGTGGCACAGGAAACTGTCAAGTATTATGGTTGTTTGTGTCACGACGGCTGCCTCAGTTGTTTTTATTCTGCTCACTCTGCCCCTGTTGTTCCTGCCTCCAGCCACTTCTCACTTCCCCCAGGCCCTTGCACTTGTGAGGAACTTTCCAGACCTGCCATTCTCCACCTGTCCACCTCTGACTTTCCCACCTTTCCTGGTCACCTGACTCTCACCTGTTCACGTTCCCAAATCATCCCCACCTGCTGACACACCTGCCTCTCTTTATCGTACCAGTCCTTCAGTGTGTATATAAGCTGCTCACCAGCACCTTTCCCTTTGCCAGTTTGTCATGTTGTGCACTTGCAATCCAGCCACCTTTACCTGTACCTGATTTTCTACCTGTATTTTGACCTGCTGCCTGTTTATGACCTGCCTGCCTTGCTCCTCTGGATTTGTTTGCTTGTTTGGACTGCCTTCTCCTGCTTGACTGTAAACCTGTTCATTTGAACACTAATTCTCTGACCTGTTCTGCCTCAGTGTTTGCGTTTGGGTCCTCAATCTTATTGCCTCGTGCACACATCTGTGACAGTTTGACACAGGATTTAAATGCAGAAGCACATTATCATCTCTATAATGCATTACCAACTGATTCTCCCAGGCTTCCTTCAGGAGTGTGTTTTCTTATGCATGAGAGCGATATTTGAAAAGGTAGAATACAATATAAAGGTTTGGTGTCATCATCTTCTGTCGAACATTGCTGGAGAAAAGACTGAAGAGCACTGGTTTAACCTTTAATACAATAGTGTTTTAATGGTGTTTCCAGCCATCTTTCTCTCATTAACTTCATGAATGTTGTAGCACCTCTGCTGCTGGTGTTTCAGCATATGAATCGGTCTGAAGAGATGAGATGCTTATCACGCAAACAAGAAAATAGTAAATAAAACAGAATATGAAAGAATAAGAAAGACATAATCAATGAATTGTGGTGAGATGAGGATACATTTTAAGGAAATCACTTTATACATAAAACCAGAGCAAAATAAATATGCAGCCCTTGGTATATCAAAAGACAAAAAGAAGTGTCTGCAGCATTTTTTTCCCTCGTTTGAGTGGTAGAAGCAGCAGGGGATAAAGGGCCAGATGTTTTGGGGCGAGCCCTCTGTCTCAGACATATTTACCTGCTGCTTGGATATTTTGTATGTGTAATTCGCTGGGTAATTAAAGTTACACATTTAGAAGTCAGGGTCAGAGTAAAGCTGCTTCAAAACTGTTGAGTCTCTCTTTGTCCTAATTATTTGACTATTTATACATTTCTTCACTCTTTCAGTGGGATTCATTATGCTGCAAAAATGCAGGTCCTTCCCCTGCTCTATTATTCAGGGCTCAGTCAGTCACAGACAGTCATTAAAGTTTCATAGGAAGCAATTTGGTGGCTGAGTTATTTGCAAAGTGAGGTGAGTGCATATGGTGGTACTATACCTTTGTTTATGGCTTGAATTTCCATGCTTTTCATGTCAAGAAGGTGCCATTCTGTTCTCTCGAGGGGTTCATTTTTTTCTTGATAACGCCTGAGGGAACATTATCAAGAACTACAGATGATAATCGAGGAGTCAGCGGGTCACGAAATCTAAAACACAAGTCATTTTATTTTGACAAGTAGTCAAATTCCAGCTGTAAGTAAGATAAAAAAAAGTACTTTTAAAAAAGTTCAAGTTGTGATATTCCTTCCAATGTTGAGCATTGACTATAAATATACTGTGAAACTTAATTATTGATCCATGCATTTCTGCATTGCTCGCATTTGCCAGTTATAGCAAATACCCCCAAAAAGCCAGATGAAATGTGAAAGTGGGTCATGTCAGATTTGTTCAACAACATAAATAAGAATTGATGCACAGACCACAGGGAATTTAAAGTAACTTAGCACAGCAGATGATTGCCCAACATCGACGTGCTGTGATTTTTAAGAGTGGGATTACAACCGGAGATAGCAGTTTTTTCCCCATAGGAATCTCAGGCTATTCATTTCCACATAATCATTTATAGATTTGACAATATCCAGACAAAAATGACCAGTACTATGAATTGTTAAATTCATAAATAAATTGTTCATAATGGACAGACTAGAATTGTACCGTATAAACCAACTTGATTTCAGCCATATACCACAGATATGTGCATTTTTGCCTTAAAGGTAATAATTGTTTGATACAATAGTCCAAATTCTATGTAGTCAAACAGTGCAATGGTACAGTGTATGTGACCCAATTTAATATCAGCAACAAGAGGGTGAGACCTTGTGAGATTACGACATTTTTTGGTAAAACTGTATGTGAATCAAATCAAGTAAATTAAATGTAAAAGAAAAAAGGTCTTGAATTCCTCTATGAGGAATGATTAGGTATGATTTTTTTATTGTGTATAGTTGGGACCTAATGGATGGCAGCGATACAGTCTCATAAACCACATACTGTTTTATGCCCTTCATAAAATGCACCCTCCCTAAAAGATGGAAATATTTCCACATCCGTATTCACACCCTTAATGAAAACCATTTACTTCTTGATCTTTCAAAAGCTTTTAACATAGTGTGACAGATTTGGATTAAAACTGGAATGTTTTTAAATGGTTTGAGAACTGTAAGAAATACCTGTTGAAAAGCATAACTCTGACACAGCTACAGTCCCTTCAGGAGTTCCCCATGGCTCCATTCTTGGGCCATAGCTCTTTCTAATTTATCCTCTAATTTCACACCACACCACAGAAGCAAACCACGGTTAAGTTAATATACAAAAACCTAAATGTATGTCATTCCAAGGTCATAGTTGAGTTGATGATGCTTAAATACAATTATAAAATGATGAACTTACAACTGAGAAAGCTGTTTGATTCATGGAAGAGCCACTAAGACTCACTAAACAAACACAAGTATAGTCAAAAAAAAGAGAGATATCATTTTGAATTTGAAATTCACACCTGAAAAATAAAAAATACTTCTTTAGATTACTAACTGGACAAAACAAAACCGGGGCAGGGCTCTTACAGTATTATCTTGGCAAACTGTTTGTCGTATAAAAGAAATATACCTACTTAGATACTACTACCTACTACCATGGATAAGAAATACCAGATAAAATCCTCATTTATTGTCCATTTTGAAAATTTGTTGCACCAAACATCCTGCTATTTACATGCATCATCAGACCACATCTATGCAAGTGTGAAGTAGTACACTGAAGAATATACTGTATTCAAAGCTGTGCACAGTGAATTGGGTTCTGTATTTGCCATTCTTACAGCCACATTGGTGTGTGTGTGTGTGTGTGTGTGTGTGTGTGTGTGTGTGTGTGTGTGTGTGTGTGTGTGTGTGTGAGTGTGAGTGTGTGAGAGAGAGAGAGAGAGAGAGAGAGAGAGAGAGAGAGAGAGAGAGAGAGAGAGTGTAGGTCCCTGTCCTGTCCTTCAACTCCAGTTAGCTGATTGATCTAACAATGGAAATTAAATCAGTGACTGCCGCTGAAGTGCAGGATGCATCAGTTTAATTTTTGTTTCCACCAGTTTCTTTGTCACAAACTATCTGCAATTTGAGGTCAAATGTTCATTAATGTCCATCACCGGTAATTACGCTACTCATTAAGTACAGGGACAGAGGGACCCATTAGGAGTGATGACTTTGACCCACGACTCAAAGTCCCATTATGAAGCCTTGAGCGTGCCCCTTTGTTTACACATGATGCATTTCAGTGTCAATACGCAACAATAAGTGGTGAAAAAAATACCCACTGAGCTTTCTTAACTTTCTTTCTTGGCATAAATTAAAAAATTACATTTAAAATCAAATGTTGTTTTTCCTCTGTATGTTGAACCTACACTGCCAGTCAAAAGTTTTTGAATAGAGCAGTTTTAGTATTTCTGGTTAAATTTTAAACAATGTGCTTATTGTAATTACTCAGAAAATATGAAAAAGAAATATGATTAAGAAATGTTTGACTGTTTTATTGGAAATGGCCAACATCTGTATATATACCTGTAGAGGACAATGTCCATTGCTTTTCTTGCTTGACACTGTGTCCTATGCTAACATAAACTTAGGCTTAACAAGCCAACCTTTTCATTACAGGCCTACCTGCCAGTGAAGCACTTGTTAAGAATCATATTAACACCTGAGAGTTAGCCAGTAGTTCCTCAGATCCAGGCCCAGATCCAGAGGAAAACCACTGGGGGGCTTCTGAAGTTAGTGGGGGGGCCTAGTAATTACAACTCCTGCTGACACTGTGACTTTGCAGACAGGCAATGTAATCAAAAATAGCAGATGCTATACTGCTGCTACAGTGTCAGGTACATGTATGACATAAAATAGCAATGAATGCATTACTATGGGCAGGTGGCACCACAACAGGAAATGGATGCACAACTGGACTAGAAGTACATTAACTCAAGTAAGGTTCTTAATGTTATTGAGGTTCTTGTACTTTACTTGAGTATTTCTATATGTTTTGGAGAAAAAGATTGTACTTTTTAGTGATCTACATGTATTTGACATAGTTACTAGTTATTTGCAGATTAAGATTTTACAAAACATATAATGAACTTCCTCTTATAGATTAAACTACCCATTAGTATAAAAATGTAAGAAATACCAGCTGGGCCACTTACAGAGCACGCTTATAGTCACGTGTGCCTGCAGTCAAAATTTAGGTCAGGAAAGTTACAAACATTTCTCAGCTCCACAGCAACTTCTAATGTTTTTGTATTTAAACCTGCGATGAGCGAGTTGCTAGAGATTTAAAATTATGAAATACAGTCGTTTCTGAAGCGTTTGACAGGCAGTACATCTGCACAAACATCTAAATGCAGAGCAAACAGACTTCTCATTCCTCTGCTTTAATTGATATGCAGGCTCTGTTCATGAAGACAATGAAGTCTGCTTTGGTGTGGGCTGCGGAGAGTCACTCAGCGACCAGGAGAGGGCATCTCAAGTCCTGAAACGAGCACCAGCGAGCTCAGTATAATCCTACACCAACATCATTCCTGTTGCTATACAACTGATTTATTCTTGATGCCACGGTCAACGGGTCTAATCCACAGCAGACTGCGCCTTTTCCCTCCGCTGTCCACATCTGAATCAGGATACATCCAACTTGTCGGGTTTGAACCATAGTTTTTTCCTCTCTTCACTTGGTCGGTTTTCTGTGTCTTTTCTGCCACTTAACCTAGATCGAACAAACTGGCGACTCTGTGTTTAAAATGTATTTTTTAGCCGCTCAAAACACGCGCTAAACAGTGTCATTCCCACGAGGCTTAAAGCTTGAGTGCGTCCATCCAAGGGCTTTGTGAGGTAGCAGTCTGAAATATGCATTATCAAGCTGATGTTGTGCGGTAACGTGAGAAACTACAGACAGAGGTTGATGCTCACCTTCTGGAGCTTCTTACATCTCCGACAGGTGCGCGGCCGTGCGCACAGCGGATCTGGCTGCGGCGCAAAGTGCGTATATTTTCCGAGAAGACAGGCGTCCTGGGTGCGTGTCCAACTATTTGGACAAAACGCCGAGTGCGTCTAACATGTGGACCTGGGACTCATGCAACAGAGAGCCCTAAACATGAGGAGGAGCAGACACAGCGCAAATATGGGTATGTAGGCTATACTGTTCCGCAAGGTACTTATGGTCCGCATTTCTGCGCAAAGTCTTTAGTCGTTCGCCTAATTACAATTCACTTAAAGCTAATGTTGCTGGTGTCTTTGCCCCCCTGCGGTTTATGAATGATGACTGCAGGCTGGGGGATCTGAAGGAGGTTTTTCTCTCAACAACTATTTGAGGGATTGTGCCTGATGCATGTGGTTATCAATCACCTTTCCAATGTCTCAAGAAGATGACTTTGACTGTGATATTGAATGCATGTGTGTGTGTGTGCGTGTGTGTGTAGATTTGCCATGAACACAGGGATGCAAATGAAGTAGTCTGCGAATAACCCCCTCTGTTAACAAATGTCTCAGAACACAGTGTGGGTTATAATGTTTGGTTCCCCGATTCAATTTCATTTCTGTTCAATTTTATTTAGTTTTATTCTTTTCCTGTCTGTATGTATTGGTCCTGATTTGTACATGTTTTGTGCTCTACAATCTATCACTTTTCTGTGTGTCTGCAGGACTTCCCGTGCTTTTCAGATGGCTTGTATTCACAGTGGTGGTGCCTGCCTGGCTGCTTGCTGTTCCAAGCGGCATCCGTGAGCGTCCCTGTCCCCAGAGCTGTAGATGCGATGGGAAAATAATATACTGCGAATCCAATGCCTTCCGTGACGTGCCAAGCAATGTATCTGTAGGCACACAGGGCCTCTCTCTGCGTTACAACAGCCTGGCGAACCTCAGAGCCCACCAGTTTGCAGGGCTGAGTCAACTGGTTTGGCTCTACCTCGACCACAATTACATTAATGCTGTGGATGGCCAGGCTTTCCACGGGATACGGAGGCTCAAAGAACTGATTCTGAGCTCCAATAAGATCACACAGCTAAAAAACAACACTTTTCACGACGTTCCGAATTTACGTAATCTTGACCTTTCCTACAATAAGCTGCAGGTTCTCCAGCCTAATCAGTTCCTGGGTCTACGGAAACTGCTCAGTTTACACTTGAGGTCAAACTCATTAAAAACTGTCCCGATGCGAGTTTTCCTTGACTGTCGCAACCTGGAGTTTCTTGATATTGGCTACAACCGGCTACGGAGCCTCACGCGTAATGCCTTTGCAGGACTCCTTAAGCTCATCGAGCTTCATCTGGAGCACAACCAGTTCTCAAAGATAAACTTTGCTCATTTCCCCCGCCTGACTAACCTGAGGGCGCTCTATTTGCAGTGGAACCGTATCAAACTGCTAACCCAGGGCCTGCCGTGGATGTGGACTTCCTTGCAAAAGCTGGACCTCTCAGGAAATGAGCTCCAAGTGTTGGACCCGAGTACCTTTCAATGCCTCCCTAATCTGCAGACTCTTAACCTGGACTCCAACAAACTCAGCAATGTGTCTCAGCAGACAGCGGAGGCTTGGATCTCCCTCACCACCATCAGTCTGGCTGGTAATTTGTGGTACTGTAACCCCAACTTATGTCCCCTGGTGGCCTGGCTCAAGGCCTTTAAGGGTAACAAGGAGTCCACTATGATTTGTGCCGGCCCTAAGGAGGCACAAGGAGAGAAAGTGACAGATGTGGTGGAGACTTATAACATCTGTACAGCCACACCGACCCCCATCCCCTCAACGACATCACCCCTCACTTCTGCATTTCAGCCCGAGCGGCTGCCTTTTCCCACACAGTCTGTGGTGGATAAGAAGCTGATCTGGAACAGGACAGCCTCCCCTACTCCTTCCAAGGCCTCCCCCACCATCCCTTTGCCAGACACCGAGTATGTGTCCTTCCACAAGATCATAGCTGGTAGCGTGGCCCTCCTCTTATCGGTGGCTATAATTCTACTGGTTATCTATGTCTCATGGAAGCGCTATCCCAGCAGTATCAAACAGCTTCAGCAGCGCTCGGCGGTTAAAAAGCGCCAGAAAAAGGCACGGGAGACTGAGCGCTCACTTAATTCACCACTGCAAGAGTACTATGTGGACTACAAGCCTTCACACTCAGAGACTATGGATGTGCTGGTTAATGGGACAGGACCTTACACATACACCATCTCAGGCTCCAGGGAATGCGAGGTATGACCGTTGCCCTCCAAAAATCCATTTCCACTGCGAGGCATGAGAGGTAAATTTTCTAACAATCTGCAGAGAAAAATGCTTTTTTTCTCTCCTCTGCTCTTGTCTGTTTTGGGATAAGGAAGTAAAGGTCCGTGCACGGTGACTTGTTTTGCAATATGCTGGGTTTGTTCAGTTCCATATGATTACCCAGCTGTTGTCCTGAATCATGCAATTTTATTGCTAAAATATGATTCCCATTAGCTGAAACTGCAGTGGCAGCTCCTCTCCCTGGATAACGTACATACAGTCAGATGCATTATACACAAAGTAGGTTCATCTTTCATCCCTGACATAAAAGAGCTCATTGATGAATCTATGTGTTATCAGCCAGTCTGTTATTTATTCACAAAATTGGTTGCTATCCAGAATGAAATGACAAAAATGTATTAAATCAAGTCACTGTGCAGGTGGTCGCCTCCTATCCTGTGTGTTTGCTACAACAGCTGCAGTAGCAAATACACCAGTCATGTGAGTTTTGATATTTGTTTTTTGCTGTATTAAATATGTAAGCATTAACAATCATGCCAGCTGATCATATACTCCATTCTCCTTTTCTGCCTCTAGCAATCATGTAATTAAGATTTTATACATTAGTTTAATTTACAAAGTTCAAACTGTCACCGCAGGCTGGGGAACACTATAAAGGCCTGAAGCCATATAAAAGATAAATTATGCATTCAGGCTCAATTTCTGTCTGGCTTTTGTGTACTACTGCAGTAACAAACTGTATTATGCTATTTTAGTTATGTCAGAAATATAAAGAAACTATTTGGCTGCACAAGCTGAAACTTTTGTCCAAAGAGTTCCAATTGAAATTCTCGTCCTAAAGCCGGACTCTTTCACATGACTGACTCTGAACCACTGTACGGCACAGAGGGATTGAGACAGAATGCCTTGACAGAAAGACTAATCAATTTGCTCATGCTTAATTAGGCACTTTTTGCCTGTGTACTCTTTTTTCCCCCTAATGCTATGCATCTGTCTTCCTTTGTTCAGCAGCTTTTTATCATTTGGAAGTATGGTTAAGTGTGATTAACAGGACATGTTGTGTTGGGAAAGATGTCGTGTCACTGGAATCTTAGCTGCACCTTTTGTCAGACAAACCAGACACGCTGTGGAGTACAGGAGACATCTTTCTTCTCCATTGTATCTGTCAGTGCAGCTCAGAGACAAAGTTTTATCTCACAGTGCCACACAGCTCATTTCCTATATTCCACATGAACTCTATAAATCATTTTGTAATATGTTTTAAGTCAGTGGATTGTACTGTAGCACCACTCACATTCTTGTTGTGTCCTTTACTGAAGTCACTGGAGAGGCTAGCACAAATATGTTTCATTGTTTTCAGTAATGTCACACACTACGAGGTACACAGGTAGCTAAATCAGCTCTTTGTCAGATTATCTGTGGCAGAGCATTTCTCAAACACAAGGGAAGCTTGAGGTGAGATGGTCGGCTTATCAATCTTGTAGCTTTCATGTGAGAATGTGGCATGGGAGCATTAAATGGCAGACCTAATGGGGCTTCTGCTAGCTAGAATAACTAATAGCCCATCAGAGGTAAGGAGCCGAGACTTCCCTCAGCTTTGTTATTCCTTGCCCTCTACCGCTCAAGGGAGCAGCCTGAGTAGTTAAAAATGTAATGGGATTTTTTTTTCTGTGTGTGTGTGTCACATATTGTGCCAAACACTGCAATGCAAAGTAAGAACACATAGCACAGCAGGGGACTTTCGAAACAATTACGAGATTAGTGTGCTTGCTTAAGTTCGAGTGGTGCATTTCAAACTGTTTCAAATGTCTGCTTTATTTGATCTAATATAGTATCATGTTTATAAGTTACTTGTGTCAAGAAGCCCATTATGTGCAGTGATAGTCTCTAGGGCTATCTGCATCACAATACAGGCAATGCAGCACAACTTTCCTGGTGTATGAGAAGGCTTCTCAGTTTTATTGAATGGCATACAGTGGAGAATGTCAGGAGAGAGGTTTTGTATCCGAAAAATGCTGCTTTAAGGTTCAAACCCAGTCAGAAGCATATTGCAAATGCCCCAACCCAGCGAGCCCCCTTGCACAGTATTTTAGCTATCCCAGATAGCAAGCACTTAAGCTATTAGCTGTATTTTCAATTAGGAGAAAGAGCTTTGTAATTGAAGCCTGTTATCTTCTGCACATGCCCAGACCAGCAGACTTGGAGTAAATTTGTTTCTATAGATTTCCTCCAGCACAGCTCAGCAGGGTGGATTCGACACTGCAAACTGAACTCGGCGAGTGTGAATTTTGATGAACACTTTGAACTGTGCGGTTCCATGGTCTTCCCGTGGCACATAATAAAAAAAAAAAGCCACTCTTTCCCTTGTATGCCATCCACTTCTGTGCTCACGGAGCAGCTGCAGTGGTTGCCGTCCACCCACAGATCATCCCCCGCAAAGTTAGTTCAGAAAATATTAAGGTGAAAATCCCACCGTCTCAGCCAAAGGCAATTCTTGTACTTGGGGAGAATTTGCAAGCATTAATAAGGTGAGGAGATCCTGCTCACAGATAATTAAAGTTGGCTGTGAGAGGGCAGATGAAGTTAGGGGAGAGGAAGGTGTGCCACTGCTGGTGCATCTAACTGACTGATACAAATGCTGCCTGAAAGACTAGACCAAAAATAATTACAATTTTTAACTTACCTAATTTTTCAAGCTGACAGGGTCAGAAGCATTGTAATGTTAACACTCGGATGAGCAACCTAGTTTTTAAAGTAACAATTTAGGCCAGCACAAGCCGTAATCATGCATTAAGTTGTTTTCATTTTTTCCTGCATTTGCACTCAGAAATGTGGCACCCCGTGTCCCCCTCCTGGTTATATTAAAAACTAATGGCTCCTATGGATCTAATCAGTGTTTGCCGAGGACAAATCCTGCAGCTGTGGGTACAATTTATTCGACAAACATTTGTTTAATTTGTAGGCAGTAGAATATGAGCCCTGTCTTTAAAATGTCAAGAATAAGAAACAAAGATGATTGAGCCTCGGCTTGCCAATAAGGCAGCTTGCACTTTATTTGTGCGTAAATGCACAGAAGGCAGGCTTCCATTATGTGAAGGGAGTTTGACAGTTTTCAGTATCTGTTGTTCACTTGCCAAATCAAGGTTAGCCACATGAGTAGAATAGCCTTTAAAACAGGATGTGTCATTTTTGAACACATCGGTTTGTACGTACGCTGCGAGACAGCACACATTGGTGTAACACATTTATGACAACACAACCCAACATAGTGTGATGAAAAGTAACACACATACCGTTTGACAAATGACACATCTTTTGTGCTTTTAGTTATTCCATAAAAGAGCAATATCTTTTGCCATTAATTCTCATCTTGCTTGGTCATCTTCTTGTTTGGTGGAATTGAAAATTACTCTAACTGCAGGACTGGATGGCAATGATCCATGGGTCCGCAGAAGTAGACTACTTAGCTTTTATCATACCTGATGATTTTGTGAAAAATGGGCTTTTGGTCAACTTGCCTCAAACTCAACTGCAGCAAAATGCAGGAAGAAACAGCCTTTTAAGTGAATTGGCTGTAATGGCTGTTACACAGCATCATTTTTTAGTGTCATGTGTCACTTATCATTTTGTAAGTGGTATAAAAAAAATCACTGTAATAGATTTTTGATCAAGCACATCACAGTGGCTTTGTTAGGTGACCTGTTGGAGGATAATGTGACTTTTTTTTCTAATGCAAGTTTTAAATTCACATTTTATTCTGCAGACAAGCCAAATAAATTGCTCAGGACAGACAACACCAAGCTTAATGTTGTAATTCAAATTGTAGCTGTTAAAAGGAATAGTTCGACAATTTGGGAAATACACTTATCAAGAAAGCAAAAAAGTGTCTTTACTTACTCAATAGAGACTCTAAACTAACTATATTATAGCCTTTAAATATGCCAAAGACAGACTTTAAGTATAAAATGTATCCAAAACAAGCTGAATTTATACAGTATCCCCTTTCATTCTAGTCAAGGCTGTGATTTCATGCCGAGTTAAAACGTTGCAGTGGGATTCATTAGGCAAAAATGCACATAATCAGACCTCAGACCTATCTTTGGTGTTAAGCACCTCTCAGGCTGCTATGTGCGTGGGGTGAGACCTCCCCCATATAAACATACTCTGCAATATGTATAATTCTGTCTTTTGACAGATGTTCCTCTTGGAGGTGTGATGTCTGCTCTGGTGAGGAGGTGGAATACATTTAACAAACTTCGCAGCAGGGAGAGGCAATGCCAGATCTGTGCAGTAATAGCCTGTAATCTAACATGGCATGTTAAAATGAATACAGCAATTCTGTTGTTTCATAATGATTAATCTTAGCATCTCCTCTTTCAGCCAATTGATGTTTTCATGATTGTATTATTCACATTATGATGTACTAATAGCACATGCGCCAGCCTTCTAATAGCTTAATCTGGCACAGGCGGAAAACATGATGTTCTTCCTCCACGCTTCAACACAGACAATATTGAATTTCACTCTGGGTTAGATGTACTTATTTACAGAACATATACGACGAACTGCTGTTTGTGTCTCTGACTGATCATTACAGACTCTCACAGGAGCCTAAAGCCAGACAAGTGATAGTCGCAGGTAGATCACTGAGAAAACATTTTGCTGCTGAGGAAAAAGAAATGAAAGTCATCGCTTTGTTGACCTCCAAACCTCCATTTTAAATTGAGGTCAGCATTGATTGACAACATCATTAACTCCGATATGCACTTGATATTACACAATGACCTAGTCCTTCACTTAAGCCCAAGATCAAACCAACTTGTCTGTTATAAACAAATCAGGTGAGTCGGTACATGTTAGGACTATTACTGTACAATACAACGTAACAAAGAGCGCTGGAAATGAAGAAAAGGAATTAGAAGACCCATTTTTACCCAAACTAATTTGGGTAGAAATGAAAAAGACCACAGAGATAAATCAAACTAATTCATCCTTTCCCATCACACAATCTCCAGTGGTCCTCCCTCCTGCAGCCACACATAAACCATGATGAATATTTAATGTGATATTAAACTTCTCTTCTCTTTTGCGTTCAAGGCCATTTTGTTCAGGCAATGGTAAATCAGCTAAAACCAATTTTGTGTTAATTAGAAGTATGTTTTGATGGAAACCCTTTCTCAGTGCAAATTTCACATTCCAGTCAGTCAAAACAGCTGATGTCAATAATCAACTGGATGTATTATTGACAACAAGTGTTGAGCAGCAACAACAAAACAAGGTGAGGCTAACATGCTCACAATGACAATGCTAACATGCTGATGTTTAGCAGGTTTGTATACTATGTTCACCATCTTAGTTTAGCATGTGAGCATGCTAACGTTTGCTAATTAGCACTGAACACAAAGTACAGCTGAGGCTGATGGGAATGCCATTAATTTAAAAGTATTTTGTCATAAACCAAAGATTTGGACAAATTGCAATTTTGACCTGATGGTGGCGCTAGAGGAAAAGTCAGATGATCACCAACATTATTAGGATTCATCTTCTGGGGTCCCTGAATGTCTGTACACAGTTTCATGGCAATCCATCCAATAGTTGATAAGATATTTCAGTCTGGACCGACAATGCCATCCGTAGAGTCATGTCGCTAGCATGGCTAAAAAAAACCAAGTCCTCCAAGTAACTGCCCTCCTGTGTCAGTGCCTTTCAAAACCGTTACAAATTACTGTAAAAATGCCAAAATGAAACCGTTTTCTGATCTTACGCAGTTATGGTTAAGATTCGGTTAGATTTAGGCACAAAAACAACTTGGTTATGGTCAGGGAAACATTGTGGTTTAGGTTAAAATTACTACTTAGATTAAAAGGACCTTTGTCGTCATGGTTACAGTAATAACCACTTGGTCAAGGTTGGGAAACGAACATGGTTATGGTTGAAAGAACCCAACATTAACTGTCGGTAGGAAACTAGAAACAAACAGCTGTCTCCCGTGTTAAAGTCTGGTGTTTTATAGACCCAACCACCAGGACGTCCTCCCTCTGCTGAGCTGGTGGCTCCATAACAATGTCACACTATTTCCTCCTTTGCTTCTTACGGACAACAGTCATAATTCCTACTGTCACTAGAGGGCTGTGTCACTTGCTGGAAACACATGTCCTTGTTGGACATTTGCTGAAACAACTGATGCTGTTGTTTTTCTTGGGAGGACCGTCTTCTAAAGTCTCCATCAATTTTCAGTCTTATCTAAGCAATTAATACAAACGCCTCAAAGGAAGTACTTTATAAAGCAATTTCACTGTTCTGCTGTTGGGGGATGCACCTTGCTTTTCTGGACTGATTTTGTTGTTTGAAGATGTAATGTGTCATCCACTGCAACATTTCCAGTTGGCCATAACTTCAGGGGTGAACGTCTAGTTTTGGTGTCAGACACTCTGAAAGATTCGCTCACAATTTTACACCGGCATTCAACAATCCGTCATAAAAGAGAAATGCATTATAGAAGAGGCACAGAAAGCAATTTCTCCGCTGACAGCAGCCTCAACAGACCACAATGCAATGCAGCCACATGATATGCTGTGGTTTGAGTGAGGGGTGTGACTTTTTTGACTATATGCTACCACCGTTTGCTATACTCTGTCTGCCAGCACATATAGCCGAATGCAACAAGCTCACCCTCACTCTCTGGCAGTTGTCGAAAGGCGTTCAGGGGAAAGCAGGAAATCACTAACTGAAGTTGAAGCAGATGTGGCGACTTGAGGGAAGTTGGGTACCCAAAAAATAATTTATGTCACCTCAATGCTAAATCACTCCTGGCATACACTGAGCCTCACAGATTGATGATACATAACAGTGTAGGTGTATCCAAGGGTGGATTTTTCCATTAAGTCTTCAGTCTGAGTTAGGGCTAAAGAACAAAAGAACAGTTTCAATTCTCGGGGAGTCCGGAGGAATGTTTCCCTTAAAAAAAAAAAGTGTTTGCAGAAATCTGTACATTTCTAATAACTTCCCAAATATCTGAATCCCGTATCGAGTGTCCTATTATTATGGCATATCTATCAATCAGTAATCACATGCCCCGGATTCCTTCACTTTAAGCGTCTGTTCACTCAATCAGTAACACTTCTTCTATAATGGGATTTGACAGCTTATCTAGCACTTTATGAAAAGTCAGGCGCCGCAGACAGAATGAATAATATAACATGAAAATATTAGACATAACATTTTATGCTGTTTTATGGTCACAGCAGCCACATTAATTTTTCAACTCAGCTTGAAGCAGTTACTGCCTATTTAGCTCTTCATTTTATTATGAATCATTTAATTAGGGTTATTAAGTTAATCTGATTGAGATGCTGTAGTTCTGCCTACTATGTCACTTTCATTCACTGCAAAAGAAGTTGAAAGTGATACTTAAAAGAGAATGAAGTGTTGACTTGGCACATTACCACATGTCCTATAAGTTGGTGTACTGCAATTTGTATCTCCACCCTCCTCTGCAAAAAGACAGGACAGTTTCTTTTATCTTTTTCCGCTGGGAAGGATTTTGATGTAATGTTGAAGTCTACCTCAAGAATAGTGTTGTGATTTCCCCAGAAACTAAAACCCCTTCATCATGTAGCTACACCGTCTCAGTTTGTCTGATGGGACAAAATGGTGAGTCAGTCAGCACAAACTGAGAATGATGCAGCATCTCTGCCAACTTCTCCTCCTTTTGGGTGATTTTGAAATGCCTGTCAGGCAGCTTCATGTGTGGGGGGAGATTTCCCGAAAATAAGCAGAGCCTGGCACATTTCTGTTACCTACTATTTGGCAGTGTTCTTACTTTTGTGTGGTATATATAGGCACTGCTGACACAAAAACAGATACTTGCAACAAGACAAGAAATGGTTAAACAAGACCAAGAGTCTTGTGTGAGGCTGACTTAGGCACCGCGGTGCTTTGAGCTAAATGCTAATGTCAGCATGCTAACACTCTAACAATAAGTGTGTTTCTAGCCACCTGTTTTTATGCACATTTTTATATGCACATTTAAAATAAAAATTCTGGAAATTGGGAAAAAAAAAAGTCAAAGATGACAAGAAATGTTTTTATGCTTGGCTGACAGGGAAACTTTGGTGTATCAATAAAAGCAAAATGCAAGTGCTATGGACACAGACTTATCAAAAAAATCATGACGTTCATGAATCATGTGACTTAAACGTCACTGAAGCTTCTGCTCCACTGAAGAAATGAAAAATGACGGCAGATAAAAACATCAGATCTGTGTGCAGCGATGAGGAGGCTGTAACCTTCCTCAAATTGATACACGAAACAAACATAAATGCCTTTTTTACTTCACATTTCCCACAGGTTTTCCATCATTTACATCATCTTGTTCACTTAATATTCATGCTACATTTGGATGGAAACTTGACTAATGGTAATGCTAACATGCTGATGTTTATCCGGTATAATGTATACAATGTTCCCAGTGTTAGTTCAGCCCGTTAGCATGTTAAGTTTAGCTAATTAACACTAGACTAATGGGAATGTAATTTTGGAAGTATTTTGTCTTATACTAAAGTATTGGATAATTAACTTGACCTGATAAATGAAAAGGTAAGTGATCACCTAAGTCATTAGGATACATCATCTGGGGAACAGGAATGGCTGTACCAAATTTCATGTCAATACATCAAACGAGTTGACGAGATATTTCTCTCCAAAAATAAAAAATCTCAACCTGAACCTGCTGGAGGAAAAGTCAGGGGATCACCAAAGTCATTAGGATTTATCCTCTGGGAACCATGAATGTCTGTACAACATTGTGAGCCAATCCATTTAGTAGATGTTGAGATATTTCACTGGATGAGGGAAAACTTTGGTCTGCTGGTAGACATTAGATGGAAAGTGAGGAGGATCACCAAAGTCAGAAGAATTCATCCTCTGTGTGTACCACGGATATCCGTACCTCATTGAATATTTGGTGCCGTATAATTTGTTGTGACATGTATTGTGCACAGGTAGTAGGAGAGGAGGGATTCATCTCTCCATTTTGCCTCCGAGTGCCAATGTATCCTTTTCAAATCAAACAAATGGGTCAGCCCTTTGTTCCAGCAGAATATTTTTACTTGCCCTATCTAAAAGGCATGTAATACACTCTGATCAGCGGCGTCCTTCAGCAATCAAAGTATAAAATGCTTTCCAGATTTGAATGAGTAGACATCAGGCAAATATTACACCTACAATTTCACACCATGCGTGGCAAAACAATGGTAAATTTGGTCATTCGGAGAAAAGAAAAAGCAACACTATCTACACAACACAGTATGTGAGGCAGATCATCCTGTTAGGATTATATGTGCTCTGACTGAGCAGAATTTAAACAGACCTCAGCTGATTTCAGGCTATCTTCCCCTTAAATTCTCCATTCCCCAGGTACCCTACCTCCATGTTTTAGTGCTATGTTTCTTTCACCAACATCCTCTTCCAGCCATGTTTCCTCAGTCACTGAAAAAATAAACAGGCCAACAAACCAGGTAACCTGCAGCAGGTAGACAAACAGACAGAAAGCTGCTGCCAGATGCTTTTCTTGACAAGGAACTCGTGAAATAAAGACACAAGAGAGCAGCAGAATTAGCCAATTTTGTTGGAGATGAGCTCATTTTTCTGCTGTCATTATACTCTACAATCAAATTAACTTGGTAATGACATATTGAGATAAACTTTGTATTTTGGTTCTAATGTTGGTAGATGGGCAAGATTATATTGATAATATTGAGAGCCAGTGTAGTGGATTAACTTGGTTATGGGGTGAAATGATCAGCATGTCAGCCTTTTTTTCCTTCCCATCAAAATGATGCAATGGATAGAACCATATCAGAACCAAACTGTCCAATCAATGAGTTACCTGTCAGTCTGTATAACTTCATGTTTAAAGCTCTTGCTCACAGTGTTACAATGTACCGGACCAGTACTAAAATACAACAATGTATAATATTTTCCCTGGGCAAGTACCAAATGAACCGAACTACATGCGTGAAAGTGCCCTGTGTGCTACAGTACTACACACATTGCAAGGGTTTTTTTTAAGCTAACACAAATGCTATTGCTTTACCCCACCACATATCAACAACTTCTCCAAACTAAACAACAAATTACATTCTTTGTCACTGCCTTCCAAAATGACACATATAAGTGTTTTTTAATCTAATATATTTGTAATGTCAGTTGTCACGGCCTCCAAAAGCCATCACAAATCCCAGTAAGTGTTAAATGTTGTAATGGTTACAACAGACCACAGTAAAATATTTTACTGGGCTGCCTGCCTTGGTGGAGTTACCATTCACTGTTCTCTAGAAAATGGAGGAGCTGGAAGCCGAACCGAACACCAGGCAGTTGCACCTGAACAAACCCCTGAATGTGCTTATGGTAACATATTCTTTTGAGTCCTCATCCAGTAACAGTTGCTGGTAGGCATGGCTCATATCCAGCTTTGTAAATGTCCTCCAGTTAGAGAGAGATCCTGGTTGGGGTTAAAATAACTACAATGTTAAGGTTAGGGGGCTGTCATTGACATGGTTAAAATCATAACTACTTTTTTAAGGTTAGGTTAGGGTGGTCATGGTTTAAAAAACAAACAAACATCATAGGTCACACAGGAGCCGGAGGGTAAAAGTAAACACAGGTTGATTTCAGGTATTTTAACAATGATGAAATGATTGATGCAGCTGTTCTATTTGGATGGACAGTCTCCCACACATACTGTGTGTGAGTTTTTTTTTTAGTTAAATTTGATCTAATTCTGATTTTACAAATAGATTCAAAACACAAGAGACTGAAGTGCAGGGATACTGCATGTTCTGCAGAGCATTCGTAGCACAGATAAATCAGTGGGTGAGATTATCCCTGGAGCCAGGAGGAGAGGCATTTCATCAATTGGAGATCAGGACTTTGTATTGATCTCGTAGCCCATGTATGTTTGACATTACTGAAACCTCCCTGTTTTTGGTGACTCTTGGATCTCAGTCAATCCCCATTTCCATAGAGCACAGAGGTGTGAGCTCGCTGCAGTGGCAGAACTCAGAGGTCATGTGCTTCTGTTGCTCCAGAGGTAGTTTTTTCTCCTTCTTCTTCCACCCACCTGTCAAACCGTTTTTTTATTTATTTTTTTTGTGTGTTATAGTTTAACCATATTGCACAGACACTGTCCTCAGATGCAGTGGATTTTCAGCCTTTTTTTTTCTCTTGTTTCATCTTCTTTTGACCCAAACCTGATTTTGTGGTATACTGTCAAAGCAAATCAAACCAAATTGAAAACACTTTTGAATGCAAATGTAGTCCTCCGTATTAAGCAGCTTAATTCAGACTGTAATGTCGTCCTAAAGATATTACAGAATCAGTGATGGGAGCTATTTTCCCCTGCAGAGCATTTTGTTGCCCACAATGCATTTTTAGTGGTAATGTTTTTCCAACCACATTCTGTTACAGCGATACAGCAGTACACTTTGTAAAATATGTCTTTTTGCTCTAACTTGACATTTCGGTGCCACAACACACTTGAAGTAGTCGAGAAAGCGGCTTCACGCATTCAGATGTCTCAAGTGAGCAGAAAACAAGGCTGCTGATATGAGTCGTCAGGGGCAGCAGCATTTAGTTCAATCTGCATCATGTCAACCCACAAGCTGGAGAGATGCACGTTCACACACACTGCTGGAGTCATGCTTGGCCTGACTTCTCCTCTACAGCTTACTCACACACACCCACCCGCACTCCCCACACACACACACACTGACTCTAACATTCATTACCAAACAGTTGTGTGAAGCCAACATGTGTGGCAGTTACGCCCGACAGCAAAGTAACGAAAGGATTTTTTTTTCTCTTTCATTGTGGAAATTATGAATAAATCCTTCATCATGTACTGTTTGTCAGCAATTTAAGAGTCAGGCGGCTGGCAGTGGCTTTTTCCAATTCAGTGACAATTACTGCAACAGATACTGGAAACCCATGACAGGGGCCCTAAATCAGCCCCCTAAAGCTTGTGTGTTGGCAAACGGGCTCACTGACACCCCATCATGTTCCTGTTAATGTACTTGAAAGATGCTGAATGGAGAGATTTTTCAGTCTCATGAATTTCTCTCTTGGTTAACTGTGTATTTCTATTACTACTGGTTATGCTCACAGAAAGACTTCTCCCAGTCAGTTATGAAAGCTCCAGTAAGATTACAATAAGTGCAGCAAGGGCCACATTACGGTGGAATTCATTTTGTAGTAATAATTCTAATTTTGCATAATTTACGGGACTTAATTACGTCCTGAATTTTTGAGTAACTACAAGGACAAGGAAAAACTCTGACTATAGTGGTATGACTGAGAAATTGGAGAAAAGAAAATCCTAAAGTTGAACTTCCTGACATCTCAAAATTACCTCCATTAATCATTGCTCATGTGGACGCCAACAACCATGGGCTCTATTTACAGGAATCAATGGTGCAGGTTATCAGGTTCCTGAAAAAAACCTCAGCCGGCCCTCTCAACATGGCGGAGCAGCAACAGGACACTGGACTCTGTTCAGACCATTGAACTTCTCACCCTCTTATGCAAAGTGAGCCCAGCCGCTCTGCAGAGGGTCAGTAATGACGACGTTTTAGGCGTTGATAGCTGAGGGCCGGAACAAAGATCATCCAGTCCATCCATCTGGAGATTTGCTTTGCTTCTCAGCTATTTCTTTACGTCAGTGTTGACTCAATATTTGACTCATGATTTTTAACCTAACCAAGTCCTTCTAGTTGCCTTAACATAACCACACTTCACTTCTCAGCAACAGCACTTGCCAAAAACAATTTGTGGATTCTAAGACTTTTTATTGTTAAGCCACACTCACTGTTGGTATTGATGCTATCTGATTCAGTGCTAATCTATATAGATATAAGTGGATCAGCAACAAATAGGGAATTTTTCAAGTAGGACTGAAAAAAGTGAAACACATTTCATTTAGCTGAGACTGTATTTTCTATTTTTATACTCTGAAACTCTCCTTAAAGCTGTATTAAGCAATTTTTGACCACTAAGAGGCAGAAACCAACGATGGCAGTGTCCGAAATTACTCCCTTGTTCACTCATTGATTATTTATTATGTACTTTTCTTTCTTCTTTAGAATATGTATTTTACATCAAATCATTTAAAAATTAAGATATATTTTGGATATATTTTGTGGGATTACTATGACTGTTTTTTGTGACTCTTTCAAGCACTGATAATGTATTTTACCTTCATTATGAATCAAGTCCTGTGATGAATTGTTCATATAATTAGCATGGTGAAATCAATTTGGTGTCCATATAAACCTTGCTCTTTGTCATGTTGGCCGTTTGTCTGGTGATGGCCTAAGTAGAGGATGGGATGTGGACGCAACTACTTCTCTGTCAGTTTATTATTCCCTGTAGTAGACACTGAGTAGTTTATTCCGTAGTAAACTGAGATTTCAGACACTCATGAATCATCATCATTTTGTATCCTCACTGACAGATGTAGTGTTACAAAACTGTCAGTTTTGCATCTATAAAATGCAACACATTGCATTGTGGATGAAATGTGGCCATGGATTTTTTTTAATCTATTGTGAGGGTTTTTGAGGGCACTACTATATCATCACTGCATTTTACACCATTTTCAATTAAAATGGCGGAGGGTAAATTTAGTGCACTACATAGTAGTAGTAGTTTGGGAGTCATTCTGGACACAGCCCTTGTTTTACTATTTCATATTAGTAACAGGTTGTTATGTCTGCCGTGTTAGCAAACGGTTGCCTACTCACTCATCTACAAAAGCAGAAACAGAGCTGCATGAGCATCCCATTAGAGCCCTCCTTCCCACCGCTTGTTGAAATCAATCGAATGCAATCTATAATTCTAAATACAGTTACAACAAATGTAATCGTACCTAGGCTATATGTATTTATAGATGAATGCTTCATGGGGATGTTAACATTTGATTGTTGTTTTAATGTTATGTTGTTTAATGTTACAGCAGCATCAAGAACTCATTTCCTGTATAGTGCTATATTCATCAATTCAGGGTTTGTGTGGGTATTACATCTGTGTTTGACTCAGTGTCTGATCAGTCGAGATAAGAACAGTAGCAATAAAACAAACAAGGGAGCTACATCCACATTGCTGGTACTTTACTTTGTTGTCTCTTTTCTCTCTAACCATTAACTTGCAGCTGTTTAACAGCAGTAAAATTACAAGTGGTGTACCTCATTATGTAAATAGCTGTCACGCTGACTATTAACAAATAGTGCTTCTTGTTTTCAGTGATAAGCTTTTCAAAACACACATGCCTACACAAACATGTAAATGCCCAAGTGATATTACTGCCCACTACACACACTGTACAGTAATGTCATCATAGATACACAACACACCCACACAATCACTGAAACCAAGCCAGGTGCATTGATGACTCCAAATCGCTCATACTGTAGGTGTGACTGAAAGTATGAATGTGTCTGTGTGTGTATGTGTGTGAGTGCGCAGTAGACTGGAGGCCTGTCCACAGTGTTTTTCTGCTGTCCGCCCAATGCACACTGGGATTGGCTCCAGCCATTGGACATGGATACGACTTACAATGCAGCACAATGAAAACAGATGTTTACTGTCATTGTTGACAGGTAGTGCTGTCCAAGCCAAGTGCATCTGCATGTTGAGAAGTGGGAAAAGTGGGAGCAATGTGATTTTTCTATATGGTCACTGATAATATTTTATTTTTGACAAATATAAATGTAATGTGGACAAACTGAATACAACCTTGATTGATGCATTATGAAATCCAGGTAAAAATGGATTTATATTATACAGATGGAATCAATTATTTTGTGAGCATCATTTGAATATGAAGCATGAAGTAAAATGTCTGCACCGTCCAACAAGGCTAAGATGAAAGCAGCTCTCTACTAACTGTGTCCATCACCTCCTGTTGTCCCCACACTTTTTCACACAGCTCAGTCATGAAAACACACACGCAGAGGGCAGTATTCTTTAAAAAAATAAAAATAAAAATAAAACTGCACATCTTTCTTAGCTGGGCAGCCACCGAACACTGCTGGCAGCGTTTGCTTGATGTGAGCAAGTGAGAGCTCATGTCCTTGTCGACATAGTGACTCCTACTGGTTGGTCTGTGCAGAAGGGGGCCGGATCTAAGGATATAGCCTGAACCCCCCGTGTTTATGTCGCCTTGATGACAGGAAACTAAGAAAAGACACCAGAAAAGAGGCAACGACTTTTAATGTATTGACAAAGACACATGGCTGTCTACACTCACTTCCTCCCATGTTTGAAGTAATTTTTAGCAGGGCTTATAGTGAAATAAAGACTGGAAAACAAGACCGTCTACAGCCATGCTAGCAGCTCTGTGAGGCTGTACTTAACCACAGTGGTGCTTTGAGTTAAATGCTAATGTCAGCATGCTAACATGCGCACAATTAAACTGCTAACATGCTGATGTTTAGCCAGTAACATTTACCTTGATCACCATTTATGCTAATATTTGTTAATTAGCACTTAACACAAAGTGCAGCTGAGGCTGATGGGAATGTCATTATCTTTGCAGGTATTTGGTCACAAACCAAAGTACTGGACACATTTTTATTTTGACCTGATGATGCAGCTAGTTAAAAAGTCAGGGGATCACCAAGTGATTAGGATTCGTCCTCTGGGGACCATGAATATTCAAAATTTAATGGCAATCCATAGTTGTTCAGATATTTCAGTCTAAACCAAAGTGGTCAACCAACCGACATTGCCATCCCTAGACCCACACCAGTAGCAAGGCGAAGAAAAACTACTTTTATGTTTCTATGATAACACGTCCCAACTTGTGTCCTGCTGTGGGAAAAATACACTGTTGACACCAAAATGTTTCATCATTAACCCAAACACAGATAATTATCTTGGTTTGAAAATTGCAGCTAGAAATACAATTAGCTGCATCTCTGCACAGCTCTGTTGTTGTAATCCTATTGTGATTTGACTGACCAAGTGGTTTTACGTGGACATGAGACAGGCCTTAGACTTTGATCTTATAAAGTGTGACTTGAGAAAAAATGAGTCAGTTCACATCTTTTGTACTTTTCACTTTTGCTGATTATACTGTAGCTCGGTGAGTGCCAAGACCACAGGGCTAATTAGTCTTTCTGAAGTGATTGATATCAAGGATGTAGATACATGCCAATGAAATGAGAACGACTCTCCCTCACAGGAATCTGAAGGTTTCTGAGGTTTCTGACTTATTTGTCCTTAAAATAAGATTTTGTTTTTTTAAATGAAGACTTTCTCGCATTTTTCTGCATTTTTCTTATCAATGCAAGTCAGCCTAGTTATATAAGCCATTCCTTTCACTTATATATACCAATTTTCAGAATTTGATTTAAGAGAATCGAACACTACAGAGATGCTGGTATTTTCAGACTCACGCTGACTGGTATTTTTAAAATTACACTGACTGGGGAGCTACAACATTGTGTTCCAGTACTGCCACCAAAACACCCACATAAACACACAACATTTCTTATTCATGGCTGCACATGGATGGTCCTCCAAACGGAGGACACCAATTGATTTTGGTGACCCCATGACCTAGCACCACCATCAAGTCAACCTATGGCTTGAAAAAAGAAAGTGAAATTCTGGCTACCTTTATTTTCCACACAGCGTAGTACTGAATATGACAGTAATGGTTAACTGGGGGAATAATTGGACCTGAGTACTTGATGGAAAACTGATTACTTGTTGGCTTAAAGGGAGGATGCGTCTCATCATTGATGATGCATCCTAAAGCGATGTAAATGATTTGTTCTCTTGTGCGCTGATTGCTCCACTGATCCAAACCCTGGGAAATTGCATTTCCACATTTAAAATAATACTGACTGGCCCAAGGGGGACACAAATTACAGCCCAAAATAAGAAAATTGTAACAACAATTTGGAGAAATGAATGCCATGACATGTAACCCATAAGTGTAAGAAACATGTTTGGGTATATTGGCCCCAAAGCATAGGTCAACAACAGTATGATTTGATTTCACCAGAAACCTATAGGATCCCTTCCCATTTAAATGTAAATGTGAGAAAAGGCCAAGTTAGGCCAAGCCACAGGGTGTGTTGTTATTGGATTGGGAATCCTCTTTAAGCAAATGTGTCTCCTTCAGTTGTCATTGTTTCATTGCTATATTTGGTTACTCAAGCACTGGCTCTGAATGGAGTCCATCACAGGGTCACATTCATTTTCCACCTCTATGTGAATAGTTTCATTAGTTTAACAAAACATCCAGCTTTGCCCATCCTCCACTTTCTGCCGGTCTGATGAAGTGTGTAGAGGGCTCCACATCTCCAGATGTTTGTTCTTGTTTCTTTCAAATGCTAACATTTTTATTACTATGTGTAATGTAAAAGGTGTCGCTCGTATTGACGAAGCCAGTTCTCCTCACTCCATGGAGCGTTTTAGCGACTTTCAGCTCATTGTTTAGGTTTTATGACCTGCAACTTTAATGTTTTGGTTCACTGTAACCGCTCTCATCAACCAGTCGCAGCAGTTAGCTGTTTTCAGTGAAAAAGCTCTGATAAACCCTGTGTACACTACGTGTCCAGCACCAAACAACAGACAGACAAAGTTAGCGACTAGCTTAAACTCATGGCAATACTGTTAATTTTCCACCATACTGTATACTAATGTTTCAGACTCTACTTATTTAAGATGATTATTCGGCTTTGGATCCTGGATAGGAATATCACGTGATATTATGCATTGGAGGGAGTTTTTATTATCACGTGTGGCCTCAAGACGTGAATATGCCAACACTTGTACATTGTAACGTCTAGCTAGAATAGGATGTGTCTCAGGCCATTTCCTGCAGTAATTTAGGCAATTGGATTTCAATCTGTTCTTAATGCATCTTGAGTGTTTTTACGCCTGCTTTCTTCAGTGTAAATCCCCATCCAGATATCTTTTGATTGCTCAAGAAGATGACAAAATACATGCAGTCAACATGGAACTGGGTACATGTCAGAACAAGTGTACTGTATGGTCAATATGTTACTTTCACAGTCAGCCCTGCGTGGGGACAGAATAATTAAGGATATGCACAGGTTGCCTCAGTGATAGCGCTGCAGGAAAGGTCGGAGGTCATCAAAATCAATCATGTCAATCCAGCCATTATTTTTTGTGAACATTCGGCTGGTCAGAGACAAACACACAAAAACAAATGGATGGACCAAGGTGATCACTTCTTTGCAGAAGCAACATATCAGAGATTAATCTTTCATTCATCGTGTCTTTACCTGATACACAATCACTTTAATTTCCAGGTGCCTGATGTTTGAGATTAACACGCAAATTATCCCCATTCTGTAGCTATGCAATTAGTTTGCAATTGTCTGTTATATGATTTCCTATAATCACTTAGCTCAACAAAACATTTAATGAAAAAGAATCACAAGGTCTGTTTTCATCTCTGTCATCGCGCCTTCATTTTCATACCTATTTATACTCTCCAATTTCTTTCTTTTTATCCTCTTTTTAACCCCTTTACTGGGGTTCTGAGACATGCAGTAAACATCTCAGAGGCCCTGGTTGCCTGGGTACATACTAACCATCTCATTGCCCCATAAAATGAGATCTGTGCCCTTATTTGCACCAAGGTCCTGTAGCTCCATATCTCCCACAATGAGAGAAAACGGCCACAAGGCTGGCAGATCTCGTCCATGGGCAAGAGGTTCAATTACTTCAGTTGTCATGGAGCAATAAATGACAAATTAAGTGGCTGGCACTGAACACTGTTTGAAGGAGGCTGTATCAGAATACTAATGTCAGCTGTGTCTGACAGTGGGTAAAGAGAGAGACAGCAAAAAAACAAAACAAAAAAAAGCCCCAAGTTTGGCAAAGGAAAAACAACGAAGACAACTTTTCTTTTTCAGCAGGATATATTGTCTACTCCTTGACCTTGATTCAGAATAATTAGGCCTGTTGGTTCCTTTGTTGCTTGGAAGATAGTACAGTGATGTTTTAATTGCTATTTAAAAGAACACCTTCTTGTTATTTATAGATACAATAAACAGCTGTGTGTATTGTTCAGTTGTATTCATTTAGATTAAGGCCTCTGTCTTGTTATATTCTTTTCAGCAGTCCATGATCTTTGCTACGACAGACTGGAACAGGCATTGTAATCCTGTAATTAGTAGAGTATGCACACAGAATTTAGACACTGGCTAATGAAAGTGCTCTGTCGTGCCGGTTTTCATGATATTAAAATACTAAGTCTGTAGCCACACTAGCGGCCCTGTGAGGCTTTAATGCTCGTTACACACCTGAAAACAAAATCATTGGATGCAAAATTGAGACATTTTGCTATTCTTAGGTCCTTACCATTAGTGGAACAAGATGTGTAAAGTTTGGCCTGAAGGGGGCGCCACAGGAAACACCATGTTCTTACCGAAATCAAGGAGTTTATCCACTTAGCTTTGTCAGAAGTTAGAGTGTCTTTATCTTGTGTAATATGTCATATTACTAAGTGAAACTGACTAAAGTGGATGTGGCTAACTGTAGCACATACAGCGGCTTGATATGGAGCTGTAGTAAGACACAGAGCTGCTGGCCTTCACCCACACCTCCCTCACACGTCTTATTAGATCAGGAGGAGGAGGACAAGGGAGAAATGAATTAAATTAAATTAGGCCTCAACCACGGTCTTTGGAAATATAAACATTTTTTGCCAGCTGAGATCCAAACACACACATATTACTATGATATCCCTCTGCTAGCTATGACCCACAAGCCTGAACGAAAAGTGTGGTTTTATATGATGGGTGGGGTTAGCTAGTTGCCCCCACATTTAATTTAATATGTATATGTATGTATACGCCCATGAGTTCAAGATGAGTCATCAAACATTTTGTAATGTTTTACAGGAAGAGAAAAGAGAGGGATATATTTAGCAACCAGAGCAGGGCCGTTTCTTGCTATGTGCAGACTATGCAGTTGCATAGGGCCCCTGAAATCATCAGGGGGCCCCCAAGCTGCCATTTTAGCCTTTTTGTTTGTTTTTTGTTTTTTGTTTGTTTTAGAAATTAAAATGACTGGCCTCTCTTGGTAGCCAAGCGCCCATGTGTGTTGAGTGAAAGCACCTATATGCTCCAAAAGAAAAAAGAAAAAAAAATTTGCACATAGTCATTTGATTCACTGTTAATCAGAAAATATCGATCGATGCAGCTGTCAACTCCAAAAAATCGGCCAAACAATATTGCCATCCCTACTGACACGCCACTAGCATGGCTAAAAAACAGGATTTCAAACCAGATCAGCGTTTGAAGTTCCCGAGTTAATGTGATTGCTGAGCATAGTAGATTAATAGTCAACCCATATTCTGCTTGTCGTTTATTCCCCACTGTGAGCAGCACTAAATAATCAAATTGATCTTGTAATCAATTACATTTGCTGTCTCCAATCCTGCTGGGTTTAAAGAACAGATGCAGGGTTGTGCTTTTGCCCAAAAAACTAAAACTCATCTTATATCACTGCAGGATACCGGCAGACCCCACTGACATATTTTATGCCTCCCTATCCTTCATCATATCAGAGAATTTAAATGCATGTTGTTCAGAAAACATTGAGGTTGCCGACCTCCACTCCCCTGTTCCCATCATTCTCTCCACTTGTTTTTCTTTTGTGATTTATTACTGTACATTTTGCTGGGTACATTGCATCCTATTCAGCAGACAGACACTGTAACTGAGTCATGCTGCAGCAGTTTTGTCAGGGTAACAAAACGTTTGCACCGGGATTGTGAACTTGCATTCTCAAGGTGACCTCCAGGGAGATCCTGTCAGGCTATCCAAGGTGACAGCTGAGCGCCTAAAGTACGCCGCGATTAGATTATTTTTTTGGCATTTCTGCTTCATTCGACAGTGACAGTATAGATAGACGGGGGAGGGAGAGAGAGGATATCATGCAGCAAAGGGTACGGGTCGGAATCGAACCTGCACCACCAAGGGAATAATACGATGCGCGTATTATTCCACCGGAGCGCCCCCACACATGGGGAATGTTCTGCAGTAAAATGAAGGAAGGCGTCACACGGATAAGATTCATTCATCTTAATAAAGTTGACCATCAAACTTATGTGGCTGCGGAGGTGCTAGTTAGACAGAGGAGAAAATGCAAGGAGACAGAGAGAGGAGAGGAGAGAAGCAGACAGAGCTATGGGAAAGGCTTTTCAGCCGTAAACACAATGTTCTTTTCCCAGCATCAGTCCTCTGAATAGAACAGCACCTGTCTACCTGTTGGCAACATCCTGGTAGAAAAGCTCGTTTTGTAGAACTGCTGCAAAGCACATTTTAATTTGACTCCAAAATACCTGGCAGCACAATTATTCTTTTAAGTAAAAATCTGTCACACTATCATATAAATAAACGTGTTTTGCTACTCCACATCATCGGCTGACATGCAGATGCACAACAGTGATTCAAAGTATAGTCACTTCAACAAGGCTGTTACATTCCTGTTTTAAACAGCCACTGTCTGTAAGGTATTTCCCATAAGATATCTTCTGCCACACAAGGAATGATTTTTTATGTTGCCAGCAGTTTGTCTGTAATAAACACTGGGTAGAAGCAGGGAAGAAACAAGGAAAATAGCACCACCCACGGAAGCTCAAATTTAATCAACTTTAACAGAAAATACAAGGAAAAAGATATCACTGTTTGATTGACAAGTCATCTCATGCAGAAACGCCACAGCAGTAACAATTTATGCAGAATGCCAATATGGTTTGTGCCAAGTGGTTTTTATCACTTTACCAGTGATGGCATGGAACAAAAGGTGAACTCTTATGTCCTCATCCAACCAGCTGCGTCCTTCCCTGTAATATTTAAGACTGATCTCTGATACTGATATAATCCTACAATCGTGTAGGCTGAAAAACCATTCAATATGCCATATAAAGATATTTTCTTTCAGCTTTAAACTGGCTTATTTACAGTTTAATAGTAGTTTAGGTTATCTAATTGTATGTCCTTGTGGATAATAAATGGTATTGTAAAAGCCTGATCTATAAAATCCAAGTTAACTGTAATAGGCCTACTCTGTGTGTGCATTTTCTGTGCGTGTGTTTGGGCCTGTAAAAAAAATCTTACACTGTCATTACTAGCTGACGTCAATGGAAGCGCAACAACAACTGATTTTATTACATTTACTATATCACAGATACAGTTGAGCAGTGAGGCCACTAGCTTTAAGATAAAAGCAAGACCAGACATGCAGGGATTGGACAGAACTACAGAAGCCATGTGTCACTGGTGCTACAAGCTACTCAGAGCTCATCATAGTGAGCTTTTTAAAAATTCTCTCTGACCTCACACACTGAGCAGGTGAAGACAGTTTGGTACAGTAGAGAGCGGAGACGTCGTCATGTGATGGTCCTGCTCTCAGTACAATGGTGAAGCACAGTTATCCACTGCTATAGGGGAGCAATTGCACCCAAGGACAGCGAAGTGTCCTTCTGTATAGCAGGCCTGTGGGGAACTGGCATGAGCACCACCAGTGACACCAAATTAAAACAAAAACCATAAATCTTGCAGGTCAGATCCATGGAGATGACAGTTTGAGACTACTTAAAGTGGGGCAACACAGTTTCATCAACATCAGTTCCTTTGCTTGATAGGGAGAAGAATGACAAGATAATGTATGGTTCCATGCAGCGGCTATTGAATCGCAGCACTGGCCTCACGCCATTTTGTATATTATCCTTCTGCAATATTCACATCTCATCACCGCAGATGAATCGGTGCCGGGTCTTGGCCCTTAATATCAACCCGATCCTCCTAGTCCAGATCGTTCCTCTGTGGAAATATCACGGGAGGCCAACAGCTGGCTGCAGTTCATCTCTTGTCGCCTCACATTTTGAGCCACATCAATATTGGACAAGTCTGTTCAAGTTCAGAGGCTGTTTGAGACAGTAGCACTTAAACAGATGGCCGTCCTCTAGGCCTCTTTTGAAGGAAGCAAAGAGAATAGGGGAAAAACCAGATCTGATTTTTTTCTTCTTCCTGCAGTTCATTGTCTTATTCCGTATAATTGGTTGTTTCCTAGTAGATCTGTTGGCTCTTCAACCAATCATGAGGAGAGAGATCCAATCTAGAGCAGGACAATTATGTGTGCGCGCCTGTGTGTGTGTGTGTGTGTGTGCATGTATCGATGTGATTTCTGGTCAGTATCCTTAAAGATTAATATAAGAGTAGAAACTAAAGGGGATATTCACATAATGACAGAGCAAATAAAATATCATGTGTCATACACAGACACACATGCGCAATCTTCCACAGCATTAAGAGTTAGACATACAGCCCATTCTTTAGAGTTATCACCATGGAAACTGGACAGGAGTGAAAAGCCTGTACTGCTGTGGATGGAGCAATGGCACAACAGCATCCTGGGTCCTACACTGTGACATTTATATGAAATGGTTTAGTACAGTGTATAAATTTAATCTGTCAACCCCTCTGAAATGCAAAATGTATAAATTCTTCTTCCTTCTGTTGCATCTTTTGCTTTGCTTTGACCACTGTAGCACCAGTTCAACCTGAGTTGTTAGAAGGGGTCGGTAATGTATCAAAAACAAATGTGACAGTGATAACAGTGATGAAAATTCCTCAGCAACACTATTCAGTTATACATCAGTAGCCAAAGTGGCTCTCGTGTTGCTTCGATTCTGAGCTCTCAGATGGTGGCACGGCTGGATTAAAGTTAAAGGTATTACATAAATTCTTTCATGCTTCAGAAAGGCCACTTTTTCAGTATATCCTTCAAGGTCCCCTCCAGACACATTCTGGACACATAGAAATATCCCTGTATCTGAATAACATGTTGTGTCTGATATGGACAGAAACAAGACTCCAAATAAATGTTGATGTTGCTCCATATCTGCTGGATGTGTAAAAACAACAGTTTAGCCATATCAACTTTATAAGGAGATGTCAATTTGTGTTTACAGCTTGTTTCCTGGGCATCAAAAAAATCAGTTAATGCAGGTTTAACTTATTCTAGAGTGTGCACTGGTTGAAGGTTAAGTATGTTTGTTGGTTGACAAGAGTCAACCCGACACGCAAACGTGGTTGCTGCTGCTTCATCATCTCCCTCCTCAATCTTACCCCTATTTTCCCAAATTTGGATTTTCTGGCTCCCATAACTGACAAAGTTGGCCACAAGTTGTAAACCCAAAACCAGGCTCAAAATAGGATTCCTCAATCACAAACTTACTTCTGGCATGTGTAAAAAAAAAATTAAATGAGTCATTTGAACTTCAAATTCTCCAAATGTAATACGTTTTGTGCAGTGCTCATGCTCTAGATGTAGTACTGGAGGGGAAATATAACTAGGGAACAGTTTGCACATGACTAATTACCTGCCTTATGCACAGTTCAGGTACTTGAGTTTTCCTTAATTAGCAGATAGCTTGTTAGCTTGACTGCTTCATGTTGTTGTGTCTCACCAACAATTGCAACACTGGAGACAGGAAAGAAGAGTGCAAGGAAACAGAATATAATATTAAAAAAGCCAACGGGAGGATTATAGCAGTGGCCTCTCTTGAGTCAGACTGATGTAGCCCCCAAAGCTGAGTTTAGGTTTATCCCAACCCCATTTTTAATCCTAAACCCCAACCCATATCCTCTCCCTATTTTTAAATTTAACTGTAATCCCCAAATTAACCCCTAGCACAAACTTTCCCATATCCTTTTCTCATAGTTTAGTTATGGCTGAACTCTGCAGACTTGTTACTAACAAATACAGTCACTTAATTGGACTATCCACATAAGCTGTGGGCAAATTAACATATCTCTGATGTCTGGGAGTACCTGCATATCAGCATTTTCACACAGATTTAAGATGTTTCAAATAAGGGAAGGGCAGACTCCAACTCTAGACACTGTGTCTGTAAAATCTTCCTGTCAAACAAAATATTGGCCAACTTTTCTGAAGCAATCATCCGCACAATCAATGAGCATTCAATTTGAACCAAGGTGATTGCATTATTACCATATCCATTAAACACACTTCTGTCAGTCTAGTCTTTCATATCTTTTTTGAACTTACAGTATTAAATTGTCTGTGATTTGCAACATTAGCTCGGTATCATAAAGCAAGGCAGATAGACTCCAGAGATCCATTAGAGAATGAAATAGCTTGAAACAGGTGGACTGAATTCCTTTCAATCTTTTCTCTTGACAAACCTATTTTCTTGTGAAAAAAAGAAAGTGAAAGTCCAAGAAATACCTTACATGTAAGATATTGTCTATTAATAATAACTGATTTTTTTTTTTTTTTTTTTGGCCACTTGGGGACAGTGGACACAACATTGACATTATCCCCTTTTAAGTTAATGTGGTGAACTTGTGAGCAGAGAGTCGCTTATTTACAATCAAACTAATACGGAGCGACATTAGCATTCCACCAGTTCCTGAGGGAAATATCTGGCTCTTTAGCTGCCAAATGCTCCACTATGTCCACCAGCTAGTTGCTAACTTGATGGGATGGTGATGGGAAGGTAGCGTACAGTTGTTGTTGTTTTGCCTTCTGCAGCTGAAAAGTATGCTTTGAGAGAGGTGAGAGTGAACCAAACAAAACGCTGCGGGCCAGAAAACCAAAACAATGAACAGAAAGATGGTAAAAATCTTGGGAGTTGGGTGATAATTATCTATGGGCTCAGCACTAAGAGCGACACCTTTTGCATAAAAGTAGTCATGTGATCCAATGTAAATATAAAAATATTGATTACAGCAGCTTTAAGTTTATTTTAACTGCCCGGAGGAAGTCCATTGCTGTCTGTTGAGTTTGCTCAGCCTGACTAGCTGTGATGTTTACTGGGGGCTAACAGTGGCTAGCACTAAAATATTGTGGTAATGTTCATGGTTGAGTCTTGATTTCTCTGAGTTTTTGCTTTGGAAGAGGACTGGTCAACTGGAGAAAAACACATTATATATTGTCTCCTGTAAAGCAGATTTGGTCTACCCATGCAACTAGAGCCAAAATGAAATAATACCAGCATGTAGAATTATTAAAAAAAACAATTTCATGTTACATGTTGTACACTGTGGGCATGTCAGTAGAGCATCTGGCATACAATCAAATTGGATTACTTTAGGTCTCTGTCCAAATGAAAAAAAAAAATTCTCTGCTGTTGATTTATTTTGCTTCTATTTAGTCCTCAGTTCAATGCATGTTACAGAATGAAAGCAGCATTTAGCTCTACCTTATGAATGCCATGATTGTTACATAAATTAACTAGGGAGCTTAAAATAAATATGAAAGAATAATACACTATGATATGATACAATCACAGTTCCAAGTAAACAACTGTGACCTTAGAAGTGACATATTTTTAATTTTTCCAGGATTGAGGCATTTAATGGATGTTTTGACAAGCAGCATCAGCACATACTGTATGTGCATGCGTGTGTATGCATGTGTGCACTCAGGAATGTGTGTGGGAGTGTAAGGAGAGAGAAAAACAGTCAGCGAGGGAGAACGAACCAAACACTGTAGCACACATTTCACTGTTTGCCTCCCGTTGAATAAGGATTCATCTATGCATCTATATTTCTTGGTATCCATATTCAGGTTACCTACATCTCCATACATCAGAAAAGACTCTTTAGTGACTCATAAATTGTCTATCTAATAAATAACAGTAAATCTCAGCATGCGTTGCCAACATTGATGAGCAGAAAATGGGATGAGCAGCATTAGGAGAAGATAAATCCCCACATCTGAAGGATTATGGTTATTTTGACAAATGCGAAGCGCTTTTCAAATAGAATTGTAATTACATGGTAAATATTAAAGTCAGCAAAAGATGATCTTTGTACATGCAGTATTACAATGTACAACTTTCGGTTTCCTTTCAGATGGATGTCAGGTTTTATTTGGCTAAAACCTTACAGGGAGGTGCTAATGGTCTGCTGTCTGTAATATTTGCCGTATGATTTGTCACCTATTGTGTTTTATTGTGCAAGAGCAAATTCATCCTAGCTTTTTTTTTTAATGCATTTTATGACATTCATAATAATGAAAATATACAATACACAATATCTGAATGTGAATTTTGCCTACAGTACAGTATGCCACGCTTAATTAAGTTTACTGACCACTTGGTGTTAGTTTCATGTCTGTGTCACTCACCCTAAAATAATTTTTCAATTTATCCATGCCAAGCAACAATCAGAGAAGGGGGTCTTGTGGCCATTAGCATGCCATCCAGCATCCATGAGTGTGTAGCCTAATAGACAGCGATGATAATAGAGGCTTGTCTGTGCTCTCTCGCCGCAGCGTTGACCACTGAGTGAATTATCCAGCTGACAGAGAGCAGCAGCACAGCTTAGGAGGCGGAGGATGTTGTTAATATGCCAATGAGAGCTCATGCCTCCCGTGCCAGTCTGAGGCATGCTGGCATGGTGCAGCTGCCTATCAACTAATTGGGAATCATTTAGCAGCAGCTTGACCTACATTCAGAGCAGTGCAAAAGGGGAACACCTATGTGAATGTTTTTATTAGCAATCCAAAGCTAATAGCTTGGGAGTTAGAATTAATTGCTGTGTGCTGTGTAACAAGAGTTTATATCATTGTCCTCTTCTACATCTGCAGTAAAGTGCTTTAGGGTGGGTCAGTAGAGTGCTTTATTGAAGAACTGTGCCTTTTTTTATATAAAACACTGAATTTGCCAGAGAGGTAGTTTTATGTAACATTGGAAGTTTCTGATATTAGAGTCAGGCCTCCTCTTCTAAATATTTTCTTTTAAAGGAACAGTTTGCTTAGAGTTAGATGAGAAGATTGATACCACTCTCATGTCTGCACAGACATGCATAAAGCCTTGAAACAGGGAGAAACAGCTAGTCCAAAGGTTACAAAATCTGTTTACCAGCACTAATTGACACATTATATCTTGTTTTGTAATCTGTACAAAAACCATAGAAACAACTCATTTAAATGTTTCCCCCTGTTTCCAGTCTCTGTGCTAAGCTAAATATGAACCTTCATTAACCTGAACCTATATTTAGACCTTAGAGTGGTAGAAATCTTCTCATTTTACTAAGCATATTTTCTTATTATTACTATTCTTTTTCTGTGTAGTCACATCTACTGTATTTTTTTTATAAATACGTCAGAATAGCCAGACAATGTTAACATAACAAAGTGACTTGGTGTGTACTACACAGAAAAGTTTGTACCACACACTGTAGTCTTGGACAGAAATGGTCACTGCTGGTACTGGTAGTGAATAATTTGTCATATTGCCTGGGGTGAGGATTTCAGTGCTTATGTTTTGCTGAGGGCAGACTCAAAAGTGTATGAAAACCACACTCTCACTTTGCCTCTGATTTCTGTCTCTGCATCACGCCTACTTTTCATTTACTTCCCCCCATGTTTTAATGTTTTTTTCATTCATATTTTTTCATTTTTGTTATATCTAACAATCACATTGTTTCCTCATTTTTTATCACTTTTTGTGTTATCAAGACCCAAACAACTGAAATAAAGCGAAGTAACTTAAGAAATGAAAAAAGAGTGCTATTGTTTATACTAATAGCTGCTCCCACTTGAAACCTAAAGCAATTCCCAGACTAATTGAGAAGATAAGTTCTTAACACTTTAAACTCTGGATTTTTCCAGTGATAAACAATGAGTCATTCTAGCTGAGAGGAAGATGCAAAAAAAAAAGTATCATAAAATTGAAATGGGATGTATTAACCTCAGGTATAAATGTATTACACAATATAAATATACAATACAGCACCTGAAATAGAGGTGTAGTTTCCACAGGTAGCAGCCTTTGAACACTCAGGACACTCAATGTATTCACTTCTCTTTAAATTCACTTCAGGGTAAATAGGTTGAGCTATAGTTTAAACAGTTAACATAAAGTGAAGACAAGATCGGGCTGATGCCAGATGCCTGCTTTATTACCTTGGCCAGTAGCCAGTGACTCACTGAATAACGACTTACACTTGTCAAGAGGAAACAAGGCTATTCTTAGATAGCTATTGTAATCAAGAGATTTGAATTCATTTTATATTTATCCACTTGTGTAGCGCACAACCAGATTGGAACGGGCTTCCTGAGCTATTAAAGTTGAGGAAAGATGGTGATCACGCCTCAGGCAAAATCCAACTGTATGCAGTGTTCAGCCCTAAGCAGCTCTGTTGGCAGCTGTCCAAGCTATGCTAGCCAATGACTCACCTCTCTAAGAGCTCCAACCATAACAGCCAACATTTCCCCAATATTCCTGATTAAACCTGAATGCTCACTCTGCTTGGTTGGCCAGAAAGGCTTTTATTCCTTTCTTCTGTGCTAAGACATGAAACTGATCCTGTTTTAGTTTAGTGCCTCAGAAATGCAGATAGATTTATCTCAGTCATAAAGACCTGGGAGAAGGCTGTATCGGCTCAGTGTGAATGGAACATGTTTAAAATGCAATACAATGCTTTGTTGACCTGTGAGATGTACTGTCAAAATATAAAACATTTATTCCAATTTAATGACTCTCAACTGCATCGAGACTTCATTACACTCATGAAGAGAGTTGACATTAAGTTAATTAACTTTGTTTTGATATTTTGCATTTTGTATTTTAGTAATTAGTGGATGCTCTTATCCACAGAGACGGACACTGAGTTAGGAAAGCTGTTTGATAACTTTTACAAAAAAGACATAATAATCAGTCGGCTAATTGAAAGACATTAGGATCTTGTAGGAATTAAAAATGTGACCTTTTGGTCACCGGAAATCTGTTTTTCTAATAACTAGACCATCTTACTACCCCAAATAAAAAATACTAACAGGATATATTATATAGTATCTTAAAGCAGGCGCAATAGTCAACCGTATCCATGCTTCTTTATCACCATCATCAGGTCAAATCTTTCTTATTTATCCAATATAATTTAGTTTATGACCAAATACCTGCAGAACTGATCATCAGCGTCAACTTAATTGTGTTTAGTGCATTAGCAAATGTTGTTGTTGTTGAAGAGCTCCTGATCTGGAGTAAGTCACATGGGCTCAAATGTTTTGGTACTTTACAACATTTAAGAGACAAGTTGCCGATACACCACCCTCAGCTGTCAATGAAAAGATATTGGGGAAGGGCCTTACTAAAAATTAAAGAGCCCATGGAATAGAAATTATAGTTTATTTCATGGTAAGCTGCTCCATGTGAATAAAACTGTGAGTGTAACTTAGTGAACTGCAGACTGATAGTGCACTTTATGTAAGCTACAGTAGGTGACAGTTCAAGCAGAAAAGGCAGCAACTGACTAAAGTGTTTGAGGAGGAGGCAATAAAAAACAGAAAAAGGTCGTGATACAGTTTTTTTTTTTAACAAACTTCACCACCAAACTTGCTGGGGGGGGGAGCATGTGCTTATTCGTGTGCATGCGTGTATCTCTACATGTGAATTTGTAGCATACAAATCTATGTCAGACATACCTAAAAATTTGCATACAGGCTAAAATGAAATGGAAATGCATCCACTTCTTGCTTAGAGATGTCACAATGTCCAAGCCGAGGCATTATCACACATGTTGCATCACACTATACCTCCTGGGGGAGCGGTAAAATGAGTTTGACATTGGCACAATTTGGAACCTCTACCGTGTCAATGGTAAATTTTATGGTTAATGTGTATCAAGTATTTTTTTACTTCTTTGAGTCTAAAAAGGTCCAATTCCAAACAGCAAATTGCAAACAGAGACAAAACCTTGACGGTGATGTGTTTGCCGCAGACTGAACATAATGATAAAAAATGAGGAGCTACTTGTGTCAGGTTCTTTGAGAAGGTTTAAATCAATCTGCACAGTGATGGCAAGCAGAATATACTTTATGTTTGAAGTGACAGGCAGCCACTCTCAAAGCTTTGCACTGCAGTTTTTAACTATTTTAAATTCTCTTCTGACTATTTTGAACGACACAAATCCTTCAAAAACCCCAAATGCTATTTTAGTCAAAGTCAAAGACTATATGATGCCTCGTTACTGTTTAAGAGGTCATTAGAAGCTTTCAAGTCTTTTTATGATGTCTGGACCATTCATACTGTTTATAGTGAGGAGGCCTATATATTAATAGCACTATACCTTTCTAAAAGGTGTATTCATTTATGTATTTACAGATCTGTAGAGGTAAGGCAAAAAAGGCTTTTATTGTCTCAGTAACTGCAGATCCGTTTATTTTATGGCGCCTTTGGATTTCAGCCGGGATAAACTGGCAACGTAGAAGTTAAACAGAGGAGGCAAGAGATGTTGAAGAAAAAAAGGTTGTAAGTGCTCTGCCAACTATTGCTGTACAGAGAGAAAGAGAGGGCTATTGGTTCAACCAGCCAACCGACCAAATCTATATTGACTTCACCACTTACATGTTTTACTTTTTTTATTGGAATAAAAAAAGTAAAACACACACACACACACACACACACACACACACTTACCTTATTTTGCATTCAGAGCATTGTTGTTCATGATTTTTTTATTAAGCCCTCTGAAGTAGTGTGCAAAGTTCAGCTGTTGAATTAGACAATAGAGTGTTTTCAACTAATCTTCCTATTAAAGCGGAGAGCAAACAGGAGACAGATTGTTTCCGGATAGGAAAACACAACCTTTTGAAAGCTGCGATTTTAAATTTAAGGGTCTGAATGGTGACAGCGCTGTGAAACTTGACCTAACCAGATACAGAGGAAACTAATCTAAAAGCCAAATCAGCTTCAAGTAAATCCTTTTGTGATCCAATAAAATAATCCAAGACAACATATTTTACAATAGATGTTCTGCCCGCAACTCATATTACAGTGGTCTGTGATTTTTCACGCAGGCACTTTGAATACTGTAGGTTGTGGTGGGTTTCACTGTTGGTGCAAAGTTATTCATCCATTCTGCACTTTAGCGAAGTTGAATGCCGTGTTTGGAAATGGGAATAATTCATTGCTTAGAATCAGACTGTTAAAGTTAATGGAAAAAGGCTGAATATGTGTCTGCATGTGGAGGTGAATTTGACCATAGTGCATTCAAGTGCTGCATGTGTTCTGCATTATCTGACATATATGAATGTTTCTATACACTGTATTATGTTGCTTTGTGCATTTTAAGATGCATGAGTGCATCCATATTTTGTGTGAAATCATTAATAGACATTAGGATATTAATATCAATATCACACGGGCTATGATGCAGCTTTATCCCATTTAATTGACATAATTCAGACCACACTAGCATGTAAAACTAAGAGCGGTCTTTGAATCAGCAAAGTGCTTGTAATGTAATAAGCACTCTCTTCTAAATGGAGGCTTGACTCCATTTAAAAGAGGGCAGAAAATATGTGTGCACTCTTGCTTAAGGCTTTCATCTTGCATATAAATCACTCCAGCTGAAAGTGGGTGTTTGAGCACCACAGATTTCAGGTCTTGGGGCGCGCACTGTATCAGCGGCCAAGGCTGCATTAATGACAGCGCTGTGCCACGACTGCATGAAGTAAATTAAGCCAATTCCAAATATTCTGAGAGCAGATAAAATGTTGAAACGGAGGCTTTTTTTGGCTGATTCAGAAGGTTTATGCGTGGTTCTCTTTTTCTCTCCTTTTCATTTTCTGCTTTCTGTTTCTGTCTAGATACCGCGGCAGCTGAGTGCTCTGACGTTGTACAGGTGTGAGCAGTCGGTTCTGGATTACTGTCATGCCCACCTGTCGCTGCACTTCAACGTGGGCATGGAGCCCCCAACTCAGGCGCTGGGAGGTCCGAGGCCAGCCAAGTACCACCCGGGCCTAATGGCTGCCCTCCCCTCCGAGCCTGTGCGGCCTTGCCCCCAGACCCACTCCCTCCACCAGTGAGCTGTGCACACTGTGAGGCTCTGTGTCCAAACTACTGTATGTCTGCTGCACAAAATCAGTGAACCACTCAGATGAAACGCAAGGCTGTGTGGGAGGGAGCTGGGACTGGTAAAGAAGCAAAGGAGACAATTAATCTACTGCAGAGCATCCTGGACCCAGGGTAATGAAAATGAAAATATTTCTCAGTGGAAATAAAGGGGTGCAGCAGTATTGATTAGTGAGCTTCTGACCTACCTGACCCTCAAAGTCTTCAATTAGCAAAGGAGGCTGAACAGCAGCATGACTTTCCACGTTCTGCTCTGCCTTTTGAGGAGTATTAAGGATAATAATTTAATGATTTGTTAATCTTATTAAACATATTTTCTCGACTTCTCCTCATCTGGGCACCTCTCTACTGCGTCAGGTAAAGTAATCAAAGGCAAAATGCTATAAACAGAGCCGGGAAACAGCATGATAAGCAATTGAGTAGCAGAACAAATGAAAGATCAGCCAAGCTAAAACGTTCTCTGCTGCTTTTTCTGATCACGCTGTCAGTCAGAGGTCTCTCTCTAACTGAAGTCCCTGTAGCGTTTTTAATCTCGAAAAATGAGCCTCCCAAATGAGATTACCCAAGACGAGAGAAACAAGTCAGAATATAATAACGGACAGTAATTGTCATATAAAATGTACAGCCTACACATCTTGCCGGCAGTAAGTATAATTTAGATGGTGACTTTTGATTTCCTGAATGATTTGTGATGTTTAGCACATAATAATTAATTTAATCGAGCTGAGAAATAAACAGATGAAAAATAAACAGCAAGTACAGATCTTGGTCCACTGGGACGTTCAGATATTTACTTTTCATCATCCATTTAAATCACTCTTGTAGTTAATGGTTTTTGGTTTTTAAAATGTGTTCTTCAACATATTATCTGATTGTGCACTCATATATCTACATGTGTGTGCTTTTTGCAAGATGTAATATTATAATATATGGTAAATAAACTGTGGTAAATGACCAGTAACAGTGTCATTCATCAAGATCAGTGGTATCAACCCAAACAACTGTCTGCTGTATTTAGACAGCTGCGTAGGTGGTTGAGACGAAGAGCACAGCGCTGAAGGCAAGACTGATTAATAATGATATGTGTCTGGTTTTTGCCTTAGTGATAAAGACCCTGATGGTTACTTTCACTTGCTTTTTTCTCCTCCTGTGACTGTGTGTGACCGTTATCTGAAGTAATACAGTATACTCCACTCTCTCAACTCGGCTCATGGACTTTTATGTTGCTTCCAGGAAAAGAAAACTTGTGTACAAAACAATACCCAATTAAGGTCCTGGATATTAATAGACAGCAGCTCCATATTCTTCACACACAAATAGCGTGTCATGAAAATAGTGAAAGCTAAACGTGATATAAGTGGAACATTTGTCAGCTGGGAATTGACCGTTAGTTAAAGCAGTCCCCTGAACAGCAATTGTCCAATCATAGTTTAGCAACCATAAATAGGTTTCTCCACATTTTGAAACGTTGTGAGTTGAGCTGTAAGAGTGAAACTCTGCATGTGAAGAGTGAGGGGGGTCTTTTTATTTAGTCTTTCCAAAACCATAAACACAAGAGCAAAAGTGTAAGAACGGGATTAAACAGCGTTTGTCTGCTCTAATGTAAGCTGCCAACGTTAGCATGCCCGGCTAACTAGCTTACTACCCACAGCAGGCCAAGGAGCATTTCATGAGTTAGTTATATTTTGTTGGGTTGCAGGTTACGTTAGACAAAAAGCCCCCTTCATGATTAGCATATCCACTGTGTAGTATGTCCCCACTGCATGGCAGCCGGTCCTGGATATTAATAAATGAGAGTGTAGGCTAATGTTAGCAGCTCTGTCCTGCTCCTGTTCTGCTGTGGGATTTGGGGACGTTCCAGCAACCCCTGCCAAATTTATTACAATAGATAGCGTTATGTTCTGCAAAAACACTGTTTAGTCCTCATCTGAAAACCCTTTATCCTCTTGCAATGTTACAAACAATAAAGCATAAATCTAACCTCTGTCTTGCTTGTTCAGGTGTGTAAGCTAAGCAGCCAAACAGGGTTATGTCAGAAATAAATTAAAAAAAAAGGAAAAATCTGATTCTCATCATACTAAGTACCTAAAACCCAGCTCTACACTGCAATACAAGAACATTTCCATGTCTTCTACACTGACAATATCAGCTGGTGAGGATGCAGAACTATTGCCTGGGACATGCAACTTTAGCCTCAGTCTTTTAGCATGATATCATGTAGGCTATGTAACATCTCGTTATTTTAAATAAAAGTCAGCTGTAAACGTTTAAAAAAGTCAGCCAGAGACAGCGTTTTTAACCAATTCATGGAGCAAACGTTTAATTTTGCTAGCTTAGTTAGCTAGCCAGCAACAGTTGTCATTTCTGCTGGGACAATAGTCACCGGCTAGAAATGAGAGGCTTATTTTGTGTAACACTGTCTGAAATAAAAAATGACTAAGAATGTGGTAAATCGTCCTCAGGATCATTGTAAACTGCTGTGTGAGAACAGAGAGCTTTGATAATCAAACAAAATGCTTTTGAACATGTGACATAGCAAATGAAATTGCCTATAGAAAATGATATATTTATTGTTATTTGCTTTTAGAATATGTTGTTTGTTTGTTTTTTTGGGGGGGGGGGGGGGCAATGTGTCCATGGATATACAATTTTCATAATATATATATTTCAGGATCATTATCAAAACTGTGTCCATCTCCAGTCATCCAGTAAACTGTAATCTTAATATTTTAAAACAGCATAATCACAAATGAATGACTGATTGTGTTCAACTGCACACTTGTATGTCACATTTTCAATGACGATACTAACAGACGTTTTGTAAATGCTCCGTAAAAAGAAAAAAGAAAAAGAAAGGCAGCGCAGCAGAAGATATACAGTATCTTCTTATGACAACACGTTCTGACACGTGACAGATTCACACTGCTGGAGGATTTACTGCTCTGTAACACGAAACAGTTTAACGGCGCTGACAGATTGCATATACTGCACTCACTTCAAGTGTTCAGAAGAGGTTTTGGTGAGAAAATCAGGACAGGGAGGAGTGGCAGAATAGCATTCAGACTTATGTGTTCACATGCATTTACACTAACAGGCTGATGACTCATGATACTTCAATTGATAACAACTTCTGGAGCAGTTCTGTCCCAACAACTTTACCCACATACTAGGAAAATAATTATCACCCACAGCACGTCTTAAATCAATTGTGTGACTCATAGAAACACAAGAGGAGAATAAGATATTTTTCATTCTGGTTTGCCTAAACCGGGAGGCTTGCTCGATGATATTACAACTTCTTATCGAACAAATGCTTTCAGCTGAAGCCTTGAAATGATTCAACCTGTAATAAACTGAAATAGACTGAAAAAAAAACACAATTGTTAACAATTTTGTGCATGCACACTCATGTTTGAGGGTCACTGGGAAAGACCATGTCCAAGCCTGCACAGGAACAACAAGCATTGTGCTCCTTATGGAGGCTGACTGTTATTTATATCCAATTCCATCACAGGCTTAATTTTCAGAAATGAAAAGTGTCAAGGTAATGGCAAGAGATGTTTTTTGGTCTGTTATTCATTTGACATTTTATCTATTTGGACAACATATTGGTCTTCCTGACAATCTGTTGGCACTTTCTTGGAAAGCAGACAAGCTATTTTCTCCCTCTTCGGAGCTGTCAAAGTAAGCCCGACAATGTAACACTTTATATTATGTGGGCTTAAAACCCTCTCATCCCTCATTCTGTTCCATTGATTTCATCCAGTGATCTTATTTCTCTGGGATTCAGGACGTCATCGAGAGAGCTCTCTACATTTACAAGACTCATAAAAGCACAATAAACTAAAGGGTAGAGGAAGTGTAAAAAGTCATGATAGCTTCTTCATTTTATGTACTTTTTGCATTTCTTTCCAAACGCCTATGTGATTCAAATACAGTAACTCTGTACACTTGTTTACTTAAATTACCTAAAATCCAATAAACTCGAGCCAGATGTTTTTGCTCTTGGCACAGTCTAACCTATATTCCTCTCATGGATGCAGAGCAGTTAGTACGACACAAAATAAGTGAGAATAGTTACTTTATAAAACTCTAACCGATGTACGGTTCATCTCAAACTTGCAGGGTGAAAGGTAAACACGCTTTCATGTTGGGCTGCACTTCAGGTAGCGGTGTATTTATCTGGAAACATGCGCCTTTGTCTCACCCACGGGTTTATGGTGTATTTGAAGTATTTCGATTTAAGGTCAAGCTCAAGTTTCTGTCGGTCTTCGTCCGCTTGCACGTTGCCTTGTCATTTCAGAGTTGTGTTGCAACTGCTGGCAGGCAGGGCAGCTGTGAAAGCTCTTGATTTCCCTGGGGAGTTACACTGCTGCTATGCCCACACTTTGAGATTACCTTTACCATCTCACAAGCTCGCTATGGCACTTTATTGTATGTGCTGCTAGTTTATTTTTAAACTGTCTCTTGAATCACAAGGCAATCGACAACTTTCCTGATACATTTCGGGGTCAAAGGTAGCCACTTTTTACTGCTCCCAATGACTCATAACTCTGTTTTTCTCGTTTTAAGTTGCTTTAATCAGGGATCCTTTTGAAGTGAAGAATTCTATGAATCCCACATTCATATTCAACTACATAATCCTCCATTTTACAAATTAAAACTATCTTAGAGTAGGCCTTTATTTTGCAATGTGATAGGAAGGGACGCCTATCCCTGTATAACAATCTACTCAGCAGTCTCATTGTTTAGGGACTGTACATAAATGATCTGGGTGGTGAGGGGGGCTGAACCTTATGATTCACTTTGTGAAAAAGCCAGGCCCTGCACAGGGTTATTAATGTTTTCTTTGAAGTGTCCTTGGACAAGACACTGAACCCTAAGTTGCTCCCGATGGAGGTCAGCACCTTGCAGGGCTGCTCCGTCACCATCGGTGTGTGAATCTGTGTGTGAATGGGTGAAGGAGACCAATCTGTAAAGCGTTTTGGGAATCGTTAAGGTTGAAAAGCGCTATATAAGTGAAGTCCATTTACCATTTGCATTGATACAGAGACAGCTGTCTTTTTGTAATCATTTATGTAACTACTCTATTAACTAAATTACTAACTAAAGGCTGAAATAAAGTATACATTTAGGATGAGAAAAAAAAGAAAGATTTTCCCCTGCTAAAAGTCAGGCTACCCTACCTTCAACCAAAATAAAAATTACAACCCTTTTTCTAATCCCCTTTTTCTAATTCCCCCAATCATTTTTGTACAGTCTCTTACCCATTGTCATCTGGTTATGCAGAAACAAAATCCTAATAAAAAACACATCTTCATCACTTGAAATAGTAATAAGCAATTCACATGAGGATGTCAGCATTATTGGATGAAGGTTTAATATCTAAATCCAATATACAACATAGGCTTTTCCTTGATTCCGCAGATTTCCTGTGCAGAACAGGGCTTCAACCAAACACAATTGGGAAAAGACATGTTGACGCACTAAAAACAGGGTTAATGCAGGATGATGCTTGAGTGAAAGCACATGCGGTAGCAGTGGTGAGCATGGCTTCCTTTCAAAAAAACATCAGTAAACAATGAAATTAAGTTTAAAATCCTCGGGCTGTAGCCACAGTTGTGTCAGCCACTGTCTCTGCTCCCGTAGCTAAGACCAGAAAGCCAGGATAATGCATTGTCAATTGCTGCTATTTAAATAGTTTCAGAATCCATCTCCCTCAATGCCACATTCAGTGTTGAAAATACAAATCAATTATGGTAAATAGAGCCATAGATAAGCCGGTATTGTGCTGTGTGGTTTGTATTAAAGGCTGAATGCCACTCACTTTACCAGACACATGCTCGCTTCAGGATTATAGTTGCAGTATGTGCTATTTAATGTGAAAATTCTCCATCAAGCCCCATCCCATAAGTGTAGTTAATCTAGTTTCACATTTGGCTGCAGTTTAGGCTTGTTTCAAAGATTTGTACTAAATACATTCCTTACCAGTGGCGTCTATGCTGACTCACAGATACTAGTTAAAAATAGGTGTTTAATGGCTTTGTTAAACTGGTAAATAAGGAAGGTTAACGATATCCACGTTATTTCTAGCCACATGATACCTTGCGTGAATTATGGGCGTGACTTCGGGTTATTTGTTTCACTGAACCAGTATCTGCAAGAGTTAGCAGCGTGCTACAGGTCTCTTCCCTTGTGGGAACACAGCCTGCCACACCTTAAACAGTATAATATGATCACAACTCTGGCTTTTACTATTGACGGACAGGAAGACGACGTGAAGAAGTGGTCTCAGATAACATACATATTAGCTACTTTATTGATTCTGTGGCTATCGATGATGAAGCAATGAAGAATCTGGAAAGCTCCGAGGTTTATCAGTACTTCCATCGTAATAAGATTTGGCACGTTTTATTAAAGGACTCGGAAGACCATCTTGTGTATCTAAAAGCAGACACAGAGACATACGCTGTTGTGTTTTTTTTTTAGTTTAGCTTGATTGTTAGCGCAGCCGCAAACAGCTCAACTTGTCCCTTAACCGGAAGTTGCTCCCATAATAAAGGAATAACGTGGATAGACATTCAGCTGCTGTGTTAATCTACTTGTCTCAGCCATTGTTTCTATTAGATGTTTAATTAGTGCCGTATATCTCTTTATGGATTTCTTTGACTACATTGTTTCTTAAGGTGTTACATTTCTCATTAGTCTCCCTTGCATAATAATTATATTGGTCACCATGAGCTGCTCATTGCACAGATCGGTATTTGTACTGAGGAGAAAGGTTGCTAGGCAATCCATTGAGATCTAAGAAAAGGTCTGTATGAGATGTGGCGAAGACAGAGAGCTGGCAGTTGCTGGGTAAATTGCAAGTAGACAATCAAAGTCATATCACACTGAGCTGGGAAGCAGAAAGAGAGGAGCAAGCTGCTGAATGAAGCTGTTTGCCTCCTGTCCTCACACGCAGCAGCAAGTGGTTGATATCAACAGGCGCCATGAACAATTAAGAACACTCCATAAATTAGTCAGTGATTGATTATTTTATTTTGTGGGGAAAAAAAGAGAAAAGCTTAACGTTCATCACACTCTATTCAGGATATGACATGCTTATATCCGTGACTGACATAGTTAGAAAAGCTTAGGATGTGGCTTTGAGCGAACTGCTTTGATTTTGAGTGGGACAAGTGAAGGAGGTGGCATAATTGGGTTCGCACTCTGTGGAGACTGAGTGACTCCCAGCCTCCCTCTCTCTGAAAAAAGAAAAAAAAAAAGAAAAAAAGCAGCCACAATAAATAAATGGACTGTTGATGAAACAGCACAAATGTCTTACACCCGACAAAGTTCACCCACTGACATGGCACGACGGGGCAGATTGAATTTAACTGTCTTTCAACTTAATACACAGGTGTGGCTGCGTGCCCTACGGAGTGTGTGGGGGGGGGATTTATGGCTGGGAAGACTGTAGCTGTCATGTCCCTGCAGCAGCACCACCACTGCTCAGCATCTCTGCCAAGGCGCAGTTTACTCTGCCAGCACTGCCCTTGCATCCCAATGAGCTGCATGCAGGAAATGGCTAATGTTACAGCCTCTCATCATGTATCCAGGGATATGAGCTCAATTAACTCAACATAAGCACTGTCAATGGGGATCAAAACAGATACAGACCTCGTATTCAGCTGTGTCCATAATTACAGTTTATGTAACAAACTAAGAGCCACAAAAAGCAGTGTCGGATCAATGTGAGTGATAGCTTTGATGTTGAATTTCTTTGTTTCACACCTCACATTTTTGCCTGTAATCAATCTTTTAGTGTCTGTATGCACCGGCTGGGGCATTAGGGGTGATCTCAGGAGCTAGAATAAAACCAGAGGATGCTCCATCAATTTTAGCTTGCTACACTGATTTACATCTCCCTGGCAGAAGGCAATTCATGACTTGCGGAAATCCAGCATTTTCCCCCTATTTTTCCACATGGCTGGGAATCGATCATGGCAGATCTAATCAAGAACTTCAAGAAAGGCTACTGGACGGATCTCTTCTGATCACGTTTAATCAGCGAGCTGGTATGTTTAATCCGAAATGAATTTGAATACTGAACCTGGCGAAGTAACAGGAAGATCTGTTGCTATTAGAGCTCGTATTGATGAGGGTCAGATGAGCTTCAGCACGAGAGGCTCTTTGTAACAAGCAGGGTTTCACTCATGAGTTATCTTTTTAGGTTACACACAAACACCTGGTAGGAGGGAAATCCATTAGAGAGGTCTGGGCTGGTTGCACACCACTCGTGTCTCTGTGATCAGTTTCATTTTTAGCCGGTCTATGTAATGCTTTGGTCCCTTTGAAACCAGATCCATTGTTAAGTTCTTTGCGTATTCATAACAGGTCGATGACACATTTCATAACTCATTCAGAAATAAATAGTGGATTTTTCAACTTAGCTTCTGTTGCAAATTCATGTAACTGTCACATGTTAACATTATCGGCTGCATAACAAAGTTCAGAACAAATGTAGAATATAATAAATTAAATCAGCAACCAAAATGTATTGTATTTACATTACTACTCTTGTAATATAAAAGTGTAATGAAGCTGTTACACACAACTATTGTTCTATTATAAATGTGTCATTAGCCTGCAATGAATATGTTAAACACTGTATGTGTATGTGTAGCCAGAATCCCAATATAATGTTTTTTTCATTTGAGGATATGAAGCTCTGCCCCCCTCCCCCCCCCCCCCATCCCCCCTTCTCCTGTTATTATTACATGTACTCACTAAATTAATCCACAGCTAATCTCATGTTTCTCTATTATGTTGACAAGAGTCGCACAATTGATTTAGAATCATTTGAATATATAAAAAGGATTGTAAACAAGCAAATGTGGCTGGAAATTATTATTTTAATTGCTGTTAAGTCTAGCCATTACAGTTATTGCTTCATATTTCTACAGCACCATCCCAGGAATACAAATGTTGTGATGTACTGTGGAGTAGAAATTAGCCTTCCTTAAAGAGACTGTTTAGTAGTTGTTTTCTCAACTGTGTTTTGGAGCCTTTAGATGCTGGAGCATGTTGTTTATGTGTAAAACTGGGGGGCATCCTGCGTACTGCAATGAACTGATTTATTAAATTGTTTGCCTCACAGCAGCCACAAATATCCCCCATATTACAGGGGAGCTGGAGACTGTTGACTGGTGCATCAGTGCCGCACAATGATAAATAACATCAAGAGCAGCCAAGTGAGATCCCTCGCACACACACACACTGTCTGACACAGGGACGCAGACACTTTCATTCTTGCACACATCTGTACATACAGGACTTTAAGTTTCTGATATAATATTATAGCAAATACAGGGGACATTCTTTTGGAATTAATGAGTACTTTTACTTTTTAAGTACATTTTGCTAACAATACTTTTATTTGACATTTTCAATGCAGGACTTACAATAGAGTATTTGTATATAGTTGTATTGCTACCGTGACTTAAATAAAGGGTGTGAATACTTCCTCCACCACTGTGTAATAGATAAAATGGCTAAAAAAAAACCACAACATTTTTCCATATGGACGGCTATGACTAATTGTGAGATGTTGATTTGCTTGAAATTAGACAAATTAAATGATCATCTCTATTTAACTATGCAGTCTCTCTGGCTGAATAACAAAAAGGAATGGGGGGGGGGGGGCTTTTTAAAAATGTGGCCGGAAAAAATTGTGGTGAGCCATATGTTGGTGTTGTGTTATAGTGAAAAAGAAAGAGACAGCACATCTGTTTCACTTCATCTCTCTTTCTGTTCTGCTGCATGTAAAATGTAGAAATATGGACACTGTCAGTGTGTCCCAATTCCATACTACATGCTAACTGTACTGTATACAGTATACAATACAAACTAATTATCTTAGTATATTCTTTTTGCTGTTAGTATACAAATAAATCAACATATTTAACTGTTTCTTCCTAACAGCAAAGGATACAATATTTGCGCAGATGCATGTCGATCGAACTGCGACATAGAAAGCAGAATATTTTTGCAAGGATTTAATCGTTGTTGGGGGGGGGGGTTTCTGGGGTGTTCACAAAGCTGTTTCACCACCATCCACCATTGTGACTGCGTTTTAGTTTTGGCATCATCACATTTAGGATTAAGTGAGATGAAGCATTAACCTTTAAACTGGGATTTGGTCCTGCACATGTTTTTGAAAGATTAAAATGTAATAATGTGTGACATTTTTGTATAGTTAATGTATGTTTGACTACACATATACATGTTGTTAATAATTAATTGATAAAGACCTAATGTAACAAGTATGTTATTAGTTGTTAGTGCCCACTTGAAGACCTGCGTAGTAAGCATGAGCAGCAGCAGTCATCTTGGCTGAACAGACGAATTAAAGAGCGCCATCTACAGAAACCCAAACTCGACAAGAGATCTCTGGATGTGCAGTGCATAAACACCGCAGGAGTCAGCTTCAAAGATGTTGCTAAATCTCAAGGATTACTACTGTGTGTCTATACCAAACCCAATAACTGTGAAATGCTTTGATGTTTGCTCAGGTGGCTGTTAAAACAATGTGCTCCTCTCATACTGGTTGGCTGTTTAATAGAACTTTTGCACTAAACTTAAGAAGCATTTGCAGAAATATGAATACAAAATCAAATATTTTATCTAAAGTACTTTATGCAAGAAAAGGGATGCTTTTTCCAAACAAATTTTAATAATGCAAGCTGTTCACTCAACAAATGCAGCTATTTCCTATTTAGACACATACAGCAGTGCATCAGTGTCTTACAAGGATGGCACGATGCTCACAAAAGCGTAATAACATTTCACAGCTGTTAAGTGCATGTCCACACTGGTGGACTGAGGCATGAATGAAGACAAATGCATTCTTCCCTGTCAGAGGAAGAAAATCTAAATTGTCAGTCCTTTTTTGAGTGCTGTTACATTGTATTATCTTGTATCTATTAAAATGCTCCTACACAAGCTGCACAGACCCTCTCACACCTGTCAGCTCCAGAGATCACCCACACAATCTCTGCGTTTGTCTGTCTGCCCTGAGTAACAGCTCATCAGCTACCAGGCTCTGTGGACAACTACTACACCTCACACACACACACACACACACAGACGAACACAGAGATTCACCGCCTCCACTGCCACCCAGACCTATGCACATCCATCATAATTATGCACAGCAGGAATTCAAATAGCTCTTCGTACTTCAGAGCAGAGGAACATTGCACTAATTTTCCTCCACATTATACAGCACAAACAAAACAAGGAACATAAAAATCTATTTTGGTTATTTTTGTTTACTGACTATGACATTGGAAATGCTTCAGTTAATTCAGCAGAAATCTGGAAAAATCTATTTGTGCTTCCTGCGTTTCCTTCATCCGCCTTATAAGCATCACATGAAGAAGTTGCTGCACAGAAAATTTGGAATATACCTGGAGGCTATATTGAGTTACTATGCAAACCCATCTTCACCATATTTCTATCATAACCTATGTGGGTTATGTCACCTTTTCTGTGACATTTCTCTCTCATCCAAAGAACGGCTTCAAGCTGTGCTTCCCTACCAGCGTCGTATCCACTTTCTCAATTGCTTCTAAGGCTGATTTGACCTATGGGCAGTAAACATAAATCTCCACTGGTGCCACGCAGGCTTGTCTGGCCTCTCACAGGGTGTGTGTTATAGGGGTAAAAGGTAAAGACAAAGGAGAGACAGATAAAGAAAAAGAGAGACTTAGAAGAAGATATGGTGGACCAGCATTGCTGTGCAGAAAAACTGGCTGCGCTCTCTGCACTTGAAGCCAGCAATTCTGTTTTTGCTGAACAACTTCATTTCTTTCAGAATCCATTTACTTAATTATATTCCCTTGAAGTAATATCATTCGGAATGAAAATGAACAAATGATTTGATTTACAGGCTTCATAGACCACCATCTCCAGTTCTTTAAGGACCTGTCAGGTTTGTGGGTGGTTATGCATGTGTCCTCTTTATATTTTATGTGTGTTGTACATGGCCTTGAATATACAGCACTGTTTAGTGCAGGGGATAACATGATCAGTCTAGTGTAGACTAAAATGCAGCTCTGTAAAATTAAATCAGCTGTGCTGAACTGTGCTGTTTATGTGCAGAGTTTGGCCACTGCAACTACAGTTCTCTCTTCAAGTCTTAGGATGACATATTCGGTCATGGGGCATCACACAAAACAAGTGATGAAAAAAGATGGGATTATTTTTCTTGAAGATGGAATTATTCTCTATCTAATTTACTGCTAATCCATTTTGATATTTCTTTCAGAGGGACCCCAAGTGTTGACCTCATGAGATGCAAGATTCAATAATCAAGAACGTGATTGTTTCCATTTAGGTCACGTCATTCGCTTCTACATTGCAGTAAGTCTATATGTGATAAAGGAAAAGGCACACTTGATGTCACCTTAGGTACAGGGAAGAAAAGGGAAGGAAGGAAGGATGAGAATCGTAAATGCGAATCATAAAATTTTAACTCCTTGAAAGTGGAAGGTTGGATGAAACTCGTGGGAGATTAAGTGAGATTAAAAATGCTTAATACCTGGCAGCTCATCACTGGGCAGCTTTCCATGAAGCAGTGACACGAAAGGTGACTTTGACACGAAGAGTAGAGCTGTGGATGACACTCTGTCATGTGAGAGCAGGGCTTTTTTTCCCCCAATTTCAGTGCAACAACATCTAATAGACAGCAGCAGCTGTGGTCATTGGACTGTTTTTGTATGTAAACATGGATCAGAAAATCTTTGTTGATATATTATTTAATATACGAGAACTGCTGTGTCCACAACCTGTGAGGTAATCTTTCAGTATTTTTAAGGATACTGTATGGCCAGTACATCATATTGTACATCTCCTATAATTAACACCAGTGGAGTTTTCACTTAAAAATGTATTTATTAAAGAAGCAATCATATATGTGAACCGAGTCATCCTTTATTTTTGGTTCTTTTATAAATGTCCATTGAAACCTATAATACCAGCTATACATTAAAAGTGTCACTGAGCACAGTGGGTTGCACAGTACTCCCACACACTGTAAGTGTTGGCTCTATATCTTAAAGTTTCATTGACTTGGGCACAGCCAGTCCATGTTCAATTTCCCCCCCACAGTAATGTTCCCGTGAATAAAATGGGTTTGTGAAATTGAGAATATAGGAAACCATTTTGGAGAGATAAAATTATTTTGGTACAGTGAGAGCAAAGTGTATATCCTCTTCTAAGTGATTTCAGGGGTACAAAAATCAATAGCTCTCTAGTTGCATTTCTGCCAAGTTGATGGAGGTGGTTGAGTACAGGTGCAAAGATAGATCAAGTTGGAAATCAATCAAATCCAAAACATTCCATTTGAAAGGCAAGAAATGTAGGGCACTGAAGTGAGCAGGGGTCAATTGTGGAACTCAAAAGGTTCATGTTGGAAAAGCATGCACCACCTTGTCTAGGAGGATAGGGAGGTTGGTTTTAAAGTGTCACTGGTTAAATTATTGAAAACTGTAATCATGTTGTTGTTTCCTAAAACTCAACAAAATGATCTGTTTTCTAATTTTTGGATTACACTCCCGCAGAATAATAAAATTAAAGCATTTTTAAGACAGTAATACATTTAATCTACCTTAATCTACTTAACTGGTGGGGTAGGTATTACAGTGCTTGAAGAGCTATGTAATTTAATATCCCCAACACTTAAACTGTCTCAAGTGGAAATGGAAGAGTGTTTTCTCTTTTTTAATTTCAGCCTCAAGTGACAAGACAGATTTCTTTTCACTCCTGTTATATTCTTTTGTTTTGATGTATTTCAGCCAAGAATATTGCCTCACACTGCTGACTTCCTTTCTCACTGGACGTGACCTTTTGGTGGGTTGAGACCAACACTTACCTGTGAAATGTCACAATACTATCCTGGATGTCTTTGTAATTGTATTTTTGGGGGAAACAAACAAACAAATAAAAAAATAAAATAAAATAAAAAAAAGAATAGTGTGGCGAGAACAGAGGTGGTAACTTGCAATGTTGACAAGAAGTCATCTCATTGACTTACAGCACACTTTCTGTTCCTGAAATACTTGAAATACACAGTTGTTTTGATACATGACCCAAACATTACATTCAAATTTGAAGAATTTATATTTTAACACAGATTCTGTGGAAATTACATCCCTTTAGTCAGAGCCGAAGGCATCATGCAAGTTCTATATTTGTGTCTCCTTCATGTAATCCTTACTGCATGCCTCTTTGTTTTACAGGACACTGTAAACCTTTAAACACCAGCAACAAAAGAGTTCTCAGTTTCATGGCTGGATTCACAGAGCTTCTTTTGAGATAAATCATAGGAAATTATAATACATTTTTAGATAGACCTGTAAGAGTAATTTTCCAATCATTTTGCCTCTCAAATTAAAGCCCTATACCACGTGTGACATAAACATACCCACCATCATAGGGACCAAAAGTGTGATATTAAACAAACATTTGACAGCAGTAATGAGCTATTATCTGCTTTCTGTTGTGGATATATCATAATGAAACAGAGCCAGTAGCCATACCATAGTAAACGGACATCTGACAGTCATGTAAATAGTTTGCTACCCAGTTTAACATCAATCACATCTTCAAACACTGATATTATTACGTTATCAATAAAATGCTAAGACTATTAAAAAATATCAGCTAACTAGTAAACCCAGTAAACAGTAAAAACAGGACGTAATGCACCTACAAGAACTGTTTAAAATGAAACTTTAGAAACTACTGGAAGAAATCTGACAGTGTTGAGTGTGACTATGCCCCCCCAGATATGTGCCAGATGTCAGGCTCCACCACTTAGCTCCCGAGGGCAAGGTCAGAGAAATTGAGCAGGTATGTACATGACAAGTATGAATAGCTGTTTGTGTGAGTAGCCATAATTGCGCCGATCGGAACCATTACCTGTCCTTCCCAGGTGAGATTATCAAGTCAATGGTCTTGAACTAATGACCAGAACATTGAGCCCGGACCTCTGTGGGCTGCTCAGTGCCTGAGTGGCAGAGAGGAAATCCGTCGGAGATGAAGCACCAATCTACAGCTTCTGGTAGGAAACTTATGGACAAATGAATGTCATTTATAACAGCAGAGAGTGAAGAGTCAGTCCCTCGTCAGAAGAAAAATGATTCACAGTTCCACTTTGAATCATTTGATTAAATGTTGCTATTGAAAGAATCTAATAATCCTGGATTCACTGAAATGTTTCTGCTTCCTAAAAGTTTAAGCAAAAAGGATATTTGAGAAATCAAATGTTGATAGAAAGAAAGAAATTAAAATGTGTCCTTAAAGTAGCTGTAATCAATATTTTTATATTAACAATGGATAAAAGTGACTATGTATATGTGAAACAGGTCACTCATAGTGACAAACCCACAGAGAATTATCATCCACATTGCAGTTCCCCTCAGCTCTATGAAATATTTTAGCGTCTTAAGCTAATTGTTTTGGTTATGCTTTACTGCTTTTTTTCACTCTCACATCTCTCATCAGTGTTGTTGCAGTAGGCAGTTGGTCAAAGCAAAAAAGCTCTAAAAACCCACTGTGCTCTACCTGCCCAGCACCAAACGACAAGTAGACAAGTTGGCGGCTAGCTGGTGAACATAGTGCAGCATTTAGCCACTAGAGAGCCAGATGTTTCCCTCAGGAGTTAGTGGAGACCAAAACAGAGATAAAAAAGAGAGTAAATATTGACTTGCATTCGCCAGGTGGACTGAAACATGACTCCAGATGAATGCTAATGTTGCTGTCACTGCCCGATCCGTACCGGATACCCGACTTGTTCTGCGCATGTGTGAAAATGCGGTTACTTCCAGTCACCGCTTTTTTTTCCTTAAATGCAGAAATTAAAAGGTTCAGTTTCAGTCACACTTTATGTTGATAAGTGGAATGTATCTTTAGAAATACAAAACGAGAAAAAAATAGTTTTAAAAGGATTTATTTAATAAGAAAAAATGTAATCGATTAATCAATAATCAATAATATATGTTATCTTTGGTTTTTACTAGTTATGAAATAGAAGATTCAAATTTTTCATTATTAAATAAATACACATTTTTCTTGTTTTTGTAAAGAATGTCTAATATATGGCACTAATTAAATAGAAAATTACATTTTTCCTTACTAAATAAATACTTTTTTCCTGCTTTGGTAAAGAATGTCTAATATATGGAGCTTATTTCGTCATTCATTAACAAAAAAGCTGGTAAAACGCATGCATTGCTTGAATAAAGTAATTGTTAAATTCATTCATTTATGAAAAATGTAATACATATTAATGTTTATGTATGTATTTATTAGGATTCAATTTAAGCAAAGATAGTTTTTTAATCAAAATTAAGTGGACCACTAGATTTTGGTAGTATTGTAAAAGTCACACAAAACATATTTTATCAGTATGTATTTCTAAAGATACGTTCCACTTATCAACATAAAGTGTGACTTCAACTGAAGCTTTTAATTTACGGGGGGGGAAAGTGGTGACAGGAAGTAGCCGCATTTTAGCACATGCACAGAACAAATCGGGTTTCCGGTACGGATCGGGCTACGACAGTTGCTCTATGTCTACTGTATGTGTAAGTACACAACTGTTTGCTAACACATTAGCCATACCAAGTTAAAAGGTGATAATATGCCAATGTTGTGTTTACAGCTAATTATACTGCCCTTAAGTAAAAAAAAAAAACATAAACTAATTAATTAAACTAGGTATAAAATATAGGTTAGTTAAGTTTTATTATAAAGCTATGTGCCTTTTAATTTGTGAACATGTGTACTCATGTAAAAAAAGGTAGTTAGCAAATTCATAGTACAACCATGTTGCTAAAATGCCTAATGTTAACTCCCATTTAGAAGTCTGCCATCAACAATCTGATAAAAACAGTCCATACTAAAATCTTCTTCACCAAAACTTATTGTATACTTATTTTGGTTGGTTAGTATTTTCATCCTATCACATTTTATTGTAAACACAGCAACCAAAGACAGCGTTAAATAACCCGAAGGTACTGTATTAGTAATATTAGATAATATTGGAAATCATGAGTGTTTCCCTTTAAGAAAATACCCAGGGGTTACCTATAAGACCCTTCATAAGAATTTCCTTTAATGCCATCTTACATGTGAGTATTAACTTTTTAAGATCCGTCTCAACAAAGCCGTCATCCTAGCTGCCTGGCTTTATGTTGGAGTCCTAGACTAGAGTAGATGGATGATAACAATGATACAAAAGAGCAGCTTTTGTATCCGGTAAGGCTTTAATAGCACCACATCTGCTCACCTCAAAATAAGAGCGAACCATAATCTCACACCTGCTGTTGGCTTTCGCTCAGCTGCACCGGCAGATAAATCTCATGGACTGGCACACAAATGCACATGTACAGACACTCTCACACACACCCAAACTGTCAGTGTGAATCCAAACATCTGAGGCCAAACATCTGGAACCAATGCTCAAGGAGAGTCTCTCTGATTTTATTGAATCAGTCTCCTTCAGAGAAGAACTCTATTTGGTAGACACTTTAGAAAGGGGCAAAGTCAATTCGACATCTGCAGTGCATCGCCCCAAAGCAGCAGTACATGAAATGTAGCTGTCCTGTTTTTCAGGACTAAAATTAATAATGTTTCCCAGGCAATCCTGTTAGTACTTTCTAATCCGACTCAGATTGGCAGACTTGATGACTGGTCTCAGAAGCAGTTTGAGGATTACCCAGCTTGAGTATTATAGACACCACACATGCTGGTTGCTATGTTTTGGCCATAGCAACATGTCAATCAGTATGAAAAAGCAAAACTGTGGTCAGTGACATTCTCAAACTAAAATCTTTGTTGTTTGTGTCACCACACACATAAAGGGCTGATGTGATGAAAGAATGGAGAAGCAACTCAATACAGCACAAGCAGCATGTGCCATCCAATTGTAGTCAACACTCTGGGGGCCCACAGTCTCACATGGCTTCTGAAGGCTGTCAGTGTTTGATATTTACCAGTATATCTACATCTGTTCCTCTTGTCTGTGCGGGTATTAGAAGTTTTTGTGCAGCAGCAGCTCGAGTTTCACTTTTCATTTAGCCGGCTTTGCCAACATGTCTTTCTGTCTAGCTTTCTGTTGTCCATTCAGCCGCCCAGAGGGAGAACAGTAAGTCCTTCAGACAACAGTCTCTATATCGTGTCCGAGGCTTAGGTTGACACAAAATGAAAAAATAAAAATAAAAGTTGGTCTTCTAGCACTGCTGAACATTGCAGCTTTAGGTCAAGTCATTATAGGTAAAATGCAGCAGATAAATTACTTCTCCCTCATCCACTTACACAGCATTCATCAGAGAGTAGAATACATTAAAGCTAATTGAGCATTTTTGTCATTTGGGCTGTATTAATTGAAAAGTCATCACTGTCAGCCATGCACCAAATGACCACATTAACTGTCAACATTATGTTTGACATCCTACTAGATGAAGTACTGGTTGGGGAGCTCTCAGTGGGCTCTTAGAAACACCAGACGAGAGAGAGAGAGGAGCCATGCTAAGCTTGTGTGTAGGTGGTCAGGCCTAAAGTCAAAGAACAAATTGCCGTCTCTTTGCGTCACTGGTGCTAATCACCGATGGATGGATTTGCCATGTCATCCAGGATTTGTGTCTGCTGGGATGAAACAGCAAACTTTCATGGTGTGTTGTAGGTTCAGATGGAAACCAAACAGAAAATAGAAAACGAGCCCCGCAGTCTATTTAGAGACGAGCGCTTACAAGCTGTTTTCCTCTATTTGCACCTCATTTCTGTTAGTAGCACATCTATCATGTCATATCTTCTGCCTGCAAGATATTTTCACCCTTGTTGCTCCTTGGGTCTCACCCTGTTTGAGTATCTGAGCTTGTGTTTCAGAGTAGGAAGCCTAGGGAATAAAATGCAGATTCCTGTCTCCTTTGGTACACTCGGTGCACTGCACCCACTCATGCGCAGCCAGCCCTGTGCAGTGTGTTGCTTGTAAGATGACAGCAGTGCTTAATTTTAACATAAAGGTATATGTCAGATCCCAAGATATTCTTTGACTTGTGTATTTGCTCAAGGATTATGCGGCAGTGTGCTATGTAGGCAAAAAGCAGCCGAAACATTGCATTTAAAATCGCTTGGCTTTTTTGAAATGCCTAAAAAACAAATCAAGATGAATAAGCACCCAAACAAGATTTTACTGACATAGACGGACAAGCAAATAAGGCTTTCAGAATGAAATGCAAATTCTTACCTATCAGTCACATTACATACAATAGTTACACACAGGATGAGATGATCATTTCATTAGTTATATTTTTATGTTGGTTTCTATAACAATATAGAGCACCTGAAACAGTTAAACACATTTGAACATTAGATATTGAATGATAGATTATAAATTAGTTTTACACATGTGGTGCCTTGTGAGAATGTGTCCCTGAAGTGTTTTCCTTAATCCCACCTCGAGGACATTCCTGAAGCTGCCAAGCGTCTCCAAGGATACCTTCATCCGAATATGCCTTGGAGACACAAGTTCGTGCCTCTGATGAGACTTTTTCTACTGAACCTCATTCACTGGTAATGGTGAATAGGGTGAATAGTAATGGGTGGAGAGAGGGTGGGGTGCTAATCTGGTCAATCAAGGTGCAGGGTGCACAGTGCACTGTCCGCAGTGGTGGTGCATTTTTAGTATTTTTTGTAAGTGGAGGCCAGGACGCCAATGGAAACAGATTAGGATTAAGAAGAATTCATTATCATAAATTATCAGTGGGTAAGTGAGGGGCTGGAAAAAAATCATGGCCAATCCTCTCATCCTTTTTAAAAGCAGCGCTTTGCCCACCATGACGGTTTGGTAATGGATTGGAGAGTCTAGAGGAACGTCTCCCAAGAGGAAACTCGGGTGAAGTTATGATCCATTTCCTTTCTCCATTTAAACTCAGTGTTTCTGGACATATTGAAAGTGCAGCATTTACCATGTTTTCATTTGTAGTTATTAATTACACAATAGTGCAATACATTTTAAAAAATGTGATAAAGTATTTCGCACAATGTCTTTACTTTTTTTTTTTTTAAAGCTGCACTAATAAATATTTTTATATCAACAGTGGATCAAATTACTATGTGCAATGTGAAAGGGGTTGCATGTAATGACCAACACAGAGAGAATTATTACCCGACCCTGCAGTTCACAGCAGGCAGCAATTCTCAGCTAAAGAGCCTAAAACACTTGTTGAAGTTTGGCTTCTAAATGCCTCAACTTCAAATGACCAAACATCTTTTTTGAGTGGAAAATCCCAATCAATAACCAATGATTAGTTACTTCACTGATCAGGATCATCCCAGACCTTAAAAGTAAATATTACACTCTTGCTAAAAGGTTAACATACATGATATAATGTATACTTTAATGCCAAATGAAGCCGTAGAATAAAAAACATGAGGATGCCATCATGGGCTAATAGACCTGCTCAAATCTTCAGAAACACAGAGGTCCACAGACAATTTTCCAACAGCCAGATTGTAATCCTATTATATCAGGCACTCTGCTCAGACAAATGAAATCATCTGCTGCAACTGGAGAGAGGCCAAGTTTACATAAATAAATTAAGAAACAGATTCACTTCCACCCCCTTCAGTGATTGCACCTGGATTCCCTAAACAGAAAAACAGCATAATTGAACTGATAAGGGCCTCTAAATAAATTGCACTCAAATTGTGTTTGATTCAGATGGGTCTTCATGTCTTTAAAATGTGTAATGTGTTGGTCATTGTATGCACACTTTTTATTCCCTCAAAGTAAATACAGGGAAAGTAAGAAAAATGCTGTTTAAACCTGATCTAGTGTAAATCTGTAAATTGTAACCACACGTTACTCCAATAGCCTCATTGGTGAGATCTAAGACATTTGCTGCAACATTACTTCCACATATACGGGAGATATTGACAGACTAGAACGTGGCCCTTCACATTGTTTAAATCAGTGATTCCCAAACAGGGGTACTTGTGCCTTCGGCTGTACCTCTGCAGCTGCCAGGGAGTACAAGGAAAGATTGTGGAGTAGCTCAACTAAAAACAGAAAGATTTAAAATAATAAATAAATTATATATATATATGTATATATAGTTACCCAAAAGTAATGGATTAATGGTTATAGTTGGCTAAGTAATTCAACTCCAAATGGTAGGAAGTACAAATGTAAATTTAACTGACATAAATTTGACAGTTCAACTGTATTAAAAAATGATTGTAATAATATCCACTTTTATCAAATCAATAGCGTTTAATAACAGCCAGTTTAAAGTCAATTAAAATGCACATGATGTGTGGTGTCAATGAAGGGGTCCTTGAATTCATCTGACAGGGCTGTACATTAAACAACAAAGACCCATGTTGATAGCATGATATTAATACGTGCACACACTCATGCACACACACTTGTAATGTGTCAAAGATGGAGTACATAACAATTTCTGAAAGAGTAAATGAGCTTGAGCTTCAAGGTAACGTCCTGTTTCAACAGGGAGCTGCAGGAGCTGAGACTCTTAAAGTGTGGATGGATGGGGCTGTTTGATCACTTGTTATCCAGGTGCGCTGCTCCAAGGTTGCTGTGTTATTGCATCTTGCCTAATTATGTAAAGTCAATACCAAAGTCTTTGCACATCTGAAGTCGTTAGGCTTGGCAAGGACCCTTCCCTGCTGGTACAGTCACTAAAACTATGAAAATCCTGGGACTTTATTACAACCACGATCCCTGCACTCTGGCTGAGCTCTGTTCAAAGGCCTTGTAACTCAGTGAATATCTCTTAATGGCAGGGTATCTGGCCAGTGTTGGACAGAGAATAAACATTATACAGTTTGTTTCATTGAGACAGAGTTTTTTTTCAAGCAAAACCAGACTGAACCCACATTATATGTATTTGGCAGAGTGTGTGTGTGTGTGTGCACGTGTTGGGGGGTAAGAAGGTGTGCAATGATAGCCTTTGTTTCCTAAAATAGTCAGTTTCATTTCCCCTAATAAGCTAAGATAGATGAATGCAATTTTAATTTAAAATCCCTAAAAAGGGAAGAATATTGTGGCAAACATTTCATTATCCTGGCCCTAAAGAAATTATATGATGAATTAAAAACAGGAATTGAAATGAGGACTCCACTGATACTGTGAGAATTCCCATTAGTGGCCAAGAAAATGAAAGATCTTTCATCAAAGCCTGAGATGACAGCACCGTATCATTCACTTCTAGCAGCTGGATGTGCCTTTTTTCTGCACGAACCTCAGATTAATGCCTATCTGTAGTTCTACAACGTAATACTTGAGTTTGCTCCCTCTTTTTAATCTGATTATTTAGTGCACCTGTGGAGAGCAGTTTTCAACAATGAGGGAGAAAAACACACCTCCCTTTATAGTCACTTATTCCACTGAGAGTTTTCCTGATTTGAAAAGAGGATTTCATCACAAGCGTAAACACTTCTGTAACTGAAGCACTTGTTTTCTGTCTTTGTCCTCCAACACGCAACTACATCAAATGTGAAGTAATGATCCCAAGTGTATTACATTTTAATGGTGTTATTACAGCATACGAGTACAATTAGTTCATCAGCCGAAAGAGGAGATAATTTCCAATGGCTCAGCTCCATTTAATGGCAGTCCCAAGGACGCTGGCACAGCAGAATAAGACCATGTACCAGAGGACTGCAACAGTGGGTGACATTTAGAACCATAAACAGCCACTTATAAGTTGTGGTTGTGTAGGCAGTTTACATGAAGAGCCACTGTACTTAGTAAAAATTGGTCTGAGAAAATGCTTTAATAAAAGATAATGATTGGCTTCTTTATTCGTAGAAAATATGTTAATATGCCATGCAAAATCACTCTTGAATTTAATCTATAATTAAGAGCATAATTTATGATTACAGCAGGCATTTCTGCAGACTGGTTGAATTTGGATGCTGCTGCTTTATTATATCCTGTAATGTGCTACCATAAAAAAGGTAAGTTGGTAGAGATCAGATGATGTATAGCTTCAGTAACACCCATTCCATGACATCAATTATTCTTTGACAGTTTCACGGTTGTCAGGCCACCCATAATGATATCCGATGGGTCAACTTGAAATTGGACAGGTGAGACGGTATGTCATCCTGACATAAGGACAATGGGAGCAGCATGAGCGTTGATAGCTAGAAAAATTGATTTAGGGGCATTTTCAGCAACATTCTTAGCAGGCGTGAAGATCATCCTCACGTATTTCAACTAAGGGGGTATTTCAGAAATTATTGATTTTTGTAAAAACAAGCTTTAAAAGATGATATTGTCTGTTTTCTTTTTGTCTCAGATACTTGTTTGTTGCTAGAATGCTGTCTGTTTGGTAAAATGTTTGAATAGCAAAAGAACCTTCATGTTTAAAGCTGTACAAAAGTTATATATGTTATGAATGTGATGCTGTCAGTTCAGTTCAAAATAAAGACTGAGCTAACCTCCAACCGTGAGAAGCTTGACAAAGCCTCAGTCACTCTGAAAACAGTCAAGAGATTACCGTCAATGCCTGAGTTGCCATGGCTGCATAGCGAGAATCCCTGATGTTTATTTTCCCCCACTGCTTTTAAAACTGCAAGACAGGAGATACTAATCAGACAGAAGTTCTTCTATTACCATGAAGAATCATGTAGCCTTTCTGCTGCCACCTTGTTCCTGTCACTCCTTAAAAATGATAAATGATTTTGCAATATATTAAATAAATTACCTTGAGCGTTTGCGAGACAAGGAGAGTGCAGATATGTGGGTGGAAGCTGATAAAGGTGTCCTTGAGGTATTCCATGCAAGAAAAATTCGCAGTGGATTAAAACAATCTAGCATAGTGCAAATAGCTTGTGGAGCTGAAAAAGCTTCTCATGATTTGCCCGCAGTATCTCTTATAGCTCAGTTCCAGTAACTTCAACAGATACTCTGCTATGTCTAATGCTTCTCCACCATCTACTGTAGAGATGTAGTTAGTGTTTTATGGATGTTTTTTATCAATTATTGATGTGGTAATTGTGTCAGGTGTTTGATTGATTTGGCTCCCTCTTTGATTGTTTGTTGTGAGCTGTGGCTCTAGTATAAAGATGCTGTTGTTTCATATTGACGAAGGTCCATGATTTCTAATAAACTCGGTTCTGACAGTGTGCAGGAATTCAACCTTTTCATAAACATATTTTCATTTTCCTACACACCTGTTTACCTGGTGCGCATTAGACTACACTAAGTTTGACTAAAGATTTATCTTAAAATCTATCTGGTAATACTTTACGAGCCCCATAGTTTTCCTATAAAGGAGTTTTTATAAAATTGTAATTTTGTAGAAAGTTACCAGGAAAGAACTTTTGATGATTTTGTACTAATTATAAGAAAAAAGTGTTTCATTGCTCCAATTAACTTGATCCAATTACCTGCCAGCACAACCTTGAATGTTTTTTTCTTTAATACACAGCAGGTTGTAAACATGCAAACATGTAAAATGTGCCTTTCTGTGTAGTTGTAAATTACAGGGGAGCATACAATTCAACAATTATGGAGAACACATTTTCTAAAAAAAATACATTCATCATCATTTTTTTTCCGGTCATTAAAGGCCCTGAAAACCTCTTACTATGAGTAATGTGATCGGACATGAACACGCCATTATCAACAGTTTTGGTTATTTCACATGAGAGATTTCTGTATTTCTTTTTCTCCAAGCTCTTCTCACTGGTTTGAAGTGGGCAGGGCTCACTTGGACAAAGGATGTCACCTACTTCTGTGCATCAACTGTCAATCAAACCTGATCAAACCACACCCACACAGTCCTGATGAAGCAGATTAACTGAGTCTTAATAAATATATATATTTTAACTTTAATTGTTGCTTATTTTGTCATGAATATTTAATGTTCATGAATAATACTTAACATTTGAAGCCGAGGTTTCAGGGGCATTAAGATTTTAGCTTTCATGGAAAATCCTTTGGAAATCAGCAACTGCTTTTAAACTCTGCAACTACTACAAATATTACTACAATTCCTGTTTCTTTTTTAAAAACTCAGAAATGTGTGGGTGCTTTCTATGTGTACTGCCTCAGAACAATGTCTCTACTTTACCCATATAATTAGTACCAAAGTTCTTTCCAGGAAACATCCCAGGAAACTGTGAGGAAATTACAGGAATTGTAAAGCATTATCAAATTACACCATGTTAAAGATATCATTCCAATGGCACCCCACTGAAAATGCACCTATCTCTTTTTATACATTTTACACTTAAAAAAGCCACTATTCAGACCCTTTCTGTGGTGATGATCTTACAAAATAGTGTTTAAGGATGTGTGCATTTTCTTTTTGGATTTTAAGACATTATGTGGTATGCCACCACCTAATTGACCAAGCAAACCATTTTCTCTGCTTGAAACCAAATAACTTTAATGTCTATAATGGAAGTTGAAAACTTTTATAATAATGATGTATTCAGGCTTTTTGGTTTATGGCTCTGTCACGAACAGCAGCAACAGTTTCAAGATATTTTTGTGGCATAAAAACACCCACTCACACACATACACACACGCACAGATACACAAACAAGCACAGATAAACAGGCTCAGCAAACCAAACACATTTCCCAGAGAAGGAAATCCACAAACACACACAAACAACTGACATGTTTCTCTCTGTGGATATCTGATGTGATGAAATAGATCCAAATGCACTGTCACATACTTTGCCCCACTCGTCACGTCTATACTATACTGTTTGAAATTCTAGCACCATGGACAGTACTTCAGCACCATGGATAGAGGAAGTCAAGGAAGCGTTCAAGGTCCATTCAAAGAGATTGAATCCCTGCAAAGAGGCTGGAATGGGTGGTTATTGCATACATGGAGAGGTGGGTGTCACTTACGGTCCAATGAGCTGTGTGTCCTCTCCCTTAAGGTCAATAAGCTTCTGGTCATTTTTGTGTCTCTTCCCAAATCCATTAAGTCCCCAAGATTCCCCCGTGTTACTTTTTCATTCTTAGTTGGGCAGAAACAACAAAACATGATGGAAACCTGCCAAGACGTATAAATAGCCTAGAATGTAGATATTTGAATGAATGACTGAATGAAGGAGTTAATAGACCTAAATGTAGAAGTGGTCTTAATATCTCTACCTCACATATGCTATAAATTGCAGTTATAAAACGTAATATTCGCTCTGGAGTTCGTGGAATATATTTTCATTCACTTTCCTCAATGTGTTATTAATGTACAAGTGAAACACCCTCAAGGAATCATAGAGGGCATGACCATATCTTAGATGAGAAAAGAGAGAGGGAGAAAGTTGCAATAAAACCGAAGTAAATTCCTCTGATACCATTTGGCAGACGGTTGCTTGATATACCTCAGGCTGGATATTAAAAATCTCAGATGGGCTGTCCAACTGACAACTTAATCCATTTAGAGACACTGAGTAAGCAGCAGGAAGCTGAGTCAGGGTCAGTGTACACAGAGGTCTGTCATTTCTCACACGAGGCACAATAAGTTTATCTCTGGTAATCTATTCCACGCGCTTAAGAGGCAGACAAAAACAGCAGAGAAGCAGGAAGAAAATGCCATCATCCTGTTTTGATATCATGATGATTAAAAGGTGTCACAACATGAAAGCCCACTCAGACACGAGAACTCGAAAAGAAGAACATGTGTAGGATATGTTCTGGCATTTTCAAAAAGAGACTGTAAGGCTATCACTGACTTGATGTGAGAATATGTTATGTAAAATCCTTCAATTGTGAAGGGTAGAGAAAATGACCTTTTGAAAAGGGAGCAATTCAATATGTTAATTAATAAGGCCATGCTCCTGGGTGGAGCAAGATTGGCTGGGGGCACAGCGGTCTCACTGACTTTCCTATTATCCCCAGAAAAATGGAGGAAGAAATTTGGTGCAAATGGAATACAGTGTGGTGGCTGTACGTTAGATAACATAAAGAAGCGGTGAGCCAAACGTATTTAGTGACAGAAACCACATTAATGAAGAGAGAAAAGCGATGCAGACGCTGGTTACGTAAGTAGGATGACATGTAATTGTGACATTTAAACGACGACCGAGTTTCAGAAGTAAAGTTCCAGCCATCAGAGAAAATATTAAACTACCTCACGATTTCTCACTACAGCTTCTTCAATAGAATTTACTTTAAAAAGGTCATATACAGCTACATGGTGTACAGTTTGACACTGAAGGGATATCTTACCTGATGACATTAGCTAATAGCTACACACATATGTTTGATCTGACTAGCTTAGCATGCTAGTGAGCTCCTCCTGTAATACTGATACTGTGCTTCTTTATTACTGTATACGTAGTGTAAATATGAATTACTTTCTGTTATGAGGTTAAATAAACATTTTGGACAGTCATACAAAAGAAACCTTACGTATATTTAGTTTTACATTTTGGGAAATACGCTTATTCACTCTCTTGCCGAGATGCTCGCTTAAATATGTAACTAGAGCCAGAAGCCGGTTAGCTTAGTTTAGCTTAGCATAAAGACTGGAAACAGGGGGAAACAGCCAGCCTGGCTCTGTCCGAACGTAACAAAGTCTGCCTACCAGCACCTCTAAAGCTCAGCGTGTCATAGTTGATAGGTGGGTAGGTGGGTTTTGTTAGCTGTTTCCCCCAGTTTCCAGTCTTTATGCTAAGCTAACCTAACCGGCTGCTGGTGGTAGCTTCATATTTATCGTACAGACGTGAGTGTGGTGTCAATCCTCTCATCTAACTCTCGGCAAGAAATAAGCATGTTTTTCCAAAAGGTCAAACTATTCCTATAAAGAAAATCTGGAGAAACCACTCATGTAAAGTATTTGTGACTGATGATATGCCAGCTGGTAATGAAAGCAATTACCTCCTCCACTATTTCTTTCATGGAGTCGTTTCCATTCAGGGCAGAAAAGAGCCAATTCAAAATTTCAGTAGCCTACCTTACATTGAAGAAGTGACACCTACTGAAATGATAGCAGGTAATGAAAATAAATTGGGGGGGTTCAAACTGTCTGTAACTTAAATCTGTGTTTGAATAAATGGGGATTTTTTTTTTTTTGGTTGGTTTGTACAATTGAAAAGACATTTTCAGCCATAGCTTATTGTTGTTGAGAGCAAATCGTTGTGTGCAATGTTGTGAATAAACTTTCGGATGCTTAACCTAATGTTTAGAGTTATTATGGGAGGTGTGTACTGCTCTAGTTAACTGCTCTAATTTCATTGTTTCGTTAATATCCAAACCATGGAAATAGCTCAAGGGTAGTTGCATTAGATAGATAGATAGATAGATAGATAGATAGATAGATAGATAGATAGATAGATAGATAGATAGATAGATAGATAGATAGATTCAAAGTAAAACTCTTTCGTTAGCCATTGCTCACGAAACCTGGAAGCTAATGACAGTTTCTCAGGCGCATAAGACGCAAGACACGACACACAAGTTTGCTTGTGCTGATCCTTTGAATATCAAATCCTACAAAGTGTGCAGTCATACAGTTGGTGATGTTAGCTTACAATGACTCATGTATTGACTGAGGCCTTAACAGTCACTTTATTTAAGCTTTTCAAAAATATCAACTCTGACAGGTGTCATTGTGCACCATCCACTGACTTCACCTCAACAAGAGACAGACAGGGAGAGGGTGGGTGATGGTGTGGGTGGGGGTGGAGGGGGCCACATTGATTGTCGCTCTCAGACCGGTTCCTGCTAAGATGAAATTTTGGACCAGACTGTATACCAGAGCTGCTGGTTCAATACTGCCATCTTCTGGATAAAGTTGCCTATTGTGCTGTCATAAGAGTTCCTCATGCTCCAACAAATGATTAAATCTAGTATTACCTACTGTATTCTTGTTGTGTTCTCACATTTCATGTTTAATCTCGCATTCCCATTCCAGTTCCCACACAACCTGTCCACATTCCCAGCTCGCCCAGTAACGATGCCTCCTTTCTCGAACCTTAAACCAATAACAAACACATTACATAAAGGTAATGATTTGTATTTCTACTACAGGAGTGGATTTATTCAATTTACTCAATTCCTGTTAAACTCATTTCCGATTAGCCTTACCATTAGAGAGATCATGTTTCTATGACTGCTGAAGGATATACACTGTACATGGAAATGACCTCATGCAAGTTAGAAATCTAAACCTTTTCTTAGAGATACAATTTAAAACCAAATGAGTGAGCAACAACAACAAACTAGTGTTAAATGTGCAAAAGAGTGCATAACTTCAGTTTTAATTTGAGCTTCGTCACCTGTATGTACTGTATCAGATCCACATCATATATCTGCATCCTTGAAAGAACTTATGGGCATACACGTGATTAAAAGATCAGCATTGTTCGAGTAATGTGAGATAATTGTATAGGCACACCATATTGGTCATTGCAAAGTGTGCTAAAGTTTGGTGAGTGTTGAACAGATAAATATGGTGAATAGTGATTCTTGCTGGCTTCTGGGCTAACCATCCGTTGCTAAACAGTACGGGACTTGTTATCTTTCTCACTGCACTTTCAGTGGTAATTAAGTTAATGTGAGAGAATTGAATATATTTTTGAGTTTTATTTTGTTGTTGCCTTTTTATTTCAGAACGTGAGTGTTGTGGTGCATCGTATGTAAATATATTCAGATTAGCAGCTGCAAAAAGCTTTGTAAATGAAAAGATTTATGGATGATTGGGAATAAGTAAGGAAAAACAGAACATGTTGTGCCACATATTTGTACATGATGAAGGGTTTACACTTTAAATTAGGGGCTGCAAAATGTTTTCTAAATGACTTGTAAATAATTCACTTATACACCTACTGTTTGTAAAAGGCAGGGGGAAACTGAAAAAAAGGGGTGCCACATTTGTACATGGAAGGTTACACATTAGATTAGCAGCTACAACCTGTACAAAAGAGTAAGGTGTGTGTTGAATATTTATCAAAAATAATGTGTACATTCCAGTGTATTTACACTGTTCCCATTAGACATTGTACATCACTGATAATGTCTTTAAATCCATCTTTTGTGAAGTTGTTATCGCATTCGAAGAATATTCCTGATTTATATAAATGACATGAGCCCATCCTAAAATAATCCTACTCTGTTGGTGCTTGCTGTGTGGCTTATTAGTCTGTGTTAGTGTGTGTCTGTATTGTTCTGGACGTAAACGTTTTGTTAAAGGGTGTGTGGGCCTGCAGCACAAAATCTACAGATGTGAAGGGTCAAGAAAGAATGTGAATTACAAGATAATGAGTGGATATTAGTGAATAGATGTACTATGCTAAGCAATGTGCCAGATTATAACTTTAAAATACTTGTTTATGAACAATTTTATCTATTGTGGTGATTTTTTGTATGACCTCCACAGCACTGAAAGACTCCTGCCTATCGTCAAACCTCAACAACAATCAGCTTTAAACTTCGCTGGAGGTGTTTACATATATAAAAGTTTAAATACTTTTTAAGAAGCATTCATCGATTTTTCCAAACTCCAAAACAAGCTGGCAGACATGACCCTGACATAAGCTGACAAAGCTCTTAACTTAAAGCTGTTATTATTCAAAGTGCTCACCCCCTTGTAGTAAAACCTGTTTCTTGTCCACCCACACAACACCCCTGCTGGACAGACAGGGTTTGGTGAAATGTCAGTAGTGTTTCAGGATATGCCCATCAGTTACACCGGGAAAACCCCTCTGGAAGACCTGGATATAACTCATGTAGCACAACATATGAGACGTTACTGGGGGACACAGCAGAGTTAAAACACTGCTGAGGTTCAGGGTTCAACTCTCATTTGGACCACTGCTGGTGAAAATGTCTTTGTCTACTGTCAGACAGAAACATCCAGATATTGGCAGGTGATTGGCACTTATTTGTATTTTTACCTCAACTGACATGCCAGAGGTCTTCATGAGGCCCTCATATGGACAAGAGGAGCAGAACAGGGGAGTGGATCAGAATAAACAAGAAAAGTACTAGCAGAGGTAGTAGCAGTTGTGCAGTTAGTTATTGTAGCAGTAGTAGTACTAGCAGTTGTAGTGGTCACAGTGGAGGCAGCAGCACCTGCATGCAGACAGCTGAAAAATTACTGTTTGATTTTTATAGTAGCCAATAGTGTCCTGAAATCCCAGAATTTCACGGTTGATGTTTAAAACATAAACATTGAACTGGGAGGACACTTTGGGATTTAGTTATGTAAATTTGGCACTGTAACAAAATTAGGAAGTGTATCTGTAACGTAATATATGTTGAATGCCTCTCACTCACCAGTGTGTCCACTTTGTTAGCTGACAGCTGATCTGGGACCAGCTGAGCTTCGTTCCACCACCAGATGACCCACATATTGCTGGAGGATGTGTGAAGAAACAGACAGAACTCTCTCCAGCATGGCTCTGGGGCAGAGAGCCTCCTCCAATGTTCCCAAGACTGTCAGCCATCTGCCAAATGAGACAACATCAGTCATATGTTGGGAACATGTTACTCTGGTGTTATATTGCATAGCAGAGAAATATACCTGCCTACACTGGGCTTTCACAAAACCTGGTAAAGTTTGTGGTGAATCTGATATACTACTATTATACTTTGAAAATAATGACATTATACCGGGCAACATTTTGACATAACTCAGTCTTTATTTGCCATTTAATGTATCTGTACATGATGCTATTTTAAACTAATTGAAATGCAATATTTGGATTTAATTTGCAAAATTAAAATATGATGGTTGAACATGATGAAGAGTTGGCCCGGCCTGCTGCTATTCAGTAAACCAGTACAAAATGGTACATCACATCTGCACATCAAACGTGCAAATACTGTGTACTGTGTACTTCTCTATAAATTGGACTATTCATTTGCTCATTTATCAGATTGACTTTAAATGTATCAGACTTTTCAAATGTATTAAGATTTAATTTTGACAAGTTTGTAAATAATTATTAATTAATTATATAATTGTGTTGGCTGCGACTGATAATATTGAATATATTTGATGAATATACTCATATATGCAACATATTTAAAGAAATGCAATCATAAACATCATAACAATTCCAGCTGATGATGTTTCATTTGACCTTGATCTCTGCTGATTTTGTCCCACTACTACTACCACTACTAGAACCCACTATTTAGCATCTATTTCTCTCATAGTCAGTCACATCCCAGTTTTGGCAGAATTTTCATGATTTGCTAAATTATTATAATATTCCATTATTGACTTAAAAGTTTTATTTTGAAAGTATCCACCGGAGGTTTTGGGTGCCGTGGTTGTGTCTGCTTTGACGCTGGGTAGAATCGACGGTTGCCTGGCGACAACAGTGTACGCTGCCATCCGGTGGTCACAGTGTGTAACTACACTTCTGGCTATTTTAAAATAGCGATTCTTTCGCGGAAAGTATAATACTGGCGGAGTTGGCGTGACTGTTTATAAATAATGAGAACCTCCTGCCCCGTAGCGGGCACGACACCGACAATGAAAACAGTAGCGGTTCTTTGGCAAACAGCAACTGTCGAGTGTTGTGGCAGAAACAATATCATCCAAAACCTGTATGTATTGTGAGTGGACAATAGCATACAACCACTTCCGTAAAGACCCTCAAAATAAAAGTGTCCGACCACGTCAGACTACTCCACAGTATCGAAGCTTGAAAGCAGAAAATCGTCGCCTCAACACGTTTATTATCATTATTTTCATGTATTTGCTGTCGTCGTCCCAGCCTTGCTTGAAACATAAAGTTTAATTGAAGGAAGAAAAAAAAAAAAAAAAAAAAAGACAGGGTCTCTTTATGACGCGTTTTTAAGGGGACAGAAGGAGGGCGGTTTGAAAACGAAGAGGCAACTTTTGTAAACATGATCAAAATCAACCAAATTAGCTGACGAGCCGGACACGAGTGTTCACTGTCAGCAACATACCTTATCTGCAAGTTAGCCGAGACTACTCGCTGATGCGTTACTGCCTTCTTCGCGGGCCTTGACGCGAGCTAACGTTAGATGAACTCGGCACGCTAGCTGGCTGGCTAACGTTAGCTGGCTGTCTTCGACACGTCTCCGTTAATGTTGACCCGGTGAACCACGCGTTTGGCTTGTTCCTTCGCCGTAGCCTAACGCTGCCTGTCAACATGGCGAGTGTGCATGAAAGCTTGTATTTCAACCCCATGATGACGAACGGAGTGGTCCACGCTAACGTGTTCGGTATCAAGGACTGGGTGACTCCGTATAAAATCTCCGTCCTGGCGCTGCTGTACGACATGACTGCGTCCAAAATCACTCTGCCGGAGAGAAGGCGACTCAACAAACTCATCCTGCCCTTGCAGCAGGTTTGTTTCATTCGCGCAGTTGTCTTGTGCGCCGCCGTGTTGAAGCAAGTGGTTGATGTTGTACCGTTGGTTTCATGTGGGGTCACCAGGGTCCGGACCTGACTCTTGGCCAATTTCTGAAGACTGTGGAGGAGTGCTGCCCTCAGACCGCATATGCTGTCAAACTCAGGTATGTAGCAACCTTGTAGCTATGGTAGATATTCAATAATGGGGTATTGAGAATAGTGGTGCTTTCACTGTCTCCTGCGTTCAGGAAATTGTACCACGTAATTGTAATGCAGTCTTTTGGCGATGACATCCAGTTACATAATAACCAATGTTATGTAGGCAATACAATATCACAATAATGTTCAAATATTGACATATCTAGTCGCTGAGGCCATTGTTTTTTTCCTGCAAAGGTTGCATGAAATGGCAGACGGAGAGCTGAAAGACATGGAGTATTTCTTCTCCACCACTCCATTCACTGCTTTTGATTCTGAGGCTTATAAAACCAGTGTTGTGGGTGAGTAGTACACATGATTTGACAGCTCTTACGGTCTGATTGGAAGTGTCTGTATTGTTGTCTTTAGCTCGACTTGCATTAAGCTATGTCTTGCCTGTTTTATTTTTAGGTCTTTTTATGAGACACATGCTTCTGGCGTACAACAAGCTGTCTTTCAGTCAGGTCTACAAGCTGTACAAGTCCCTGCAGCACTACTACCACAGTCACTTCGCCAAGCCTACTGATGGGCAGGTGGGTTTGCCAGCGCTGGTCGCTGACGACTCCGACATGGACCTCACCAGCACTGAGGATACTGTAGGGGACAGAATAGACAAAGAGGAGTTGGACACGCCACTGCATGAGTCAGAGCTTCGGTTAGTGTTGCTGTTGTTGGATAAAATCATTTGATTGAGTTGGTGTAACATATTTTACTTTCGAGGGACAACCCAGAGTGTTTAAACCTCACCGTCAAAGTTTTGACTGTTTTTTTTTTTTGATTGTCTGCACCCACTACTTTTTGAAATGTATTCACTGTGGAAAGACTGTTGATTTGATGTTACTGCGCTGTTATTGTTAACAGCAGATTCTCATTTGTTTTGTTTGTTTTTGTGTTTTTTTTCTCTGTTCTAGAAATGACAATACTCCAAGCAGAGGTCCCCTGTCACAAAAACAAGCAGAATACTTTCTTGCAAGACAGGTGAGTGTTTAAGTCAAGGCTGAAATGAACTGAACTGTATTAGTGCCATCTTGTTCAAACCAGCAGATTTGATGCAAGAGATAAAAATATTAACCATCCACATCCTGTGTCATACCTAGATGTGTTGTAGCACTTAAAGGCTCTTACTGTTTTTCGAAACCTCTTTCTGCAGGCATATCTGCTGAAGAACGACGAGAACAAAGCTCTAAAGCCCGCTGCGCTGCAGGAAGAGCTCAACAACATGCTGAAGTTTAACCCAGATTTTGCTGAGGCGGTAAGGTCCATCCACTTAACTCTCTCCACTATATTAACAAGTCCACCAGAGGAGAGTCCAGAGGGGGGGATGTCTTCTTCATCATCTCTGTGCTTTTTACTCTCTCCGCAGCATTACCTCAACTACCTGAACAGCATGAGAGTCCAGGACATCTTCCTCTCCGCCCACAGTCTCTTACATTATTTTGACCGCCTCATCTTGTCTGGAAATGAGGGAAAGAGCAACGGGGATGAGGGCTACGGCCGAAGTCTCCGCTACGCCGCTCTCAACCTGGCAAGCCTGCACTGCCGCTTTGGCCACTAGTGAGTACAAGAACGGGTGGAGTCTTGAGTAGATGGACAAGTTCCTACATAAAGACTATCTGTATAAAACATGGCGTATACAGCTGTTTTCCCTTTTTCTTTTCCCTCAGTCAGCAGGCTGATCTGGCTCTACAGGAGGCTATCCGCATTGCCCAGGAATCCAATGATCATGTGTGCTTGCAGCACTGTCTGGTAAAATAATTATTTCTACTGTTATTATTTGACTTCATGTCACTGTTCTCATTATGTCTGAATTTAATATGAAGGTTGCGTGGTTTATTTCTCCCCGTCTTTGTGTCCTACATCAGAGTTGGCTCTACACACTGGAACAGATGAGGGGATCTGACAGCACTGTGTTAACTGAGGATTCAGTGAAAATGGCTGCCCATTTCTGCCTGCCAGTGAGTGCAACATGAGCTCTTAAATAAGAATACTTATATCAAAGTGACTGTTCATAATTGTTTTAATTGCTTTGGTTCACTATTCACTGCAGTTTCAGTTTGCAAAACTCCGAACACAAAATGCTGTAATCCTAATTTTGGCCTCAAAATCTCACAAAGCAAACAAAATGAAATTTTAAACTGTTGCATTTTTGAAAGAAAGTGGTCATTACTAAATACCACTGTCAAACGGTAACAGTTTTTCATCAACCAGAGTCTGCAGTTCCTTAAGATAATACAAATGGTAATGAGAAAAAATGTGCAATTAGAAGTAGAGGTCAGTATTTAAAATAACCTAGAGTAAAAAAACATTGTATTTATTGAATATACTATATTACTGCAAACATAGATAATGAGTCTAGAGTCTGACTACAGCACTAACAGTAAGTCCTACATCCATACAAGGGAAAAAATGACTGTGATTGTACTTCACTGCATCAGTTTACTGTTTCTGTTCTGTACCAACCACAACATTTGTTTTTATTCAAACCTTAGATAATTCAATCCTTGCTAACTTTAATTATCTAAAATACAGTAAGCTCCAGTAATACTGTAATGCCTGAAAGCATAAAACATTCAATCACAATTTACACCACTGTTACAAACTCTCAATCTCAACATTTTAACGGTAAAAATAAATTGCATTTCTTTTCCCTTTTTTTTTATTATTAGTAATTCTGTTACCTGGGTATTTAGAAAATAGCAGAACTACTTGAAAATACCTGTTGTATTGATTCAGTTAACTATACACTTATTAATTTGTCTTTAAGGACAGATTTTTTGTTTAAAGGTGAGGAATTAACAATTCAATAAATCAGTTTGGCTCTTTGCATTAGGAGCCAAAGCAATCATGATATACTGTAACAGAGGTGTTCTTACTGTAATTATACAGTAGCACAGCTGTTACATGGTGGGCATTAGATAAACATGTTAGTTGTCAGTAGCACTTTAGCACCTTAGAAATGATTGCTTTTACTTAATAGTTGTGTCCTAAATTGTTTTTCTTTAATTCAGAATCCTTCATAAAATAAAATACAGGAATATATAGAAAGCCTAAAATAACAAGAGAGATTGCAAATTAAAACATGGCTCACTACACATTCATAAAAACAACACAGAATGCATCATTCACCACTAATTTTACTTAAACCTGATCTATTATGTTATCTGTGACGTGTGTTACCACAGCACTGATTGATAATCCTCTCTGCTGCAGTATTTGGCATCTCTGGGCATTCAGTCTTTGGTCCAGCAGGGGGCGACACAGGGTAAGACAGCCCACAAACTGATGGATGCGCTGAAGGACACAGACATCCTGCACTGGAAGCACAGTCTGTCGGAGCTGATCGAGATCAGCCTGGCTCAGACTACGTCCATATGGAGGATGTACGGCAAGAGGTCAGGCTCTCCGACTTGCCACCCTGACACACAGTTGTCAGTTCTGTTCACTGTTGCTGACAGTGGACTGCATGCTAGCACACAACCTTCTCCCCACTCGCATTAAATCAGCTCTGGGAAACACGGTGGAAATGTCTCATGTTTTGATGCATGGATCAACATTTCGGACATCTAATGTACAAGACAAACTCTTCATGAACATAAATCTAAAAACCACAAGTTTTGGTGTACAAATACATGACTCTGAAGTCTATGCATGAACAGTGTTTTTTCTCCAAGTCCTTTATGTGGCCTCCTGTCTCTCATGCAGCACCATGGCTCTGCAGCAGGCCCAGCTGCTTCTCAACATGAGCAGTCTGGAGCCAGTCAATTTCGGGGTCCAGCAGAACAACACAGAGGCGTTCGCTGTGGCTCTCTGCCACCTGGCCGAGCTGCACGCTGAGCAGGTAACACATTTCATTTGATCTCATCCGTCTGCTTTCTGCCCCGCTGTTGTATATCCATTAGTCAGTTGGCCCAGCATTGCAGGAAGTTAATAAACATTGATCAGGTCTTCTTTTCCAGCTCCTGTGTGGAGTTCAACACTTCTTTGTCCCATGTACATTTGCTTCTGTTGCAGGGCCTGTACAGTGCAGTTTCAGAGATTCTCCAGCATCTGAAAGAACAGTTTCCTCCTCACTCACAGCATGCCAAGGTGCCTTCTCTTAACCACACTGTATTATTTAGTGTTGCCCTACAAAGGCAGATGGCAGTAAATGCAAAAGAGTGAAGTTTTCAGACTGGCCGGCAAACTGCATATATAGTGTAGCTCAGTTTTGGCTTGGTTTTGAAGTTGCTGCTAATTTTACATTCTGTTTCCACATACATTATATATTTCTATGGCATAATAATTCATGTCAAAAAGTCAGATTCAGGTCTATAGTCAGTAGATATGTAGTTATTGTGTTTTGGCTTTGTAGTGCAGAGGGGGACACTTACATTCTTTATTCTGTGATGCATGATATGATGTAGCATAATTCATGAGAGTAAATATAAAAAATAATGTTGTATTTTGTTTACTAAAAATGTCCAATGCAGCTCTGGATGCTGTGCGATCTGAAAATCCAGTTTGAGAGACATATGAACGAAGGGAAATACCATTTGGCAGAGCCACTAGTCACAGCGATCTCTGCCTTAAACAAAACAGAAGGTCTCTACAGGTAACGCCGAGGCACAAATCTTCACTTCTAATCTTAACAGTGGCTTTCTCACCCATGTGTTAAGTTGTGTTGGAGCTGTAAAAGTGCGTTTGCTGACAGGAAAGCTCAAGTTCTGAAGGCGCTCAACCGGAGCACGGAGGCGTACAGCATCTTACAGCGGCTGCAGGTGCACTGTGAGAAGACTAAATGTACAGAGGTGGTCATCAGGTAAACATATACTTCTGTTATTTCTTGATACCGCATTTTCTGATACCATGATTACCTGTTTCCTGGAGAGTAGAGTAGAGGAGAGTTAACGCACCTAAACTTTGTTTTTTGTTTGTGGAATTGAATTGACTCACCTTTTTTAGTGCTACCATAAATATTTAATGAGGCAGCAACTGTTGTATTATAAAATGATGAGGAAACAAACATGAATGCTTTTCTAGAAATAGATTTCTAAACACACATGCTTTTTCAGGGATCAGACTGAGATACATTTTTCTCGTGTGTATAAGTGCCTGTTTATGTCTCATACAGAGTTATGGTTTCCACCGCTGAGCTCCACTGGGAGTCGTCTGGCTTCTCCACAGCTCTTCCTCTCCTCCTGCAGGCCTTGGCTCTGGCTAGACAGCACCACCTACAGTCCCTGGCCTCAGAGACTATCCTTCACCTGGCCTTCACTCAGGTCAGCCACAACAGGAAAACAAACTTCACTCAAACACTGTTACAGCTCCCATATATGCAAATCACCAATGCCTTTTTTTTTTTTTTTATTGCAGTATGGCTGGTGTCTATGCAAAATAAAGGCAGCACAGCATGCATGGTTTATTTATTGACTTTGTTTTCTCTCCTTCCTGCAGCTGATGTTGGGGGTTCCTGAGCAGGCGCTGAGTGTTCTGCATGAAGCCATCGAGCCTGTTCTGGCCCACGGATCAGTCATGGACAAAGGCCGAGCCCTGCTGCTGACAGCCCGCTGTCAGATGGCGGTGGCTGGGTTCAGGCCAAACGGACAAGGGCAAGCAGGTAACAGCCTCGACCCCCCTGCCGAATACTGATCCCTATCTCAAAGTGTCGTGTGGCTGTACACCCTGTATTTACACACTGCGACTTATTGTCTCCCAGCAGATTTGCATTTGGCGGTTTTGGCTGTTGACACGCTAAACGAGGCTGCGGCCTATTTCTCCAAGCTGAACTGTAAGGAGCGGCTGCGGGACGTCCACTACCTGCAGGCTCAGCTCCACCGTTCTCTGGGACAAAGCTCGCAGTGCAACAAAAGTGCCATGCTCTTCCGGCTGCTGGACCAGGAGCTGCAATCGCCAGCACCACCCGTCTCCATGCGGCTCTAACTGCTCCCTGTCCAACAACAAACTGGAGTTATTTTGGCTAGTGAGAAGGACACAGCAGTGAGTTGAGTCACTGACTCTCACCACTAGATGGTGGTGAAGATCTGTCCCGTTCTGTTAGCACCAAAGTGTTTCATTTCTAAATATTTAGGCAATTACAGAACTCTTTGCACGCAATGCCAGCATAATAATTAGAGAGGACAATGTCAGTAGTCATGAATAAGGCTGAGGTTCCAGTCAACCAAGAATAGTCTCTTCACTCGTGGTCAGGTACAGATTTGAATGATGGTCTGATGATAAATATAACATTTGGTTTAACAGCTTCCACCACAGCAACAGTCCAGGTTTGTCAGACAGACATAACGCGGTGTGGTAGAAACGTCAAAAGTTTATCAGGAGCCGTCACGGCCGTGCTGATTTACCCACCGCTTCTTGATGAATGAGGGTAATATCACAGTTAGCTACAAGATGAATGTGTTTCAGTGGCCCCGATGATTCATATTTTGCTAGAAGAATACTGATGAGGCTGGAATCTGGGGGAGGAAATCGTGATCACATTTATAATGTAATAGACCCCGCAATGACATAACACCAGATACTGCATCTGTATTCCACTTACGTCTTTGTGAGAACAATCTTTGCTGATAACATTACATACTTAGGTGTCCTGATGGGCCTGTAATCCATTACTTACAGCACTTCCTTCAAGAAAATAAACGACTTGTTTCATCTTATTTAGTTTTCAGTTAATCTGACACAACTATAAGAATAATTGGGAATATATCTTTGGCGGGATCTTGATATTTCAGGGTGAGATTGTGTCGTTTGTCCTGCACAAGCATCTAAGGTGAGGTGTTTGATTGGAGGCCTCAGGGAATGTTGACAGGAACTTTCTCTCATTTACCATCTGTGCCGGCCCCCTGAAAGTTCCTGTTGGCTGAGTTAAAGTGCAATGTTTGGCTTCATGTCATTTATTGCATAAACAGATAGATTGCAGTGGTGCGTAGTAAAAGCAGGCCTATTCTCTATGTAAATGTCACACAGTTATGTGATAGAGCCTGCTTTCACTAGTGAGGTCTTTTTACCGTTGCTTGTTGTGATGTAGCTTCAGGCACGAGGCCAAATAGTACCTGTATTTACATGTTTGTCTTGATTACGACTTAACAGTGGGTAAAGTATGTGGGTCAGTTCACCGGGTCAGTTTACGATGAAGTAATGCTTTTCAGAAACACTATAAAAGGAGTTTGTGTGTGTTAACACAGTGCAGAGTTGAGCGTCTGGCATTCAGTTGATGCTTTTACCCAAAGAGTCTTAATGTTACAGGTTTGATTTGCTGCAGTGGGATTCAAATTGTTATCCAACCATTTACAGCAGACAGCTTCCTATTTTGAAGCTGCTGGTTACAAAGTGCTTTTCATGCAGCAGAGCAATTTACATAGTTGAGAAAATTCTACCGTCTACGGGATATTAAAGCTCTTTCAAATCTGAGCAGATGAAAAAAGCAGCAAAAAAGATTTTTTAAAGCTCAGAAAAGTTATGCCAAAAAGTTGACATTTTTTAGATTGAGGTTTTTACCCAAAGGCAACAAAACATTCTCATTGTTGCTGGTACTTGGTTTTTCATTTGCTCAAAGAGCACACATGAGTGGAGATATTTACTAAATGCTGATTGAAACTCACTGGACAGTGAAAGTAGAACAGGGTTGGTCTCTTCAGGGGTCCTGAGTCCTGCACAGGTTTTGTTTACCTCCTTTCACCGTAATTGAACCTTACTACATTGTGTGTGTTTTAGTGCTGAAACAGTGAGTCGATTAATAGTTAAGTCGATCAGCAAAATGAATCGACAACTTTATAACTGATGAATCTTTTAAGTCATAATCAAGCAAAAATGCCAAACACACTGCAAGCTGCTTTTCTGTTTTTAGCCATGCTACCTGCGTGGCTTCAGGGATAGCTCTCTTGGTCCACCACTTTGGTCCAAACGGAAATGTCTCAACAACTATTTGATGAATGGCCATGACATTTTGTACAGACATTCAGGGTCCCCAGAGGATGAATCCTAATGACTTTGGTGATCCCCTGACTTTTCCTCTAGTATCACCATGAGGTTAACACTTCTGGTTTGTAGTGAAATGTCTCAAAAACTGTTGGATGGGATTGCCGTGAAGTTCGGCACAGATATCAATTTAATGACTCGGAGATCCTCTGACTGACGCTGTCATCAGGTCAAAATTTTCATTTTTCCAATACTTTGGTGTGTGACCAAATACCTGCAGATCTGATGACATTCCCACCAGCCCCAGCTGTACTTTGCTTTTGGTGCTAATTAGCAAATGTTAGCATGCTAACACGCTAAACTAAGGCGGGGAATATGGTAAACATTATACCTGCCAAACATCAGCCTGTTTAAAGCTCATTGTAAGCATGTTAGCATGCTGATGTTAGCATTTAGCTTAAAGCACCACTGTAGACTCATATAGAACAGTTTCCTTGGGTTTGGACAGCTAGTCAAACAAAACAAGCAATTTGAACACATCACCTTGGGCTTGGGTTTTTTTGTTTTTGTTTTTTTATAAATTCTATGGACTAAACGATTAATCGATAAAGTAAAAGATGAAGATAATTGATAGTTGTAGCTTTAGTAAACATCTGATTAACTGTACCGGCACTGAAGCTTTGGGTCATTCTGATACTGTGTGTGCCGTGGATTCAATTTATTTACCACAATACATGAGGTTTAGTATTAACACTGAAGAATTTAATCTGACTAGCCACAAACTAATAGATAAGATATCGTGATTTTGTGCCAAATATTCCAGTACAGAAACAGCACAGGAAAAACCCAGAGGGTCCATATGGTAAAATATAACATCTTTGTTCAAAATGTTTAATAACAAGCATGGCATAAGAACATGGCATAAGAACAATGCATGTTTAGAAAAATATATCTGCAAATGTATTTTTCAGAATACACTATACATTCACTTAACCTCTACTCGATATTAAACATTTACAATTCAAAAGTAATAGTTTCAATATAGAGTCGCGGTAGAAAACAACACGGTCAGTTTCCTCTAAATAATGTTCATTTCAGGATCCACTTCCATCAGGAGAAAGATGTAGGTAGACATATTGCTAAAACAGGCAAACAAACTGAGGTGTCCTTGTTTTTGATTGGTATACCTGTCTAGTTTTTAATTGATGGTCTTTTTTTTTTCACCAGTTTGACATGAAAACAACCCCCACCCTTTTCAGACAAATTGTCCAATTATTCACAATAGTTTTTTTCCTTAGACAATAATAGTGAAAATGAAAATACTGCACGGACAACCTACAACCACTCACATTCTTACCTAAAACATAGTGATGAAACCTATAAACATTCTTATGACATTATCATTTGCCTAATTATTGGTACTTACTTGGTTGTTTTTAATATGTTGGATATTGTGTCATACATAAAATAGGTTTGTTATATAAAGCAGATGTGTTTTGGGCTTCCCCAAAACGTCACCTTCCTGACCAGCATCCAGTAGTGATGATACAGGAGTCAAACTTGGTGCAACCTCTTATTTTACTTCAAAACTCAAAAGTAATGCCAAAACGGTAAGTAATGCTGAATAATTGAGTTTGAGTAAAAGAGGTTTTGGAGTGGAGTCATTTTCCATGTTTGGGTAAAAGAAATTCATCTCAGAGAAGGAGTGGTGGCTGTATCTCCATAGCTTAAACACTGCTTGAGTCTTCAGTGCAGACACTTTTGTATTGCGGCTCTGTCCGAGTGTCTTTGAGTGTCCAGACTGAGAGCAGCAGAGAAGGACCCGAAGTCACGGTCAGTATCCTGCTGGATAGCCTCCTTTCCTGGGGTCAGACTCCGCACAGAGACGCTCTCCCTGCCGCACCACCGCTTGGACCACGGAGTCTGGAGTCCTCAGCAGCTGTGTTACGTGGTTCTTCTGGACCAGACCCTCCAGGACACTCTGCCATGGTATCATTACACACAGACAAAATCAAATATATAGAGTCTTGTGCAGGAAGTTAAGGTGTTACCGGTCTTTGATAGAGGCCATTAAAGGTAATAGACTTCTTAAAGGAACATATTATTGGTTTTGCATCCCTCAGTCTGTTAATTATGCATCATGTAACATTAACATTTCTGTCTGTGAACAAGTCTTTTCTACCTTTCGGACAGCCAGCACCCTTTGAAAATCAACTTGCATGAATCTGAAACTTTGTCGAGATGGGTAATCTATCTAAGGAAGCATCTGGTCACCTTTTATTTATTATTCTTGCCAATTATTGTTAGCCATGCTAGCGGCACGGCTAAAAGTATACAGATATTCATGGTGCCCAGAGGAGGAATCCTAATGACTTTGATGATCCCTGACCTTTCCTTTAGCGCCACCATGAGGCTGACTTGTTGTTTTGAATGAAACATCTCAACAATTATTTGATGGATTGGCATGAAATTTGGTGCAGACATTCATGTCCCCCTCATGATGAATTGTTATCACTTTGGTGATCCCTTCACTTTTAATCGGTGCAATCATAAAAACCTGGATGACCTGCAATTTTCTGATGTTAAACTCAGACAAAACCAAAGTTATTGTACTTGGCCCCGAACACCTTTGAAACACATTATCTAAAGATATAGTTTCTCTAGATGGCATTGCCCTGGCCTCCAGCGACACCGTAAGGAATCTCAGAGTTATCTTTGATCAGGATATGTCCTTTAACTCCCACATAAAACAAACTTCAAGAACTGCCTTCTTTCACTTACGTAACATTGCAAAAATCAGGCACATCCTGTCTCAAAAAGATGCAGAAAAACTAGTCCATACATTTGTTACGTCTAGGCTGGATTATTGCAACTCTCTATTAACAGGCTGCCCCAATAAGTCCCTTAAGACTCTCCAGCTGATCCAGAATGCTGCGGCACGTTTACTGACAAGAACCAGAAAGAGAGATCATATTTCTCCAATATTAGCTTCTCTACACTGGCTCCCTGTAAAATCCAGAATAGAATGTAAGATCCTTGTCCTCACCTTCAAAGCCCTAAATGGTCAGGTACCATCATATCTTAAAAAGCTCATAGTACCCTATTACCCCACTAGAGCACTGCGCTCCCAGAATGCAGGGTTCCTTGTGGTTCCTAGAGTCTCTAAAAGTAGAATGGGAGCCAGAGCCTTCAGCTATCAAGCTCCTCTCCTGTGGAACCACAATTATTAGTATTACTATTATAATATTGCTCTTAGTATTATTTCTGTTGGTGTTTACATCAATACCATTACCACAGCTATTGCTTTACATCCCTATGTGGAACTGTATTGTGCTGCTGTATGTTCTCTTTCCTCCTGCTCTCTCTCTCCCCCTTCAACCCAACCGGTTGAGGCAGATGACCGCCCACCCAGAACCTGGTTCAGCTTGAGGTTTCTACCTGTTAAAATGGAGTTTTTCCTTGCCACTGTCGCCTAGTGCTGCTCATGGTGGGAACTGTTGGGTCTCTGTAAATATAAAGAGTCGGTCTAGACTTGCTCTATATGAAAAAGTGCCCTGAGATAACTTTGTTATGATGTGGCGCTATATAAATAAAACTGAATTGAATCATCGGGTCAAAATTCAAACTTCTCCAACACTTTGGTTTATGACTAAATACCTGCAAAGAATCACACTCCATCAGCCTCAGCTGTACGTTGTGTTTAGTGCTAATTAGCAAATGTTAGCATGCTAACACGTTAAACTAAAAGGTGAACATGGTAAACATTATACCAGCTTAGCATAAGCATGTTAGCATTGTCATTGTGAGCATGTTAGCATACTGACTTTAGCAGTTCAGCTCAAAACACAGCTAGGCTTAAATATAGCCTCATAGAGCCGCTAGCATGGCTTAGTCTTGTTAAGGTAATTCTGAATAATAAATAAAACGCTATCATGCTGTGACAATGAAGATGAGAGCTTGGACTGTTTTTATAAGTTCTTTGTTGGTGCATCCAGATGCTCTGTGCTCTCTGAGACTAAAGGTAAATGAACATCTAATAAATCAATTTATTATTATCCCAAGGTTCAACACCGACATGAACTGAAATGAAATCAATCAAAGAATACATGGTGGGCTTTGTAAACCACTGCAGGTTTGGGTCCAGTGAGTATATAATGAGCAATGCCTGGTTAATCAGCAACGTCAGAAGCTGTTTAGCATATCACGTATTCCGGACGCTGTTTTGCCTCAGACGTCTCCATGTGCGACCCACCTTTTCAAAGCCCTGCTCCACTACTGTCATATTTGGGTTGAGCTGATTGTGAACTCGCGGCTCTGTCACAGCTTTCTTTAGGTCATAGTTGAAGAACAAGGAGTTCAGGATGACCTGTTTCAGACAGAAAAAAAAAAAGGAAAACTTTAAGGTTCAAATAACTGGCACTGCGTGCCCGCAGGACGGAGATGCATGTGAATGAATCAGACTTACTAAGGCAGTGGCTGTGGTGATTTTTGTGCCCCCTGAGGCTCCTACAACCATTTTGACTCTGTTTTCTTTGTCAAAGATGATAGTAGGACACATGGAAGACAGTGGCCTCTTGCCTGCAACAGATAAACAGAATGTGGCTACCACTTCTCTAATGGATACATGTTTCCGTTTTACCTTGTGGTTAAACGGTCCCCATTCAGCACTTTAACAGCTAATAACAGCCACATTAGTTTCACACATATTTAAAATGACTGTAAACAAACGAAAGAACAGCAGTGAGCCACAGTTTGAGGTTGGGAATTAGCTTATTTCTTCAAAACTAAGGACTCAGTTCGTGAGCTAAAGAGTTCCTGACAATGCGGGAACAAGTGAAAGGCTGGTGAAAACATCACCTCTGCATGATCCTCACTGGAGAAACCCCAAGCAGCATCCTTTTAGTGATTGTGGACACAAGGGGCTAAATCTAGAAAAACGCTACTATCCATCAACACAGACATGTGTCCAAAGGTCATAACCTGGGGGTCGGAGTAATACAAGTGTGATAATTCAGTCCAGCCACACCTGGTTGAATGAAATTGTTCGGTGAAGGAGGGATCCCAAACCCGTTGGTTATGTGCGGAGAGCTGAAGTCATCCATTTCATCGTTGAAAATGATTCCCGTCGATCGAGACATGACTTTGGAACCAAAGCTGGTGAAATAAAACGGCGTTTTAATGAGATATTAATACAAAGTCACAGATAATAGTCAGCAAACCAGTTTTCTCTCTGACAGGCAGGTTCAAGATTCTATTCAGAGAGATATTTTCTGAAAGCTTGACTTCTTACTATAGATTAATGGTGCTGGTGGCAGCCACAGCGCTCCCATCTTCAGCTATGACCGACAGGTGAGCCGTGCCGTGGTTGTCTGGGACAAAATAGTCTGGCTCGTAGTAGCTGTCTGGGTGGGTGGTGTCGTCTGTAATTTTACTCCTTATGCCATCCGCAAAGTAGTCTGAGGTCATGTTTTGAATGAGCTGAGGAGAGCAAAACAAGTCAGTCACAGAGCAGACGTTCCTGACAGGTTGTCATGAAAATCGTAAGTGGTAAACAATAGCAGAGCTCTTGTCCTGGCCTTTGTAACAATGCAGAAAACACTACCTGAATGTTTTCAAATTAGGGCTGAATAAATGCACATTCTGCCCTTGAGCAAGGCCCCCCAACGTACAGTGTAATTACTCCAGAGTTACAGTGTCATCTTTTGTACTTACGGTGCACCAGTACAGTACGTACCAAGCAGGTACAGGGGAACAGTCATGGAATAAGGGGGTAACAATTCGGGAGTAATTACACTATACGTTGCGGGCTGTAATCTAAAGTGTGGTCATACTGAGTACAGTGGAGCTAGAAATGCTTCAAAAGAAAGGTCTGAAGGATATTAATAATAACATGAAAGCTTACATCAGTAATATTGAGATAACGTGGGTCCCCGAGTCTGCTCCTCTTGGCATAAGCAAAACGAAAAGCCTCTACGATGCGATGGTACGTCAGAGTCTTTTTCTCTGCTGTAGAGACGCTCGTGTCAGTGAAGTTGTACCCTGCAAAATATCCACCAGAAAAACATGTCTGGAGTAAATGAAGGATCACATTTTCTTGGCCTAATCAGGTAATGAGTCTTCTCCATCATTGTGCAAAAAGCCCATTTCAGCCAGTGGCAGGTCATCAAACTGTAAATTCTCTATTTGAATAACAACATGAACCCCTCCAGCAATATGAATTTGGGACCATGTTCCTCCAAATTCATATATGAACACATTAAATCTTATCCCCCATTTGAAATTAATGGTGCCACTTTTTATTTAAAGCATGACTAAAGATTCTCTGCCTGAACAGATGGGGTGTTGATGGTGAATTAAATTTGGCAAGTAGGACTGAGTCGCAGCTCTGTTTTCTGCTTCCAAAACAGGCGGAGGAATATTCCAGGGACGACCTGGGGAAACCTGACATCTTTTCTTCTGCATGCCTGCACAAGCACTTGGCTGCTCACCATCCACTATGTTGAGTATGAGTGCCAGCACAGGGCCACTGGAGGGGGCGTCTGGGACATGCATGGTGTATTCCCCAACGTTCAGGCTCAGAGGGTTCTCATTCAGCACAGGCTGGTACTCCAATAAATCATCCAGGGTGATAATGCCACCTGGAAAGAGCACAGAAGTGTCAGAGTGAATTTAAAATGAGGAATAATGCTTTTATTGCCTATAATTGTGGTATTTTCAGTGTAGTGGAGTGTATTCACTATTTATTCATTCTTATATCTCTACAGACAACAATGAACAAGAAAACAACACAAGACCTGCTGCCTGGATGTCCTCGACGATGCTCTGTGCCATTGACCCGTTATAAAACACACCAGGTCCCTCTTCTGCTATTCTTTGGTACGTTTCGGCCAGCTTTGGAAATTTAACGATATCATTTTCCTTCAGGATGTTTCTTTGAGAATCACAAAACACCTCACTGGGAGATGATAAGAAAGGAAAAAGAAGAAAACCAACTAAATTGTAGAAGCGTTTAAGTCTGTGCAAAATGAAAGCCACTACTAGAATTTGAAAATGTCTGGCTTTAGTGCCCCCCAGTGGTGGTATCAAAAAGCCATTGTGGCAGCCAGCAATGCACCCCTCTACCTGGCTACCACCAATACTATCACAATATATATCACTGTAGACAATTGTCACCGTAATAGTCTCAATTTTTCTAGAAAGAAAAACTTATGAAATTAGAATAATTCTGCACATAGTGGCTTTAAAAGAACAGTTCGACATTTTGGGAATTACTGGTCACAGAGTGGTCAACAGTAATGATGGGGTAGTATTAGAGGTGCAGGTAGGTGGTAGAATTTTTTTACCTTTGGACAGAGCCATGCTAACTGTTTCCCCCTGTTTCTAGTCTTTATTCTAAGCTAAACTAACCATCTTGTGGTTGTGGCTCCATATCTAACGCATTGACATGAGAGTGGTATCAATCTTCTCATCTAAATCTCAATAAGAAAGAGAATAAGCATATTTCCCAAAATATCAAACTATTCCTTTTAAGTTGTCAGCAGGGAAATTATTGGACAAATGTTTGCACTATGTTCAAGTCATAAAATTAGCCACTGTTGCTGCCGTGCAGTTTAGCCTTCTTCATCCTCACCACATGTTGGCGTCTCCTTGAATGGAGTCTTTGCTTTTGAAGATGGCATGAGCCAAAGCTTTTCCTATAGGAAAGCCATCGCGAGCCAAGGCAATGCTGGGCTCAAACAGGTCCTTCCACGGCAGCCTGCCATGCCTCTTGTGTGCCATCTCATAACCGCGAATCTCCCCGGGAATGGCTATGGACAATCCACCTGTCATGTAAAAACAGCAGTGCACCACTATTTTGAATTTCACAAGCTCTTTCTTTCTGTCCGCTGTCTGACTGGAGGACCAGCATACAAAGAGACACCAAAACACTCTGACACATCTATAGATACAGTGTACTGCACATACAGATTTTGTATTTTATTTTTATGCAACCAGCAGCTGGATGGATAGATTTGAGACTAGAATATTTCTCCTCTCTAAATCTCTGCATTAACAACATTAGAGTCATGCTACAGAAGCTCCAACAGCTTTACAGAACACAAAAAGTCTCTCTCTCCCCTGTGCCTGGGAAATACTCCAACTGCTCGCACCTCGTACCTGTACGAGAAAGCTTGGTGTTGTTGCCAAACATGTCTTCGGTGGCGTTCATGGGCGCCGTCTCCCTCGCATCGATGGTTTCCACCCTCCCTGTTGAGCAGAAAATGCAGACAGATTGATGATTTTGTGTTTTTTCTCGGTTAACTTTGTTGTTGAAGCTGTAACTAATGATGCACACTCACCTGTGGAAGCGTTATAGATGACAAAGAAGAGCCCTCCTCCGATGCCCATGCTGTGAGCATTCAAGAGGCCGACACATAGCAAGGCAGCAATAGAAGCATCCACAGCTGAACCGTTTTTCTTCAGAATGTCCCTAAAACACAAGGATGCACTCAGTAGATGCTGGCACACACATATGCCCATGCAGAAAGAGAACATTTGGAAAACAAACGTCAAGAGTATCAGAGTCTTCTTACCTCCCCACTTCTGAACACTTCCCAGCATCAGCAGCCACAGCAGCCTTTGAGAAGAAGTGGTCCAAGGGGGGAGGCGTGTTTTTCTTCCCCAAGCCCATGAACACCCCCAGGAACAGGCTCACTGCAGCCACTAGAAGGACCACCAGGCCAGCAATCAGGGACTTCCCAACCATTTTCCTGCCCGGGAGAATCGACACACCTCACAATCAGACAGGATCCTTCAGCTCAGAAACAAGCGTCTTCTCCTCCAGACATCACTAACAATGTGGAAAATAAGCACATCATCACAGAGCAGAAAGTTCACTCACCTTTGTTTTTGCACAGATAGATGAAAAATATTGGACAAAAAAAAGACAGAAGAAGGGAGTTGGCCATTCAGCTGACTCTCAGTGTGTGTCAACAGTAATAACAAGGTGTTTAGTATGGCGAGCTTCAGTCATTGGTGATGGAGCATGATGTGTCATCTTTGGTTTTCAGGTGTGACTTAGCTCAGGTGTCACACTGTGATACTAATGAGCAGTGCTTTCTGGATAATAAGCATGGGCTTTATTTGTGTGTGTGTGTGTGTGTGTGTGTTTTGAAAGTTAGAGGCAGAAAAATAGACACATGGAGAGAGAAAGGTACATCAAGGAAGATGTGGGTAGGAGGGCAAAGGTCATTAAAGCTTTCTTCTGTGACTACTGTAAGTTTGAGCTCTTGGGAACATTAGCTATGAAGCGATAAGGTTTGAAATTCTGCAATTCTTCACAAAAATCTGAGTTTGTTGTGGTTCAATCGATCATTTGTTAAAACTAGACGTCACTTCTTCAAATGATGGATGCCTCCCTTTCCTCTCTTTGGAGTGAAACTCTTGAGTTTGTCTTTTCAGTCCTCTATAACCTTGCATTTCCCTCTGATATCAATCTGGCAGGCTTGCCAAAGTGAAGGTGAGAGTGATCTGTTTACAGATGCAGGCAGCATTCTGCCCTGACTCTGGGCTCTGTGTGATTGGCTCTGCCGGCAGCGTTGCCATGCTCAGTAGCCGTGTCACAGTCTATTTGGCTTATTCTGCAGGCATCCTCAGACCGATTGAGATGCCTGAGCCTTTCACCCAGCAGCACAGGTCCAAGCTGGCACCATCGGTGACAGGAGCTTCTCAACAGCAAATACCCTTCTGTGGTACCTCAGCTAATCCAGCGTGCACTCCTGTTGCTGGGCCACACTGATAAAGCACTGTCAGAGGAGCCTATGGGCTGCTGCTGCTGCTGCTGCTGTGATTGGGTCTAAATCAAATCACTACTATCCTGTTCTGGATCTCCCACGTTCAGTGCCGCCCCAAGGAGGCGAGTTTATTTAATGGACAGAGCTGATTTATAGCGGAAGAGGACAATTACATATCTATTTGTTGCCGATCACAAAAGCCTTCCTTCAGCCTTTGTGCACATGTCACTGTCACTGGATGGGGGTTGTTTTATGAAATATCAGCTGGAGCTTGTTCATATTTATATCCCACAGCTAGAGGCTTATAGGTTTCATTTTGACTTTGCTGGGAGGGATACACTCCTAACCACCAGGTCTCCCTCCAGTTGTTTTCACACAATAAAGGGGAAGGCTCGTCTATGCCTGCATACTCGGCAGCAAATCAAATCACGCACTGCTGTTGATCCTTAGCGACAGGTGAAACGCAGCCTGCAGAAACACTTACAGCAGAGAGAAGGTCACAATGGAAAAGGAGGTGATGTCATGTGTTTTTATGGGTGGCGGCAGTCCTTTAATGATAGATGCTCCACAGACACACTCTGTTGTGTGTGCTGCAATTATAAGCTGGAAATTCAGCTTCTTCTTTCTTAGCAGTGATGAACAAATGTGTTTTTAGATGTGTGGATGGCTAGATGGTGAAAGAAAAAAAAACTTCCCAAACTTTTTTTTTGCTTTTGATCCCTTAAAATGATGGTGGTTGCCCAAGATACCTGTTGCCTGTACACTGTCATGTTGTTTCTTTGCTGTTGGCCAGTTTGCACTACGTTGCACAGTGTAATCTGCATATATTTTAGTGAGGTAGCTTGCATTTTTCATATGCACTGTATACATTGCTCATGTTATTTACATGTTTATTTTTATCTATTATGTCAATGTATACAGAACCACTGATTTACCAAACTGATGTGCAGAAGGAATGTGGCTGTGGTAGAAATAAACGTGTTGGAAGTGAATCCAGCACAGATATAGCAGGGAAGCTGCACCTACCATCATGCTTATAAGTTATGATCAGATCATAATTTATTGCTACAGTGTTTTTTGTAAGTATTTTTGCCTTAATTTGATAGTTGACGGTCGAAAGGTTACAGGAAAGCTGGGGGCACCCCGATTGCATCAATGTTTAGCTGCTTCCTGTTGCTCTGCATGATTTGTGTGCTATCTTGAGCATGTTGATTTTGTTCCCATCTTTGTCGTTTCAGTAACTTACTACCCTATGTTGGTACTTCTTAACCTGTCACTTTATTGGTTTTAGAATATCTTGCCAAAGGACTGCAGTTGAAAATTAGCCCAGCTGGCTAACACTGGCACATATACAGAATAATGTGTGTTGTCCTTGGCACAAAGAGGTAAAATTATCCAGTAATTAAACTAAAAGCAAAGTTTAGAAGATTGTCTGAAAAAATAAGTATATTTTTTCTGCTTTCCTGTCCAGTTAAAGGGGTATTCTAAAGTTGGAGGATTTGCAAGAAACATTTAAAAAATAATGGTCAAAACTGAAGCAGCAGAGACCGAGATATTCTGACCTGAGTCCCTGGTGGGTCAAGCTCCGAAGAGGCTGGATCATACAGTTCCCATACTGCAAATCAGTAATGTCTTTCATTAGACCCTCTCTGCCTCCTAAATGTGCCCACATCTTTCCAACCCCACACGTCCCGTTTGTAACGCAGTTAAAAGGTTAAAGTCTCAAGCCCAAGAGATAACTGTGATGACATCATCAGGGTTATTTTTTTCTAAATTCAGAAATCTCCCTCCAGAGCCACAGAGGATATTTTACAGTGTAGAGCTCCTCATAATACAAACTGAACTTCATTTGTAAAAGAGGTGTATCCCCTTAATCATCTCACAACCCCTCAGATCCCTCCGAATCTTGTGACCCCTTAGGGGGTCCTGACCCCCAGGTTGGGAACACTGCTCTATACAGTAGTTATTAACATTGTCGAGGGTTTAACATTTGATTCTCACAGTGCTTTAATAGCAAGATGCCTTGGATAAAATATCATATTTTTTAGCACCAACGTGAACACAAAATCTAACAACAACATAATAGCAGGCGAGGCAGTTATGTGTAGCACATGATGTAAAAATGAGAAATTCATTAGCATTGCTTGGAGAGTCAAAGCTCTGACAAAACAAATTAGTAGCATGTGGGTGATACATTAAATTAAGGGCACCAGTCAGTCATAATTACAACCTCTAGGAAAGTATGCAGCAGGCTGGTGGATGTAGTGCAGCCAGTGGAAATATTTATTAGAGAGCATCACCCATCCTGCTCCAATGGGTAAGCCTGAATCATACCAGAAAATAAGGCCAAATCAGGATGAAAGTCCTTAAAGCCACAAAGATGGGACCTACAAATAGAAATACACTACATGACAAACCTCTGTCTGATTAGACTGAAAAGCTGTGTTTATGTTTACTGTAATATTCAATTCCCTAAAATGCAGGTGTGGACGGTGCTGTGAAATATCTGAACTGAGAGCTGTCTCTTATGTAGCTGGATGCACCCATGGGTCCCCCATCAATGACCCTTTAGGGTCCCTGGACCAAGACACTGATTCATATGACAGAAAGGCACACTGGGACATGGATGTTCTTCAAAGAATGACGATGATTTAGTGGAGTTGTGACACATGCAAACAGGGTTTGACAGCTCATGCAATCACTGACTGACAACAAGATTGCCAAAAGAGAAATTCATAATTGTAGAGGGCCAATGGCAAAACAGATATTTGGGCAACTGGAGAAAAAAAAGACAAACTTTCTGAAGGATAAATCTGGAACCTCCCTCAGAAACATAGCCCTCAAGACAAACTGAAACTTGAGTGTTTTCATAAATTTCTAGTTATTTAGAGAACATCAGCATGATTTATCAGATTGTGCATTGGTCGCATGGTTGCGTAAGACATTAAAAACAACACTGGCATCCTTTATTCTTTTATTCTACCCTCGTAGCTGCACAGAGGGGAATTTCAAGCCTGGGAGGGGGAGACGCGCAGCGGGCACCAGATGCTGGGATTGGTCGGACGCTCCACAAATCTAAACAGCAGCGTAGAGCAGAGACTGCCGGAGGATGAAGCAGCCGGAGCATCCTCATCATCCGAGCCAGGCGCACGTAGCCCGCGGTGGGGGAAAAATCAAAACAGCAATGCGTGACGGGTGCAGGAGATAGCCTAATTGGTGACAAATTAGACTGTGACATTGTGCGGTTCTGCACCGGACCCTCAGTCTGCAGACAGCCAGGCAGCAACGCAGCGCCAGACAGCACGGCGCTGTTTTCTCCACTGAGGAGCATCTGCTGGCAGACAATCAGGGGCTGAACATGGGCTTGTCCTTTTGGTAATATTGTCTGAGCTGCAACACAAACGCCGCCTGCATCTGTAGAAAAAAATAATACCATGGGTTCCAGACTGAGCAGGCAGAGCAGCCTGGACAATGAGAATTTCTCCAAAAAGCGACGCAAGCTTCTAGATAGCACCGGAGAGAGCGACAGGGGCGGTCGGGGCGGCGGGGACTTTCTGTTTGCACTGATGCTGAAATCCGATAAACTGCCTGGCATGCTGCGTAGGACCAACCACAGCCCGTACATGAGGCGAGTGGCGTGGATCAAAGAGATACAGAAGCTGCTCCGGGACCGCAGGATAGAGCAGGCGGCCGACGTGCTCAAATTACTGAGGAAGGTAAGGAGAAACTGCACACGACTCGGCCCGAGCACAGGAAAGTCAGACCTGTTTACATTCAGTATGTGCACTTGTGCTTTAAGCCCGCTTTGGTGCTCATGCAGCCATACATCCTCAAAACATCCCAAAGCAACAGATGGAGAGCAAGCAGGAGCTGTTCATGCGTGTGAATGCAGTTGTTTGATGTGTGTCCAAAATCTTGCAGTGCCACAGGTGCCTTCATCTCCTCCTGCAGGCTCTGCTCTGCACCCCTGACCCTGGCCTCTGACCTCTGACCCTAGGCCACTTCACCCTTCTTTTTCCCCTTCCTCCTCTATGTGCATGGCCTCTGCTTCGGCCACTTCCTCTAGGAGCATTTGTTTTTATAGAAAGTAGGCCACTCGCAGAGCATTGTACCTGTGACACATTGTTTCAGTGGCAGCCACAGCGTGTGACTCACCGCAGTGTTCACTTCCACTGTGGGTAAACGTGCTCCGTGTTGACATTTGATTTGGAAGGATAACCTGCACTGTAAACTGCATGCTGTGCGTCATTACATTATCCCAAATTTCATTGTCTTTGGGTGGGATCTGGATATAGATTCCCACTAACACCACACACAAACAGAACCCCATCCCCGCTCCACCATCCCCTCTACATCTGTCCTTGTTTCCTCCACTGTGGCCAGAGTCTCACCTCTCCTCAGGCTCTTCTAACGCTCCCATTAGAGCGACCTGCCCCCCTCCATCCCTCTCCACTCCTAAAGTGTCTCCCTCTCTCTGTAATGGCCTGTGCTCCAGCAGCAACAATGTAAGCCCTGGAGTCCTGTGTTCCACAATAGAAAATATTATTCTTCTCCAAAAGGTTTTATTAACTCTCACTTCGAGGAAGAAGGTCACAGAAATTAAAATCTCGGCCGCTGTCATTGCTTTAATAGTGGCTTTTTCAGAGTGTGTTGTGCACGTTGCTGTAGTCGTGAAAACCTTGTCAGAGAAGGATTACTAATATTTCATTGAGTTGGGGTTTTTTGCGTTTTTGGCTGATCTGATTTGAATCTCTTAAACCCACTGGATCATAAAAAAAATTGCACTGTCATCAAGCCAAAGACACAGCTGTTTTTATTGTTTTTTGAAAAGCTTTTGTTGCAGCATATTTGATGGAGTCTTCGCTTGGCACTGACAATAGATACAAGCAGGACGTCTGTAGCCATGACCTAGAATATGTTACGCAAAGTCAAGCTCCACTGTACTGAGTAACTGATGTTGGATCTGAATCAGAGGTTTGTTTTCAAAGCCTTTTCTCACCTGCTGTGGGATACGTAGCATTAAAACAAGTGTAAAAGAATATGTAGGTGCATCGAAGGTGTGACAGCAGCCTTGGGGATCTCATTTGTTTGCTTGCCCTCAGGCCCTCCTCTGTCTTTTAGCTGTCGGCCAATCCAGTGTTAATTACTGTGAAGCCTTGACACAGGAGAGAGTGGAACCTCCTTAATCAAGCCGAGGAGATAAACTGGCTAGCCTAGGCTCCATGACAACCGCATCACAGGGGACATGGGCCCGCTTCCCCTAAATGAGCTCCACTTTTATTAAATAAGCCTAACTTTATCTTTCCTCACAGCATTTCAAGCAGGCAGATGTCTGAGAGATTCTGCTCTCTGAATTTAAAGGGTGCAGAGTTAATTGGTGCGTAGCAGTGAGCCCTGCTCAAGATATTAAAAAGATCTGAGCTTTGCTGCAGATATGGGAAGGATTCGTGGCTTCATGCCGCGCTTGCATGTGACAATCGATCGTGTCTAAACTCAGAAGGGAGATATTTTTATACCTTTGTTTCTTAGAGGGGCAGGAGCAGCTTCTCCCCCGCCTTGGGTTCAGTCTGTGTTTACTGTTGCCCTCGTTATAAGAGGAGCCAGTAATGTGGAGCTGCCAGCCTCCCACTCAAACTGTCTATTACAATCAATGCCGATTGTGTTGGAGAGAAAGAAAAATGTGTGTGCAGGTGTGTGCATACTGTATGTACGTGTCTCAAAGGCTTCCATCTCTCATTAAAGCTGCATGGGCTGCACAAGTGCTTGTCACAGCAGTTCGCCTCATTAAGACCTTGAGGATGGACGTGTTGATGAGGGCAGATTGTACAATTCAGTACACACAGCTCCACTGCTGACTGTTGCCCGTCTCATCACACTCAAAAGGTCATCTGAAATCTCCTGTTTTTTAGCTGGTCTGATTTGTTTTTGCTGCCGATCCTTTTGCATTTGTCATGAGATTTATGAGTAAGCTGCCAACCATGACAGCTGTCAGTCCTGACCTCTTTGCAGATGTATTCATGTGCTGCACAAACTTTTGAATCACATCTACTCGAAATCTCACATTTCAAAGTGCAACTGCCATATTTTTATGAGGTGAAAGGAATTATAAACCCAAAAAAAAAACCTTAATTGTGGTTAGAGAGATACATATCCAGTGAAAATGACATACAGCTAGGGGGAGTAAATACATTTTTGAGTTTTTCCAGGAGGGTTTTGAGAGATCAAGGATAGTAGAATATTCCCATCTCATAGTGGAGCATGGAAAAAATACCTTAACAAGTAATCAAAAGTACATCTACAAGGTTTTCACATCAGATCAGACATGAGTCTGAAGTTGTCTTGTTTGTGCAAACAGTATGTGCTGTGGCATGTTGGGACATGCATTGTGGCTCGATGCCATGGAGATGTATTTTTATGTGCCAAAACCCAGCGTTCCCTGTGACTCCCCTTAGATTTCACTTTCCTACCATAGATGAAAAAGCTCTCGTCTCCTTTAATGAATATTTAAAACAAAACACTCCTTTTATCTTTCCATCTCGAGTCACATCGCCCTTGACACAGCGGGGCCCTGTTTCCACCACTAATGCATTTTTTTTCTGTCACACTGTTATACTATATCGTAATTACTGCAGGATGTGTCTCCAGTTTCATCTTGCTGTGATTATGACGCCTCTCATCTTGTCTGCTTTGGTAGGATCTGGGTTTGGAAGGCTCCTCGCTCAACGACATCTTGTACAAAAACGCTGCCTTCCTCAACCTGGTGGACCCGATCTCACACGAGCTGCTGCTCAGCCTGGCTCGAGAGATGCAGTGTCCTAAGAAGGTCAGCTTGCTTTCTTCTCCTTTCTGTAACGCTCGCAGAGTATCCACAAAGATCAAGCTTGATGTCGGTATTCTGCTAAGGAAAGCGTTCTAAAACATATCCCCCCGATGGTTTCCTTTTGTTAAGTAATGAGTTTTCAAGATCAATGAAAATCCAATCTGAGGATGTTATCGACCTACATTTCTACAGATGGATGGTTGAAAGAAATTCTGCAGACACATGTTACTTATGAGCAGCTAGAAATAGGAGTAGCTCTTTAGTATGAATCCTAGATATTTATGGTTCTTTGATTTTCGTTTCTGCAATTTTGTTCCATGCAGTTTGTTGAATTTATGCAACTACAATCTTGATATCTGATACCTGAAAACTCATTAAACTGGAGTTACTTGTAAATATCTGCAACATTACAATAAAATAGCCTGTGTTTTGTGCACAGAAAGAACTTCATATCTCAGTATGTCTCAACCTCCAACGGTGAATATTGGATTATTTTGATGTAGGCAATGGCCACCAGCAGCTACAACATGGTTAATGAACTGATATTACTAGTGTTTACCAGTGGCTGTGTTGAATCTCTCCTCTTCTGTGTACTTCCTGTGTTTTCCCCACCGGTGCACACTGCATGTGATTAGATTTTCTTGCTCCAGCGAGGCAGCTAAATTGTGTTTTTGTTCAGGAGTAGCTCAAGGCGTTGCGAATAATAACAAACCCTTTTTATTTTCTGTTTATGTGAAAGACAGTTGCAGGTTGATAAGTTTGGGAAAATGGTGCAAACTTTGCAGGATTTAAAGGCCTGATAGTGTGAAACAATGAATTGTAAACATATTTTCTCTTGCACACAAATGCAGAAAATCTCATATTGAAAGCTGCTGCTTCACTCCTGTCAGCCACTTTCGCCACAGTTTGCCATTGCGAGCACTCCTTCTTCTCTGTTCTACAGGATGCAGACACCATAAAGTCTTCTGATAAGATCTGCAGACAGCTGATCTACCACCTGACCCCGCACTCAAAGTGGCTGAGGCAGAGCATGTCCAGACGGAAATCCCAGGCCTGGTAAGCCCTCCTGTCCAGACATCCAGCCTGTAATAAATGTGCAGCTCTGCACTACAGAGAACAGGGCTTGGCTCCATGTCGAGCTGTTGAGATTTCCATCTTTGTAGCTGACACTGAACTAGGACAGAGCTGGCCACAGGCTGACCTGATGGGAACGCCATGGTAACCACAGCTGTCAATCATCTTTCTTTTTAAGTGCTTAGGTCCGTGCAGTTGATGTGCCTTGCCACTGGCCTTTCTCTCTTCAAAAGTGGCGCAGCAACACATTTCTCCATCTGTTTTCTGAAGAAACGCTGGGAGGCTTATGTTAAAATGTAATAATACTCGTCTTGATGAAAAGGTGAATTGCTTTTGATGTGAAAATGATGAATAGAGATCTGGCTTGTGTACAAATAGGTTTCTTTGTGTGCCTAGGTGTTGCTTGGTAATCCTATTCATGATCAGAACTCCTGTAATTGCTTATTCTACAGCTGGCTAGACGCTGCAAATAATGCGTTCATTTTCTGAGGATGAAAATGATCTCAGGATTGAGAAGGAGACAACGCGAACACAGTGAGATGAGACAGGTTCATTATGAAGTGGGTCGGAGGTATCAACACGCAGAATCAGGAAAGCGAAGACATCAGACTCTTCACTGTCGAGCTGCACAAGAAGGGCTTTGTTGTGCTGGTGGTGGACGTTTAATTCAGCCCAGAAGAGGAAAGACACAGGATTTAACTGACAATGACAGCATCTCTGAAAATGTGCAGATACATACGTTCCTAGCTGAAGGGGATTTTTTTTTTTTTTTTACTTAGTCATGTTGTTGGCTTCAGAGACCTGCAGAGAGAGAGACAGTCTGTCACTGGCTGAGACAGCAGGAGCAACATGAATCATTAAAACAAAAATCCACCCTAAAACAGAATATTAATACAGTAGATGCTATGAGCTCTGACAGCTTCACCTGCCGTTGTGTTCATGAACAAATACCTGTCAACGCTAGAAAGAGACGAGACAGGGCCAGTCTGCCGCTCGCTATGAATAACAAATTCACCTCACAAACTCAAATTCTTTTATAAAAGCAGCTATGTAATTATTTAAATTGCACTTGCACAGTTAGTTTTCCATTTATTGTTATTAAAGAGAGCAGCTCAGCTCAGGTTGGAGTGTATTGTATTGTTAGTGTGGTGCTGTGGGGTTGGGAAGGTTCAGAGGCCGTTTGTGTTAAAGACTTTCTTGTCAAAAGTTAGAGAAGATCAATACCACTCTCATGTCTGTGCGCTAAATATGAAGCTACAGCCAGCAGATGGTTCGCTTAGCATAGCATAAATACTGAAAACAGGGTGAAACAGCTAGCCTAGCCCTGTCTACCAGCACCTCTAAAGCTCACTAAATAGATATTAGTTACCTGGTGTAACTCCAGCTCTATGAGTACATACGAGGCCCTCTAACGGGCTTCGCTATTGGTTCGAGGGCAGAGCACGTACAACATAGAACACGTTATATCTCGTTTGAAAGGGTAAAAACGTAAGTTGTGGTTCTGTAGGGAGTTTTGTGCTGGACTGTTTCTTGGCATGTAAAACCACATCATGCTGTTTTCACACCTTGGTTTTTGTATGGATTAAACAAACAAGATATAACATGTAGGCCTACATTAGTAAGCTTTAGAGGTGCTAGTAGACAGAATTTCTACTTTCGGACAGAGCCAGGCTAGCTGTTTCCCCCTGTATCCAGCCTTTATGCTAAGCTAGGCTAACCATCTCCTGGCTGTAGCTTCATACTTAGTGTACAGACATTACTGTCTGGGCCCCTATTCTCAAGCTGCAGAAGCTTATCAGGGTGTCCCATTTCACATATCCTTATTATGTCTTGTATGATTGCATTTGTATTTATTTGTTTTGTGAACTGAATGATGATGATGAACTCTGCAAAAAAAAGCATTTAAGATTTAAGATTTCCCAAAATTCCTTTATCAAATAAGGATTTAACTGTCCACATTAAGAAGGAAAGCACATCATAAATATCATTTTAGGGTGGATTTTTTTCCTCCGTTTAACTTCCATCTTTGTTCAGCTGCAGGCAAACTGCCCTCATCTGTGCAAAAATGCAACAATCTCACCTCTGCGAGGTCTCTCTGTACTCAGACGAAACAGAAACAGCTCAGTCCATGTTAATGCCACCGGGTAGTTCATCCCTTCATTATCCAGCATTAGCACTGCACACCGGTCGCTCTAAATACTGCACACACATTTCTGACTGAAATGCCACACTGAATTAATGTCTGAATCTCACTAATCCTGTTATTTTGGTTTTGCTAGAAATGTTTTTCTCTTTTTCACATTTAATGAAAGAGCTTGACAATAAGTTTGATGGAAGCAGTGGCCCAGAAATGCTGCCGAGGCCCTCCCACCTTAAGGGTAATTTCATGCGAGTGTAAAAATTGCCAACACTTTTGTGACCTTTTTCCTCTTCAGTTTTCACACCAGTATCTTCCTGTTCCACCAGCCTTCTTTGACCTCATAGTTACCGTGTTCCTTTGTCATCTGAACGCTCAGAAACAAAATAACCAAAACTACCATTTAGTGGCCGCTGCCTTTTTAGTTTCCACATCACTTATCTTCACTGACCGCATAAAATTTCAGTTTTTTCATCTGTTCTCAAATTCACTTCTAAACATTATATTGTGCATCGTAGCATACCGTGCACATTAAAGCATCCCCTGGGGCCCATCAGTCATTTGCACTGATTGCTGTCCTATGCCAGGACAAAATAAAACAAAATAAGATACATTTCTCACAGAAAGGAGGAAGTAGTCAGACCAGCTCCTCAAAACATCCACCAAACAAAAAGATATGGAGGTGATATTTGTGTGCAGGAGCTGTCTTTATTAATATGGACTGTGGAGTGGGAGGTTGGATTCGCTGCAGCATGAAGGACAATGCAGTGGTGTGTGTGTGTGTGTGTGTGTGTGTGTGTGTGTGTGTGTGTGTGTGTGTGTGTGTGATTCCTATCCACGTGTTACGTATATAATACAGCAGAAAATGAATTGAAACTACAAGTGAAATACCAGGGAGCAGATGTGATTAGACGGCTCCTCTTGTGTCTCTCTTGTGCAATTTGGCTTCTTCAGCCATCAGAGGGCTGAAATGAATAATAGAGCAAAGCTTTGCCGTAAATGACTCTGCAAAAAAAAAAAACACAACGGCCCAGGGGAGAGCAAGGAGCTGGTGAACTCCAGGAAAATACTTGAAAGTTGAAATCAAATGGGATTTTTATGACAGCTGTTATTATCCACCCACAAAGTACTCTTTTCTTACTTTTTAAAGTAGCATTTCACCTCATCTCATTAGCATCAGCCCACCCCTCCAGATATTAATATTTATGTTAATAAATCATAAGAGTGATTTGATTTACGCTGACTGAATTCAAACGCTGCCTCATTATATTAAATCAATGACACACGGAGACTGATGAGCCACACATAGAGACAAGAGATTCACTTCCTCAGTGTTTCAGTGGGAATACTTGAAGGACGGTTTCATTATACAATGTAAATGTAATTGATTACTTAATTATGTAATGGATATGTATTAGATTACTTGATTGTGATGTGCATGTAGTTTGGTGAGCATCCACTATTACTAAAATGTTGATGCCATTTGTGTTATTACTGGCTTCAGTTCAACTGTCAGTGTGCTCTCTGCCTGCTGTTTAGGACATCTACTTAGCAACATATATTGAACATGATTTGATTCATAGCCAAGAGCACCACACCTCTGAATTATTTCTTTTTTAATCGATTACCTATAAACTAGTTTTGTCATTTAAGCTGAATCTTGTTGTCAGTGTTCAAAAAAAAAAAAAAGCCATCCTCAAGAAGTTATCAGTGACACTCTTGTTTTCTGGTATCAGATTAATCTGGAGGAAGGATGAAAGAGGCTTGCGGAGAGGACGTCTCAGACATCCATTTTTCATGCTTCCTGAGCTCAAAAGGATGAGCCTGTCTGAAAAAGACAGACAAAGAAGGAGTTTGTGTGATCAAAACCTATTCACACCTGCAGGGGAGCCTCTGCCAGGCCACGGCCATTAGGACTTTTGTGCCTCTGGAGAAGATGAGGTTTCTGTCGTATAAAAGGCTGCGAGGGCCAGACAATGGGGGGGGGGGCTCACAGCAGCCTTGATAAATGTCTTTATCTCATAGATTTTGTGCTCAACAGCTGATTAAACTCCCTTTTAGCCTGGCTTCAAGGCTGGGTTTTCTACTCCGTTTTGGGGTTTTGCAATTAATACAAACGCTCTAATGCATGGCGTTTCTGCTCATCAACCCATCACCTGCTTCTAAAATGAAGCAGTGAGTGCTGCTCAGGGCACATCCATTTGCAATGTGACCAAAAAACACTTAAAAGCATCACAAGTGACAGGTACTGCAGTGGATGTCACAGTTACTGGGCGCTGGAGGATGCTATAATTCACTCTGACACCGAATCAGCGTTACAGGCCACTTCAGTAACAGCTCAAGTTAAACACACCACATCCTCGGGGGGAAACATGGGCACCGGTAAATGAGACAGACTAGAAACAAAAGATCAAGGGAGTGTATAAATAATGCCCAAATATTTTCAGCTGCAATGTAAAGCAATAGCTAGTGCTACAGAAAAGTATCACTTATGTTCAGATTCAGCCTCAAATCCTGCTTGTATTACACAATATCCTGAAAGGGCTTTAAGGTTTTCAAAGGCTGTGCACCAAAACAGACAGATATCCTGCACTGAAAATCCTTGCTCACACATTAAATAAAGCTTTGGCAATGACATTTTCAAATAAACCCCCTAAATAATAATGTGTCAGACACACAATAAAACTATAAATCAACCAGGGAGCGCACACCTCAGCCACAGCAAATAAATGTGTTATTTTAATAACAGAAAAGTGTTTCATCTTTAATCTAAATAACTATTGCATGAGTCATGATGATGTATCATGAATTCCTGTTGCTCACATTAACACATGATAAAGACATAATGAGTTGATGTGACCTATTAACGCTAATCGATCATCAGTTTGTGATTGTTAATTCACAGTCACTTCATACGTTCATTTATATGCCACCAAATGAGCTAGAATCCAGTTTAATAGAAAAGTGCATCTCAGACCCATCAGCCTCTCTGAAAGCGGAGCGGTAACTATTCTTATAGAAATATAGCAGACGGATCTGCGTGTTGCAACATTAACACCCAGATTTTCTTTCTCTCTTATTAAACCGTTCACTTTAACATCTCTGTCCATTTGTCAGCTGGCACCAGCTAAACAAACAACAATTATAATAATAACTTTTACAAAAACTGACGGTCCACCCCCTTTGCTTTCGGAGAGGCAGATGGGTCTGAGATGCACTTTTCTATGTAATTGGATTCCAGCTCATTTGGTGGCATATAAATGAATGTATGAAGGAACTCAACAATCCTTAATTGATGATCCATTGTGTGTTAACGAATCACATAAAGTCGTAGTAACTCGATCATTTATTAATAGTGAGCAACAGAAATTCATCCTGCATCAATTCATCATCATGTAATAAATCATGAGTCATGCAGTAATTAAGCATTACTTAAGCATTTGTTTTGAACCCTTATTATTAACCGACAGTCATACATGTGAGAGATTATTATGAGGAAATAGTGAAAATGTTCAAGAATGCTCTATTAAGCAGTCCTAGGAAAATAATATCCTGGATCTGCTCTTCAGATCCACATTGTTGCTTGGCCTAATTTTCACCAACTTTCACTGAAATCTGTCACCAGGTTTTGGAGACATCTTGCAAACTAACAAAGAAACATGACAGAGAACATGACTCCTTTGGTGGAGATAATAACATCACCTTAACAGAGTATTTCCAAAGATGAATCTCTTTCCTTTCCCGTCTTATGAATATAGTCGCCAAGTATCTTCTATTCAACTTTTATCTTTTTCTAAAGCACATCCTAGTTTATCTTTTAGGTAGCAAACTGTTCTAGCTCTGTGCTATAAGGAGCTCTGTGCTCCTGGCCGCCAGAGCTTTAAGCTCAAGCTGCTGGCTCGTTCGGATGTTTTGGCTCCTCTGTTTACACTAGTAAATCCCCATGCTGGAGTCTCTATGTCAGCCTTCCGCTCCATGCCGGCTCAGTACCCCCCCACCCCTTTATACAACACAGGAAACACAACATAAAACCAGGGCCTTGTTCCCAAGTCACAGATAGGGGAATCATTCAAAGATCCTTTCACCCTCCAGCTAAAACCTATACTGGTTTGTGTATTTTCATCTCAAAGAGTCATCTAAGTAATCCCGCTCTCTTTATCTTCATTTTCCCCGACAGCCTCAAGACAACCCTACAGAAAAAGCTGTCCAGTGACTCGGTCGACCTATCTGGCATCCCCCTGTCCTCTCGTGATGTCCGCCAAGTCGCCTTCTACCTCCAAACCAACAGAGACAGTGTGGTGGCTGTGGACATCAGCTTCACCGAACTCCAGGACGAGAACCTGAAGCTTCTCCTGCCTCTTCTCGCCTCGCTGCCCAAACTCAGCACCCTAGCTCTCAACGGTAACCGCCTCACCCTGGCTATACTCAAGGACCTCACCGAGATGCTCAAGGACCCCAAGATGTTCTCCAGCCTGGCCTGGATTGACCTGGGCAACAATGTGGATATTTTTACCATGCCTCAGCCACTGCTAGTCGCGTTGCGTCGTCGCTGTAGCCTGAAGAGCAGTTTACCAACTATCTACGAGTACACAGAAGGTCAACCCTACTGCTACCATCTGGAGACTTCCATCGAGGAGCCGAGCCACTACGAGGAGGAAGAGGAGGAGGAGGACGAGGCGGAGGATGACGAGGATGACATGGGGAACAAATTTGAGCTGGAGCCGTGGGCTTTAGGGGAGAAGCAGCTCTCCAAAGACTTCACCCTTCACTACTGTGAGAGGTGATGGGGTATTTCCTCTCTGAGGCTCTTTCAACTGTGGTTGAAATGTCGTCCCACAGTGTTCTGTTACGTCCTTCGCCCTTTCGCCCTCACACCACGAGCCCAGTCACCCTTCGAGGCACGAGGGAGATCTGTGCCCACATTGTGAACTTCCCGTCCCGACACGGCTACCAAGCTATTCCTAACCATCTCTGATTTAACCCACACAAGATGAGAGTGAAGTGACAGTCACAACAGCAGACTTACTGTGTTGGTGGATGGTGCTCTTGGGAATAAGGTGCGGTTTCATTGGAGGGGGGCTGGAAGAGTTAATGAACCGGTGCGCTCTCTCTCTCTCTTTCTCTCTCTCTCTCTCTCTCTCTCTCTCCCCCTCTCTCTCTCTTTCTCTCTCTCTCTGATGGTGGCAGCTGAAGAGCCAATCCCAAGGAGATTTAGATCAGTTGGTTGGATGGAGGAGCAGCATCCCGGCGGTAGCTGAAGTGGAATTCGAGTTAGTTTGGAAACAGAGGGTCCCTCTGGGTTCTCTACCAGGACTGAGACTATCTCTGGCAGGCAGGGCCTAGCTCCACATTGTGTGTTCTCTGTTAATCTCTCAACAAAAGCTATGACACAAGTTCAACAGACTATACAGCCGACGACCCGTCACGTGACGCTGGCAAAACTGCTAGGTCAAGACTTTTTGCGTTTTCCCCCCCTTTCCAAATGTCCACTTGTGAATACCCACGCTGCCCTTGTGTAGATGTAAATGTGGACACAAAACATGGCTCTGTTGTGTTTCCACGGGCTATTTTTGTGCACTTTTGGTGAACAAAGCAATCTTAGAAGACAACAGGTAGGACTTAACAATGGATAGCTGTCACTGATTGTTTTTGTACTGCCTAAATGCTGATATTCACCTCTTTGTAATTATTGAGCTGTTGTAGTCATCACCACAGTGTGTTTATGACCCTACAGCCAACTGTTGATATAGGCCAGCGAGTCTGAGCGGTGCCCAAATTGCCCGTCCTACTGCCGTTTGTCTCTACAAATACAGTATGTTGTCATTTCAATTTATTGATGTAGCCCTGTGTTTGTTATGAGAGGCAGCCATGACTGTTATCTATTGGTTATAGTCTGTCTACAGTAGCACATAATGATTAAGTTAGACTGACCGAAACACTGCAGTGCACTTTAAGGTGACTATTTGTTTTTAATATTTCAGTTTCTCCATAGCATATACTCTGTGTACATTGTTTATAGTTAGAGATATTTACAAAGCTGAAGCTGAACAGATACCTCTTTAAGGTAAAATGATGACCAAATGGCTCATGATTGTTAGAAGGATCATTGAAAACAACATACCTGCATCACCAGATATATAATAAGTGTTTAAGTGTGTGTTATACATGTTTGTAACAGTAAAATGTCTAATACTGCTGTAATTATTTGTGTTATTGTTTTGGTGTTTCGTCTTTTGTCCAACTCTGTAATTATAATAATGACTCTAATGACACAGTGACCTCCTGCTGTAAGCTTGAACAGTAAACAAAAAGGGAGGTGGCTGATGGGATTACACAGTGAAGCAGAAAATAGTCCGATGTCGAATGTTTATTCTCTGTGATGGAGAGCACTGGCCACTTGGTTCGTAGTTTATGTTTCGTGTGTCAACGTCAAACTCTTCCTTGTAGCCTGTGTGTACTTGTCTCACGCCAAACACTGACTGCCAATAAAAAGAACCGAGAAGTGATGTCTGGATTTGTTTTTATTTTGGAGATCTGCAGAATAAAAAGAGTGCAGCGGAGGGTTGCAACATCTGGGTCATAAGCACAACCTGCAGCTGCTCACAGAAACAAACAGAGGATTTCTTTACGCAGATTAGTCTGCAAACAGGGCAATAAAAGCAGTCAGCTCAGACCGTTCTGTTTGGGATTGGTTGTTGGAGTGCTGTACTTATTTCTGGGCCAGCAGATCATCTGTGCCACTGTGTGCTATCAGGGAAACGCCTGAGCTGCCACTGTTTGCCAGGGAAAGACAGGGTGGTCATCGTATGTGGCCCTGCCCATGACTTTTTGTTCCTGCTGCCAGACATGGTAATGTGGCATTTGCAACAGGTGGCTCCTATAAGGTCAGGGCACAGTGTGACTGTCACACCCCCCGAGGTCCAAATACCATGTGACAGGGCAACAGAGCCCACCCCAAAAATCACCAGGATCTTATTATCTGACCTTTTCCTTTCAGGATTGATTTATTTCCCTGGATTTTGAGTTAAATAACAAAAAGAAATCAATTTATTAAGCTTTTATTGTGTGAATTGAAAACATTTTTCATGCCGGCCTTTGAGCAGAGACATGAAGTGCATCATATTTCTTCACAAACCTTCTCTCAGGAAACTGCTCTCCTGTTTGTATGAGTCACTGTTTGATCTGATTATCTCGCTCCAGCTGCTGCATGCTCCCGCACAAAAATGAAAAACAGCACAGAGAAGTCACACAGATTGTTCAAAATTCATTGTGGAACAGAGGAATTGAGTTACAGAGCAGATTTCAATAGCGGTGACCTCGGGTTAAAGGGTCTGACCGATCCAAAAAAAATAGCACTTGCCATTATTGGCTGTTTGTCATAGATGGTACATTACATTTTTGATAATTGCCCTACAAAGTATGGACACAAGACATTTCGTGCAAGAAATTTGCATTATGAAAAGAAGTTTTTAGGATGTTTTTGTATGTTTTAAGATAGTATTCATTACAGTATACGAGGAAGCGTATAAAAAGAGAAAATATTTTATTTGAATATTACAAATAATATATATTTCATTCACTGCATATTCAATAAACAGTACTAAAACAGCTCATATAAGAGTGAGAATACCAGCTATGAACAAGTTATTAGCTTAATGAGACTCAAATAGCCTGCTATGTATTCTGTGTCTCAGATATTAACATGAACGTACTATAAAGTCACTTGTATGATGTGAAAAAATGGAATGAATGAACATTTGTAGGTGTCACCTGTTTTAGTTTTACAATAGAAAGATGCAAAAAATGACAAGAGTAGGAGTGCTAAAGTGTGTACAAACAAGCTGAGCAGAGGAGTCACAGGAGGTCAAGTTCTTCTTATTTCTTGCACACTAAAATCCATCATGTCACTGTTACAGTTCAGAGGCCACGTGTTTAACTGCTACATGTTACTGTGAGTGTTATTCAGTGTCTTGTTCGATGATTTTCCAGCAGGACAAACACCATCTGTTGCAGCTTTTGTGGGGTTTGTGGCTGCAGGAAGGTCTCTGTAACCTTCAGGCCCTCCTGCATAACCAATGTCACTGACTCTTGGTCTCAGTAACCAGCTGCTTCGCCCAGTTTCCTGGCATCAGACACGGCACAGATACAGCCGTCCTCCTTCTCCACAGCATTGACCACGTTGTAGAAATGTTGTGCAGTGTCATGTTTGTGCCCCAGAGCTTTCAGAGCCTCCATTACATCCTGAAGGGCAAAGAGGAGACTCAGATGGAGCAAATGGGAGGTGGTGTTTTAGCAAATAAATGTATTTAGTGTATTACCTTATCAAATGTGGGTTCAAACTTCACTGCATTTTGAGGGTCGACATAAACGACCGGAGCAGCGATCGCCTCCTTGAGGCTCTTTCCAAACCAAAGGTGGTTCATGAGCGCCTGGAAGAGAAACAAAACAATAAAGTGTAATGTGCCAGATGAGAAAGTGATGATTACAGAGTCGATTAGGGACGTGGTGAAGACACTCGTGAAGACAGCACTTGCTATGACAACAGTGAGGGGCATTAGTCTGCGGCAATTTATCTTAATGGCACTTAGTGTGATTGTCCTGGACACGTACCGAGGCGATCCCAGTCGTGATCATATTCCCACCAGTCGATCCAATCACCAGCGTCTTCGACTGAGACTTCAGCACAGCGGGGGCCATGGAGGAGGGAGGCCGCTCCCCTGCGGACACGACAAAAGCCATGACTGACAGGACAGACGGCTACAATTCAGACTCGTCAATGTGAGAGGAACGAGAAGAAAATTATTATAAATGCAATCAGTGGAGTTGCCTTTGAATGAAGTGAATCGCAGGTGTGCATCAGAGAGTGAAGGGCATTTAGTCAGCCTTGAAATGTGACTTTGCCTTTGTTCAACAGCTGACAGCAGTAAACGTTACACGGCATGGATGTTTCATCCTCTCCATGAAAATCACCACCTCTTTTTGGACATGGTACATACTTACAATAAAACATGGCAAATTCTCTAAAGTGCCACATTAACAAAAGAAAATCAAGACCATTTATTTGATAAAAATTGTGCTTGTACTGTGTTAGCAGTACTAACGCAGATTGAGTTCTTTAACATCATTTTGTACAACTGAGGTTGAAACTTCTGTTAAACAAAGGATCTCATTTTCTAAGGTTCATATAGCAACATTAAGAGTCCACAGCCATGCTAGTGGCTCTGTGAGCCTGTACTTTGGTACAGCATTGCTTTGAGCTAAATGCTAACACCAGCATGCTAACATGCTCACAATGCTTGCGGATTTTTAGCAGGTATAATGTTTACCATTCATTATCCTAGTTTAGCATGTTAGCATGCTAACGTTCGCTTATTAGCACTAAACACAAAGTACAACTGAGGCTGATGGGAATGTTATTAGTTTTGTGGGAATTTGGTCATAAATAAATTGTTGGACACATTTAAATTCTGACCTGATGATGGTGAAGTTAACAGATAACCAAAGTTATTATAATTTCTCCTGAGAGGGATGTGCATTTCATGGCAATCCACCCAAATATTTGTAGAAACATTTCACAAAACAAACAACAGACAGTGCCACTAGCATGGCTTAAAAGAGGCTGGTAAGCTTAAATAAAGATCTTTCCTTGATATCCACACAACACCACCAAAAACATAAACTGTAAATTCTGAGGTCTCAGATACAGTAAACCAGGTACTCCCTCCACCTGCAGTACGGAAATACCATTAAAGTACCTCTGGGCAAGGTATTTAACCCTGTACCAATACAATCAATACATAGTTGAATGAAATGAATCAGCACTCCAGGTTACATAATGAACAGTAACTTACTCTATGACTCAATTTTTTAATGGAAATAGAAAACATGTCGTGCTGATCTGATTACCAGGAAAGATGTTATCGACTCTCCCACAGAAGTCAGACAGCTCGTTGTTGAGGATGACTCCAGTGCTCGGAGAGAAGACCTTTGAGCCAAATCTGTGAGGAAAATGCATCAAAAGAATGGCATCTGGTGCACTCTTTATACTGGAGACGTAAAACGTATATTATAAATACTACACTCTAACTGTGCTGTTATGGAAAGCTTTTGGACTGTGGTTACTGGAGTCTTATGAAAAGAGAGATTTCTTTTCAAATTCCTTTTACAAAAACACTTGCTCCATAATCTCTTAAATCTTCTTAATTCTCTACTTTCAAACCAACAATAATATTTGATGGCTGATTTCTCGCTGTGAAGCAGAACCCTTCAAATACTGACATGTGGTTGATGGTGCTGGTGACAGACACAGCAGACCCGTCCTCAGCCAGCACAGACACATGCGTGGTGCCCATGCTGTCCAGATACGGGGTGATGTTGTAATACTGGGGATCGTGAGTCTTGTCACTGCTGATCAAGCTGCGTATGTGGTTGGCAAAGCTTTCCTCTGTGAATTTCTTGGCCATCTGTGAGAAGTACAGAGCATTTAAAAACACACATTTCAAAGGTAAAGTCACGATCGGATTTCAGGTTTCTAGTTGCTTTGCAGAGATGTTAAATCTGAGCTGAATGTGAAAGGGAATTGCAGCTCATTTTGAACCCTTTCAGTCCTAGTTTTTGCACTACCTCTATTTATCTGCCTCTCAAAATCTCTTATTTGTTTCAAACATTGCATATATGCTTTTTCAGAATAACCAGCCCTATATGAAAATTAAAAAAAAAACATTTGTTGAGAAAAGTTGCAGTGAAGATTTTTGATGGATTATATGCATGTAGAATTGTGGTTTGCCTCAAAACATCCAGTTACAAAATGCATTTATTAGGAATCTGCAGCTGATGATTACAGAACAGTAGTGTCACTAACCAGAGACATCTGTGGGGATTTTGGTGTAACTGGCAGCAACTATGGTCTTGCAACAGAATCATAACACTGGCAAAAACTGATAAAGTGCAACAACAAACCTTCGTTCAGGGTTAGTTTTACTCAAGTTAAAGCATGTCATTGGCCCGTACCTTCCCCCACTTCAGGAGAGTGACACAAATACAAAACACATAATCAACAAATAAAATAGCATGCTTTTTTATAGCGTAAAGCTACTTCTGCTTAAGTGAAGGGTCTAAATTCTTCTTCCACCACTGGTTATAAGCCATTTATAGTGCAATAATGTGTAAAATATGCTGATTGTTTTGTGAAACTTACTTCTTCCGAGCTGAACTGTGGATCACGGATGTACTTCTTTAACCCATTGGCGAACTTAAAAGCTTCAACATAGTGATGATAGACCTGTGTCTTTTGTTCGCCCACCAGAGATGCTGAATTCGAGAGATATCCTGTAAATAAAAACAATTGTTTTGTTTTTACATTTTCAATTCCCAGTGTATTCCACTCCCAAAGAGGTGCAGTATCTAAGATGCTTCATATTTACACCATCATTCGGTCTCCTCGTTAAGGTAAACAACTCATATGCAACAACCGATGAAAGTGTTAATTTCGCACGGCTCTGTTCAGCACAGGAACACAGCTAACAAGCTTCATTATGTGATCTGAAAGTGTGGATGAGCAGCAGCTCTGCAGTCTGTGTACAGCAGGGACCTTTCATGATGTTCAGGATGAGGCTGAGGATGATGCCTCCTGCAGGGGGTGGGGGTATGTACATCTGGTACTCTCTCAGAGGAACAGCCCATGCATCAGTCACTGTTACCGTATACGCTGCCAAGTCCTGTGTCGTGAGTGTTCCTCCTGAGCACAAACATTGAAACAAATAGTTCTTCTAAGCAAAACTGAACAAAATGGATCTCGGCTCCACATAATCAAGACTTTTAATGGATCCAGGCAGCTCACACTGGAGCTTGTGAGTGATCACTGCAGTGCTTTACAGACCCAATTGATTTGTTCATTTGTAATTAGATCATTGCGGCAGGCAGAGAAAGAAAATGGTTGGAAAAGAGAGCATGATGGAACCTGTCTGACAATACCTGCCTCCTGTATGTCACGGATTAAATCCTCTGCTATTCTTCCTGTGTAAAAAGCGTCCGCCCCGTGATTTGCAATCTTCTCCAAAGTGTCGGCCAGTTTCTCAAACTTCACAATATCGCCAGCCTTCAGCAAGTTCCCATTCTTATCTGAATACAACTTTCTAAAGGACACACACAAAGAAAGAAAATATCACTTAAAAGTAAAAAGGTGAAATGTTCGTTCGAGTCTCATTGTGGTGGTGTGTTTCGTACCGTAGTGACTGGGTCTTGTTGTTATCAATGTACGGGATGTATCGACCTTGGACTTGAGGAATAGGAAACCCTTCTCTAGCCAGTTTGATGGTCGGCTGGAAGAGAGCGGCCCAAGGCAACTTCCCATAAAGCCTGTGTGCCTGTTCATAACCCCGAATTTCCCCTGGGACCCCAATCCATTGGCTACCTGGAAGGATAGATGGATAGGTAGGTCAACGTAACTATGTACATTTCTGTACTTATGTACAATTTTGAGGTATATGTACTTTACTTGATTATTTCCATTTTATGCCACTTTATACTTCTACTCCACTACATCTCAGCTGGAAATATTATACTTCTAACTCCACTACATTTATTTGACAGCTTAAGTTACTACATTACAGATGAATGTTTTGCATGAAAAAGATTATACGACAAGCTTATAAAATGCAATACATTTACTGATTAAACCAGTGGCCTCCAACCCTTTTGGCTTACAAAATAGCAGAGTACAGTTGCGGTCATGTTTTAAGTTGTTAACAGTTCCATCAAAGAGAGATTTCCCCACTTAACTTCTCACATTGTTTCATTTAAATAACTGTTAAAGCCTGAAAGAGGTACAATTATCCAATATTTCACAAACAGCAAAGATTAGAGAGAAAGTAAATACTAATTTGTGTAGCAAAACTTTGGTTGTTTTGGGGGTTTTTTTCATTTCAAACCTCATTAATCATCTCACGAGCCCTCAGATTTATCATGTGACCCTTTGGAGGGGCCCTGACCCCTAGGATGGGAACCACTGGACTACACTAGCTTAATCTATATAAAGTAGTTAAAACTACAGCTGCTCCACCTCAACCAGCTACAACAATAAAATGCTTTTTGCACATTAATGCATCAGTATTAGTCTAATAAAGTAATATACAGTATACTTATATATCACTTACAGGAACCAGTTTTGGTACTTTTGTTTCAACACTTTTTTGCTGATAATACCTTTTTTAATGCAGGAAATTTACTTAAGATGGAGTATTTTAACATTAATGTATTGATACGTTTACTTATGTTAAGGATTGGGGTACTTCTTCCACCACTGAGGTAGGTATGTCGGTGTAGTATAGAAAGATAATGATTAACATCTTTTAATTTACTAACAGAAATGTATTTGTGGACTTCCATACCAATATCTTTATTCATGTTTTACAGCAATGCTGTTTTTAGCTTTGCTCTTTTTATTTCTTTTATTTGACTGACATTGTACAGTAAACAAAAGTTTTTCCTGCCTGATAATGTTCTCATTATATCAGTTACAGAGCGTACTTTCCTGTCTACTTAAATAGACTTACAAGTACATTTCGCAACAAGATTAAAAGCTATTAGGACTCCTGTTTCACTGTGTGTGTGGTCTCGGCTGAGAGCTCAGCTCGTGGCCAGTTCCTATGTCAGGACTGTTGGGCCCCGAGTATGTATACAATCAGACTCTACTGCATGGGAAGCAAGCATGACAAAGAAGAAACAAAGACATTTGCACGTCCAAGAAAGGACTGACAGAATCTTCAGCTCTAGACCTGACATCAATCTTTCAACTTTGTGCCCTTATGTGGTAAATACAGTTCCCCAGATGTGAACCATACTGAATTAGTATGATGTAAAGACCAAAATATTTAGGGCTATCTGCTTCCTCCAGCATTACAATGCAGGAGCCTAGTAACCGAGTAACCTAATAACCAACACAACAGACAGCTGCAAGAAAAACGAAAAGAAAGCTGATGCAGGTATTTGATGATCTGATGTGCCAGAGCAGTACCTGCAATCAACTGGAAGGTCTTGGGACATGATTTCAGCAGGTCAGATTTGAACCTCCCAGGTACAGTCTCTCTGGAGTTGATGATTTTCACTTTGCCTTTGAAAAGATAGAGGAGATATTATCAATTAACTCTGTCTCCACAGCGGGACACTCGTTGGTTCTGCTGCATCATTACAGGGCTGAATGAATGTGGCTGTTACCAGAGCTGTCCATCACTGTGAACATGGACCCCCCTCCGATGCCCATACTCTGTGGGTTCATGACGGAGGTGCACAGCAGCGCAGCAATGGCGCCATCTACCGCTGAGCCTCCTCTTTGAAGCATGTCCCTGAAAGATTACACACTCATCACTATCAGTGTCAATCTTTTTGTTGTTACGCTGCATCATGTACCTGCCAAGTAGAGAAATGATGTGTTTATGTTTTGCATAGGCTGATGTTATGTAGCCTGAAGCACATTCAGTTTCCTTGTTTATGAAATGTTCTATACACTTGAATTTGGTTCAATGAAGCATATTTGTTTTAGAATGTGAAGTCGTCACCTCGCCATTGAGGTCTTTACAATTACATGAATAGTCTGTTTTGTAAGTGTAACGGCAGATTTACGTGAAAAAAACGGATTTTTACGTTTTGATTATGCGGGCTAAGCAGATTTCAAAGTTTTAGTAAGTGCCAAAGTTTGCTCAGTGTGTTGTGCGTAATGTGTGCGTGATGTGCGTAATTCATATCCACCTTACTGACTAGAACAAACTGAATTTTAAAAAGTGTAAAATGTCACTCACCGTCCAATCTCTGAACATTTCCCAGAGTCTGCGGCCACTGCAGCGCTTGAGAAAGTGTCATTTGGACACTTGCGCCTCACAAATACAGCAATAAACACAATTACAGCAACCACACTGAGCAGCATCAGTGCGCAACATGTGTATACCCTCGCCTTTGACCTCGCCATGGCTGATATTATCCAACACCTCCGCGGGGATCATTAAAGTTTCATCTGACCTTTACAAGTTATCTCAAGTGAAATGTTACAACTTCACTGACTGAGCCCAGTTGCCCTATCAGAAGGGGCGTGCACCGAACAGCTTGGCTCCACCCTCCGCCTGGGGCGCAAGAGGCGGGGAGGAAAGTTGTGGTTCAACTGCTGAGTCATGCCTGAAGAGGTTTCACCTCAAATCATGGTCCAGCTGTTCCCCTGTGGCACTCATACAGCGGGGTGAACTCAGCTAACATAACTCAGGCAACAGATTGCAGGCTTAATGCGTAGATACTCTCTACTAATTAGGAACTTAAAAAGCACAATGAAATTAAAACAAAAAGGCCTCCACCTTTACTGTTGCTGTTTAGCACTCACACAATTGGTGGTTGGTCTTTGAATCAAGTGACAACTGCAAACAACCAAAAAGGTATTCATGTTTCCAGGGGTGTTTTCCAGAAATGTACTGAATTATCAGAGTAACCTGGAGAAAAGCAGGTCTTTTTACACCCTTTCCATGTGAGGGGAAATGGGGGGATTCTTCCAGGGGCCCTTATGCAGCAACAGCTTTACGTTTCATGATCAGTTGAAACATGCACAAAATTGCTGATAACTTTTAATACTCTACATTATTTATATATTTATATGGTCAAGAAAACTCAAATGGACTTTGTGGATGTATATAATAAAGTGTTTTCCTTCATTTGCCACTAATGCAGTATTAGTCAACCGTTCAACCTTAGAGTAAAAAACAAAATGGGCTCATGTTGTGTTATGACCTATGTCATCTTTCTGTAGGATTAGTGTTAATAAACTGTGGAATAACGTTACTGGTGTAGAACAAATGCAATCTGCACAGTCAAGGCTTGTTAGACTGATAACCAACAAGAAACCACAGCTATTAATGTTAGCCTATGTTATGTTATGTTGCTGTACTTGTTCTACGAGCTCTGTGTAAAGGCAAGAGGGTCCAACTGCAGACTTTAATATTGGGACTGAGAGCCAATGGGAGGAGTGTGGGCTCCCCAGGAGTGAGATCTGCAGTTGGACCCTTCTAGAAAAAGTTGTAGACCATGTTATCGTACTTTGCCATAAACTGATGAATTATCTGCTGTGAGCGCAGTCCAGCCAAGTTGCAGTGCATCCTGGGAAATGCTGTCTGCAGTTCTATCAAACAGTAGTCGATGGACGAGCCATGACATACGGAAGAGGGAGGCTCTCAGCGGAGTCAAGTCAGCCAGAGACTACCAGAGCAATACCGGATATACGGCAATTTTGCCTTCAAAGTAAAATAATTGACCGCGGTAAGCTTGGAAAACAGAGAATGTCCAGGCTTTTAGTAGTGCTGCAACTTATGATTATTTTCATTGTCAATTAATCTGCCAGTTATTTTCTTAGTTAACTGATTAATCGTTTTGTTTATTAATTGTCAGTAAAATAGTGAAAAATGCCCAGAGCCTAAATTGATGTATTCAGATTGTTTGTTTACAGTCCAAATCCCCAAAGACACCCAGTTTAATATCGTATATGACAAAAAGCTGGCAGATAAAATCATTTTTTGCTCATTACTGTTGAAATTGTACTTCTCTCTGTTCTCCAGACAGTGGTGAATTAGGTGAGACTGACATCACCCTTTGGCTTCTGACTGGTTGGCCTGACTGGTTATACCAGTCCCTGCCACATTTGGCTCCAAAACTTATAATGTTTATAAGAGCAGCCAGAGGTGCAGCCTAATCCAGAGAGCAGGTTTAACAAACCCGGAACCTAAAACTGGAATTCGGGCTTTTTGGAAGTGGCCCAGGTACAGTTGGAAGCGAATCATTGGTGATATACAGGTTTCCTGCAAGTACCAGCATGAAGAAATATGTGTCATAATAATCGCCCTGTTGACACAATTATTTCCCCTTTAGCTGATATGCTTTATGGGGAACTCATTAACATTGCAGGGAAGGTTTAATGAAAGATGCTACAGTGTTGCATTATGGGAACTGTATGATCCAGTGTGTTTGAAGCTTGACCCACACTAGGGCCTAAAAGTCAGGATATCTCGCCCTTTGACCATTCTTTTTTAATCTGTCTCTTGAAAGGGACTAATTTCTGGAGCACTCCTAAAGAGTAAATAGCTGTTGAGATTTATTGTGTTAAAATGTATTGACCTTTAGCTAGAAGTTGATGCACCATTGCCTTGCATGGAGATGGGAGGAGTTTGGAGTTGTGGCAGTTCCAGTGCTTTTTGCTGACTTATTTCAACGCGCTCCTCGTTGAGACGTTTATTTTGAAAGGTGCGACCGGAAATATTGTTGCGTACTCCTCTGGCGGCTTGACGCTGGGTGGCTTCCCTGGTGGAGCTTGAGTATTTACAACAATAAAGCCTGTCCGACACTGCTGTCCATCACAGACAGACAGGGAGTCAAACCGTCGGTGGGACAGCTTTTCTTATTTTTTCCCGGTACACGATGGGAGTCGGTTCCAGTTAGGACTTCTTTTGGGCATTTTGGAGATATTTCCTATAATGTTGGCGAGTGATATCCGTCTACCTTGTGCACTGCAGTGGTGCGCAGCTTCGCCTGGAGAAACACCTGTGCGCCTCTCCTCTCCACTGGCCACAGTCATGAATGTTGAGTAGGTATGGATGCAAACCTGTGCACGAACCGACGCACCAAACATCCACGTAGCTCTAGACAAGGAAACATGAGCTCAGTTGCTGTTTGTTTACCGTGGCTTAGGCTATTGAACGCCACAGCTCATCAATATGTTGGCCATCAGTTTGCATGGCAGCTTGGCCCTGGTGGCAGCAGCTCTAGTGGCGAGATTACATGGAAACAGCGGAGTGCTGGACGAATAAGGCAGGGGGTGTGTGTGTGTGTGTGTGTTTTAGATAGCTTCGTGGTTGGGTTTGATGGTCAGTCTGTCCTAAAAGCAGCGGGAGTGTGTGGGGGATGTGGGGGCGTCTTGATGCTGTCAGACAGGATGTAGGCTAGGGGAGGATCTATTGGAGCAGGATTACCCGACCATTTTTGGTGAGAGAGCATCGTGGAGTTCTGATCACAGTTGACGCATTGCACTCCTCGCGTTTTGGCTGCTGGTCCATTATCATTATATAATAATGTAATCCAGTCTTCTTTTTACTTAAGCAGCATACGATTGCACAGACTACAGCTCGCCCCCTCCCTCCCCCTGAGGATCCATTTATGCGGCTCCTGCTGAGAAACCTATGAATGCCAATTATAAATGTGGGTGGGTATCAACACTGTTGAAGTTTACATAATTCACTGTTTAGTGTGTGCGTGGTGCGCAAAAATATAAAAAGAGATTTGTGTTAAATGCAGCAATGTGCCCATGACTCATGGGTTTTATACAGTGCAGTACAGGGGTGTGTGTGGAAAGCTGAATCCCAAATTGTGCTCAAAGTGTGTGTGTGTGTGCGCGCGCGCGTGTGCGGGGTGCAGTCATTTTGAAGTGTGTGGGTGAGTTTCAGCAGGTGTGTTTTGCATGAGGTGCATACAGGATGGGAATCTGCTGTCAAACTCTGAGGAGGAAGATATGTATTACAAGACACAAATCAAAGTGTAATGATGCCGGCATCAGATTAACTCTTTCTGCATGCCAACACATTAACAGTCAACAGAGTATGGAGCATTGATATCAATCGCAGCATCCCCCTAATGTCAGTTACAGTATCCTCCATTTCTCCTCATCCCCCTTTCTCTCCTTCTGTCTTTGTTTTTCAGAGAACAGATTACCCCAAGGCGCGGTGTCTGTCTGCATTTGTCTGAAACAACGAGAGAGGGAGCAGCACAAATACCGCACAGCCAGACATCATGCAAGGAGAAACCTTCCCTCGTTGCAGAGTGCTGAAATGTTAGGACTGAAGAGCAAGTGTGTCAGATCAAATCAGAAGACTGTTTACATTAGTGGGGGCGATAAGAGCTGCTTGACACTAGACTCACTGTGTGGTTTAAGGCCCCTTTCAATTACGATCAAGAAACGACGTGTTAACTGATCTTTCATCAGCACTTTTTTTTTCCTTCCGTCAGACTCAGCAATCCAGAAACGAGCCGAGATGGAGTGGTCACTGGAGAGTGTGAGGGAGATGGTGGCTGGAGGGATGCAGTCTATAAGGGAGTGTGAGATCTGTGCTTTCGCCATAGCCATGTGTGTGCTGCTGCTGTTCATGTGGTATTGTTACAGGGTGGGCCGGGAGCATGGCTCCAGCCCTCTGCGTGGGAGGTATCTGGCTGGGCCCGGCCGGATTGGAGGGGTGGTGGGGGGCTTCATGAGTTCAGACTGCCGTGGCAGGGGGAAAGGGAAGCATGGATCGATGCTGGAAGAGCAGAACGGCTTCGCTTTCTGCCAGTCGTCAGAGTGCTTCCGTTGTACCAGCGCTGGAGAGAGTCTGAACCAGAGGCTGTATCACAGCCTGCAGGATTACGCCAAGCGCTACACCTGGTCAGGTATGGGTAGGGTGCATAAAGGAGTCCGCGATCAAGGCCGATACCTTAACAGCCGACCGACCATCCAGCGTCCAGAGGTCTTCTTCCTCCCAGACCTACCATCAGCCCCTTTCTTCTCCAGAGAAGTACAGAGACACGACGTGGAGCTGCTGGAGCAGAGCTTCCCCGCCCTTCTGGCCGAGTTTGAGAGCATCTACCACCAACCTCCCGCCCGCAGCGGCTCCTCCCTCCCACCAGGGTGGAAAGCCAACAGCACTCCTCGTGGCCAGTGGTGGACCTACTACCTGGTCAACCAAGGCACCCCTCTGGTTCTTAATGTCAGGAGGTGTCCGCGGGCCTGGAGGGTGCTGGGCCAGCTGCGCACCTTCATCGCCAACAACGTGTTCGGAAACGCCTGCTTCTCTGTGCTGACGCCTGGAGCTCTGATCACTGAGCATTACGGTCCAACAAATGTCAGGCTGCGCTGCCACCTGGGTAAGAGAGAGTGAACTGTTTAGTGAGCTGAAACAGATTCAACCCATGTGATGTCTGAGGCCCAGTGTGTGTTCAACTTAACACAACAGCGGATGATTTCAATAATAAACATATTTGACTAGAGAGGAGGAGCAACCCAGTGAATCAGCTGCTGTGGTGTTTAGACTGAAAATCTGCATCCTCTTGGGTCATGATGGCTGAAATTTAGGGGCTTGTGCTAGCATTTTAAGTGTTTTCACTGCACCTGAGCTTTGATTCCATTTCCATCTGTACCCTGTGAGGTGGCTATAAATAGTGATGTTTATTGTTGTGTAGGCAGGATCTTTTGTAAGAGGCTTTTAAAACAGGATCCTGTAATAACACGGGACACTCTAAGAACAGGGCATTTTGTCTGAGATGTGTCACCTGAGAGATCGGTTAGCAACACTAAATGCTTTAAAATGCGTTTATTTTGTGAGCCCTATAATGACACATGGGTGGGCTTGTTGTTTTTCTCTGACAGGTCTCAGAGTGCCCCCTTCCTGTGAGCTTGTAGTTGGTGGAGAGCCACAGTGCTGGTCTGAGGGCAGCTGTCTGCTTTTTGATGACTCCTTCCTCCACAGGGCCTTCCACGAGGGTAAGAAGGGTTTAAAATTGAATATTTTATTGCACTCTGTCCCATTTTTATTTATTCCTTGAAGGAGGAGTGACCTAAAAATGGTATAATCCAATATTGCTAAAGCAAAGTGAGAGCCTTTTTTAATATGAGTCCGATACGAGTTTCAGGTCAAGATCGTGACAAAATGTGGCTCTTGATTTTTCTGTTGCTATGTCTGTGTGTGTGTGTGTGTGTGTGTGTGTGCGTGTGCGCAGGCGGCGCAGAGGACGGCCCCAGGGTGGTCTTCATGGTGGACCTCTGGCACCCCAACGTGGCCGCTGCTGAGAGACAAGCCTTGGACTACATTTTTACTCCAGGCCGCTTAGAGGACAAGGAAGGGAAATAATTGTGAGTGAGACACCATGTCCGACCAAGAGACAGGTGGCATTTAGGGAAGTGTCTGTAGGATTGAGGAGCAACTGTTTTTTTGCCTCCAGACCAGCTCTCACATTCACTGTGTACATATTCTCAGTCTCATACAGTAACCCTCATAACTCTTCTTAGCAGATGACCAATCATTGGGCCTCCTTTATCAATCATGCTCATGTTTTTGCCTGTACAGTATAGTTGTGTCAAAGACAGCCACACTTGAAAGTACTTACTTAGATATTTCAAAACTTAGTAGATGCACTATTGTTCATGCAGCCATTTTATTAATGTGTATTAATATAATGGCAGGGACATTTTAGCTTATTTGTCATTATTTTATTTTAAATCATTGAATGTTCAATGAATTTGCACATAGATGAATGATGTGACTGAGCAGGGAAAATTTTGGCCAGCAAACACTTCACATTTCCGTTTCCCTCTAACTTTGGGCCAATTCTGGGGCAAAATGATTTCTATCTAAGACGCTGTGTACAGCTCATATCAGGTTTATTTTGGTTGTTGCAGGAAACCGGTCAACAGTATGCTGATAGAGAGCAAAGTACACATACAGAAATGATAAACGGCTCCTAGCGAGCCAAACAATAATGTGTCACTCTCTTGCTGTTCACAGCATGTGTGGGTCCACAGGCCAACCTATTCTATTAGCTATACATGAGCTGGAGTCATTGAGTGAGCATTTATGGGCCCTGAACTCTTCTACAACATAACAATACTTACAAAACATTTTGTGTCAAGTATTGTTGGTATTACTTTACACGTAACATCCAACACATACCACTAATTCTTTTACACTTACTGCAACACCTACATACATTTCCGCAAGGGCTAAGAAATTTGATCATTCAACTTTTTATATTACTCAACATATCCGGTCACAGTGAAGATTCACATTTTGATTCAAACCAAGACACGATTGTCAGTGGGTTTGCACATTTTTTCATTTCCAAAACACCCACTTTCAAATGTGGGACAAACATTCGACTGTTTGAATTTTTATGAATGAGTGGAAAATCTCTCGCGTGCAGAGTGGTGACATATTTTCAGTGATTGTAGTGCGTATTGACATCAAATCCCAGCTAAAGTAATGCTAAAGCTAAGGGATCATTGCTGCAGTGCTGGTTGATTTAAGGCCTACTGTTCATAAACACATTAAGCCAGATAACAAAAATGTGTAGTTGCATGCTGGCTTTATTAATACTGACTGATTAATGATAAATGTGTCATTCTGTAAATGTAATTTTAGCTGAGTTACTGACAGGATGCACAATTGGGGCCTTATGACTAAACTGGCAACTGTTAATAGACATCTAAACTAAATGTGTTGCAGAAAGTGCTAACAGTGTGATAACATTAACTAAAGAAATGATTAACTAAAGACGTTTTCTCATGTCATATCATTATCCAAGCAACGGCTGAACCGCAGATTCATCCACGTGTGTGTTGATAACTGAGGTCCAACGTTGATCATGACATGAATGTTTACAGACGCAGCTAATGTCTCTGTCTTGACTCCTGCCGGTGTGGTAGTTTATTGTGCTCCCCCTTGAAAAAAATCAACCCTGCTTTTACGAGACTTGGTTAGATAAGCACATTTTTAGGTCAAATTGTGTGAGTCGGCCTGTGCTGTAACACTGGAGATGAAGCGTTTTTGGTAAATTTACTAAACTCTTGTAATTTGGTTGTATTTGATATCAGGTTTGTATTACTGTAAATAGGGTTGAGGTAAAAAACTGAACGGTGAGACTGAGATGTTTTGAAATGATTGTCTTCAATGCTATAACTATTGTGTTGTCTTGATTTACAGCTAAAGCGATTGCATCTCATTCTCCGTTCTCAAAGAGCCAGCCATGAAATCATTTTGATAGATTCAATTTGTAGATTCTGTAAAATGTTTATGACGTACTATCTCTGTTGTTCTGTGATGCGTTTCTTTTTAATCACTCTGTAATTTTGCAGCGCCATATGGTATCCTTTATTAAAGCCACAATCCTTAATTCTTCAACAGCACTTCATGGATATGTGTGCGCAGTCCAAACGGTAGTGAAAATTAATCTTCAGCAGCTTTACAGGTCCATTGCAATTCAAGATACCCATCTATTCAATTCTAATGTTTACAAAAGTATGATTATTTACAAGCTGTTTACAACATCACTGACACTCACATTGAGCTGTCCATAATTAGGTTTAAAATCAAGAGTGCTGTTAATCCACTTAAGAGTATGAAAACTGTCATTCCCAAAGCATTTGCTTTACATATACAGTATATGGTGGGGCAACCATTTTGTTTACATTTGGATTAAGGATTTGTCCTTTAACACATTCTTGTGTGGATTTTGAACAGTATTTCTGTACATTTAATAAATGGTCGAGTATCTTATTTAACCAGCTGTTGTCCGAAGTGTCACTTTTACACAGATATCACAGATCTGAAGCAAGAGGTAGACTTCACACTGTGTGCCTGTTCTTTAGTCCATTCTGCATTAAACTATTGTCTCGCACAGCTGACTTGTGTTACACTAAACCTCAAATACTGATTTAAACATACTGCAGGGGCTGAGTAGTTCACTGGTAGAGGAGAATAAAGTCTTCTGCAGAAACGCCACTCTGGTATTGATGATGCACTCTACGATATAAAGCAAGGGGACAAAATGAATTGTGTTGCCTCTTTTCAGCCAGATGCAGTTTTATAGCAGCGGCTCAGGGAGGCGTAGGCATGCAATGATGTTGTCATTGCTCTCCTTCCTCAGCACTTATTTCTTGTCAGACCTGCGCTGCCTCTGGAGGATATGGAGCCAGAGGCACTAAAATGCTGAGGCAATAAAAGAGTTAAATGTTAAGTGTTAAATAAAAGCAGTAGTGTCTTCATTACTCATGAGTGCTGGGTGCATGGGTTAATAGGGAATATACACACATGTTAATATTTGGCCTTACATCTGTCTCAGTGGAGGAAAAGGACTCCCAACACAAATCACCACCCTTCACTGGGAAAATCTTTGCCTCTTCTTATCACATTTGACTTTCTCCAAACGTGCACAGGTGTTGCTACATCTGGAATCCAGTAGCTTTGGTGGACGGAGGCACATGTTGATGTGAGGTTGATGCCAATAATGACAAATAATAAGACGGAATTCATTTAGAAGTACCTCAGTGCTTGTATTTATAAGCTGCATGTTTTATGGGCACATGTTTTGTTTCAGTGACACAGCTCTTGAATTATTACAGTAGGCTAATGTAGTTATTGTTACAATTCTGCTCAGGATAGTAATTACACCAGAAGTGTGGGTGAAGCTCTGTGTGTTTGAGAGAGAGCAGAATACTGTAGCAAGGTGGGAGGGAAGACAATTTAAAGCTCATGCAGGTATACATGTGTATGCACAAGGGTTATCCTTTGATTCAATATGCATTGACATCACTAATTTTAAATAATAAGACAGGCTCATGGGTGTAGAAGAAGAAGTAATAAAATGTGTCTCTCTTATAAGCCAGTGGGATGATTAGCTGTGGGGTCCAGGGACCTCTAGGTGTAGCTGGGGTCTTGTGCTCCCCCGACAAAGTGAAGACTAGTTTCATTTGACTTTAATTTCATTCAAATGCAGACGAGCAGTACAACCAGAGAATGTACAGGGCAGACACAGCACACCTGTGAAATGTCTTTAAATATACAATATGCAACAAATGATGAAGCTTATAATCTTCAGTTAAGTTCATTTTTGAACATAATTGTGTTATTGTTTTGTTGCCTTACAGCTGTTTCTGTTATACTGTAACCGGACCCAGGGACCCCGGACCTGCAGGTCCCTTAAAGGACCAGGTTGTCTGTGTGGCAATTACTTTGTGGTAATTTGAACATTACAGAATTATTTGGTAATATACACCACTGAAGCACAATTCACTAAAACTAACCAGCAAACCTGGTGCATGAGTGCAGTATTTCAGCGTAGAATTACTGGTTGGTTTTTGGGCTTCTGGGCAAAATGGATTGAGGGAACACGTGTGTCTGTGTGTGTGTGTGTGTGGGGGGGGGGGGGGCATAGCAAGTTAATGTGGCCCTGGATAAAATACAATAGCATGGTGTCTCTGATATTTTGTCCACTGGGAGGACAAACGTGACAGAAAATCTGTTCACAGGACAATCTTACACAACATCACAAACCATAAAAATAGAGCTGAATTAACACGTCACTGCCAGTGTGCTAACACAAATTCAGCAATGGCTTCACAAAGGTATTTATTGTTGCAGGTGCTGTAGCCTATTAGACTCCTTTAGTTTTATGCACGTTGTGTCTAAACCCAGAATGATTATATTTTTTTGCATAGGCTACTGTGGATGACACCACCTCAAATCTGTAACAACATCATTTTAACAGTTGTTTATGAGGGAAGATTTAATCTATGGGGGGTCGGTCTATTGGTCTGTCTTTGTCATGGAAAAGTTTGCCGACCACTGGTAGCCTATATCTTACTACCGTCCCCACCTACGTCATTGCTACGATGCCAGAGACCTGCATCCACATCAATGAAAAGGTGACGCGCTCTGCAGCGACGTGTGTGCCCCTCCGTTCCGCTGCCTGCGCGCGCTCCGGCCGCGCTGCCGCACAGCATTCAGGTGGTGAAATGTAGCCTAACTTATCGCGGGCAAGCTCTGCTATGCTGATATAGGTCGACAATGGAGAGAAAATGCTTTATGATGTCGACGATCAACCCACCGAGACAGACTAGACCAGATCCGCAGCAATGAGCTCCTCCTTTCCAAAATCTGAATCCACGACCTCCTTACTGAAATCATCCTCGGTCGCGAGGAGACCAACACACCTCCCTGAACGCACAGCAGAAAGCCGGAGAAGTCAGCACCACCATCAGCATCAGCACCAGCACCAGCACCAGCATCACCACCGTCCCGCCGCACTCCAGAGCAGCAGCAAAGCCGAGGAGTCCTTCTGGTCGGCCGAGTGCGACGTCAGTGCCCGGAGACCCCTGTGCCATCCGTCCCTCATCGGCAGCCAGGACAGTAGTAATAATGCAGCCACTCGGGGCAAGTGTAAGTCACATGCCCCTCACAGCCAAGTTCCTGACCCGCCGGAGCCACATGGCGAGGCGGGCCGAGGTGTGAGGGAGCGCTGCAGGTCATCCAAACCCACACACCGGCACCACCACCGCAGGAAGCACAACCGGGAGGACCGTCCACCGGCAGCAGGGCCACCTGAACCCGAGCACCCCCGTCGCTGTGACACGCACACCCGCCCGGTCCCCAGGGTGCCCTCGCTGTCGGACAGCAACGACGACAGGGCTCCTCTCTGTGAGCCGGGGGACCATAAAGGGGTCAGTTTGGCTAATAGCGGCGGTCAGGTCATCAGTCCATCCCCGTCCTCCTGCTCCCTGGTCCCGCTGTCCAGCAGGTCCTCTCGCCGCTCTCGGAGGTCCAGCGCTGCTTCTTCTGCATCTGATATCAATTTGCGCACCATCCTCAATTCACTCTTTGGGCAGGTAGGACCCTGAAATATAGGAAAACGAATGGACCAGTTGCTTAACATATTTTGTCTGAATTAATTAATTAAATTGGTCAGTTGAATTCATTTGAAGAGTTTTAGTGTGTGAAGTGCAGGATACTCCTGGAAATTCTGGGGCCCCTGACAAGCTGTGACAGTGATGACCCAAACCCAAATCCCAATTTATGTAAAACTTAATTGGTAGAGCCTATTCTAGAGGTTGGACTAATAGAAGGCTTGGCAAAGGATCATTTGGTTTTATAAACCAGTCTGAATGGGTGACAACACATTAGTGCCTCTACTGCAGGCTTCAGCTAAAAAACATCGAATTGCATTAAATTCACTCAGGCTTGCCATGCAGATAATAGTGCTTTGTTATTAGTATGTCTACAAAAGTGCACACAGATGAAGTGGTTAACTGTGGCTTCTGGCTCCACTGATGTCCTGTTTACAATCAATATACGCTAATGTGTTTCACGATGGAGTCTGCAAACACTGTCATTTCTGGACTGACTATAGAGGGAAAAGATTCCTCTACACATGCATTTCTTATGTAATTTGTAAATACAGCACTGCCTCCTACAGACCTTCACAAGCAGGCAATCCTTTCTTAGTGGAGTGGATGTACTGGGGCAGATGAAATGTTCTAGTTCAGGGAGGTGGAAATCTCTGATGTGCTAATGTGTATTTGCTCAAAGACAAAGACATATATTCATGTTCCTGCATCATTCAATCAGGAACACTGCAGTGATTGTTGTGCTGCGTTTGAAGGAAATCACTTTGATGTTCCTGTCGGTGATGGAGGCTCTACTTTGAGCCTTAAATCTATTTACACAAAAGAGAAGAGCTCAGCTTAATATGCTTGGATTCTTGTCAGTGATTCTTGCATCATATTGGCTCACAGAGCCAAAGGCAGTCAAAGCAACTAGTTTTAGGTTTACATTGCAAATCCTCACAAAGCTCCACCTTGCTGCTACCAACTCCTGATGTTGTTTATCGAGGGCATTTTCCCAGTCTTTTCCTCAGAAGTCAGAGTTTAGTTCTTTCCATGTAGGGTGTTTGGATTTTGATCTTATCATGAATAAGGAGATGATTTACGTATGTTGCTGAGTTAGGAAGCTCTGAGCCGGAAAATGGGCTCAGTATGGGAACACGGAGATCATCCATCGTGGCTTCTTCTAGTACTTATAGTATGAAAGCCTATTCTACAAATAACCCATGAGTCAGTCTGTGAGCAGCTCTGTGAAAACATTAGTGTGACCTGAAAAAGGTCTTTGATGAGAAAGCTAGATGGAGAGAGGAGTTCAATGGCGGGCAGAAATGTAACACATGGTTTGAGAGATACACACACTGCCTTTGGCATTTTGTCTGAACAATGCATTCAAAGTAAAGTGGGTTTTTTACTGCTCTGACTGCAAGTAGTGTTTGACAAGCCAGAATGGAAATACATGTGAACAGATGGTTGATCAGGTACCTGGGGATGAGAATTGTTTCAAACCTTCCATATCCTCACTATTTTTCTGTGTGGATAGAAAGATTACCTCGCTAGCTATCTGTATTCTGATTTTGTCTTCCTTCTGCAGATATACACACACAGACGTCGTAGATATAAATTTCACTGTAACACATGGACTATACAGTAATTGTATTCATTACACATTCACAGTCTTTATGTGTTTGTCTTTGGTGCCATGTGGCTGCTGTAGGTCAGAGTGACCTTGTCTTTGCCGGCAGAGGGCAGAGGATGATGTGTGGGGGTGTAAGGCAAGAAAAACATGCAGGCACATGCAGAAATATATGAATTCAAATGCAATCTCCAGGTTGCAAATAAACAAATGAGTCTAGCACTTGAGAGTGAGAGTGCAGGTGAGGAGGACAGCAAGACTGGAAATAGATCATTACAGAGTGTTCTTGTAAACTTGCCTGGTACAGATTTTCATAGCCTAGAAAGAGCAAACTCCTCACAATATGTGTGTGACCCTGAAGCAAAGGTTACTTGTCAGGTGCACATTTGTAAATACTATATTTTTTTGCAGGAAAGCTGACACCCCTTATCCAGTTTCTCTTGTTTATTCTTATGTTTGGTGCCTGTGACTCCATGTTGAATTGTCTGTGTTGTTCATAACAGTTTGGTCAGTGTGACAGTTGGGTGAAGTGTCTCGCAGAGAGTGGATCACCCTCTTTTCCTTTAATAGGCATAATTCTGTTTCCCTCCTTGGCCCACTTCCCTCTCTCATTGAGTTTCTCACCCTCACTCTTATTCCTCCTCTCCTCTCTCTCTCTCTCTCTTACTGTGTGCCATTGGTGCTCTTACTGTTGCTACATTCATTTACTCCAGATAGTGCAGTACAGTTCACTGTTTTTTCAACCAACTCTAGGTTAGCACCCCAGTCTTCATGGGTCTTGCTGAAACCAGAGTTTGCACTACTCTCAAAATCCAAACTGCAAACTTAACGGAGAAAAAGCCCTCATGGTCCTTTTTAGTGCCTCTTTTCTCCTTTGGTATGGGAAACTGCTTAGACTGGCCTTTGAGAACGGTAGGAATGTTTTCAGTGTGCTGCACTGTTACAGCCTGTCTTTTTGTCCTGTCAATTTGTTTGGTGGATTTTGTGGTGCATTTGAAACTAGTAAATTAAACTGGATAGTAGTGCAGTATTCTCAGAAATGTTGTTTATAATTGTGCATAGTTGTGTGCAGTTGCATTTGTTCTTTCTGCTCAAACTGAAGAAAAAGCATCCAAGATTTAGACATTTTTTATTTGTATGTGTTTTTGTGGGACATGCATTTACAAAAACAGTCAAAATCAGCATGATTATACTAGAATCAGTTTAATGTTGGTGGGTTGCAATGGAAATTACTTAATGAATTGAAACTTATTCTGAAACTGCGCTGCTTGTAGTTGGCTCTCGAGTACATTCTGTTACACATGTTAGATTAATGGCTTCAGACTTTAGCAGACCTTTGGTGTGCAACAGGAACTGTTTTCTAAAAAGTACTGTATGTCCCACAGGAGGAAATGTGTCCTAATGTCTTAAGAGCATATAATGTCTTTTGTGATTGCGTCACATATAGCCTGTTCCCTGGTGCTTTAGCTCGTCTTTCCTCTGCTTCTGAGAATGTTTACTGTTCCTGTGACAGTGTATAGGTGTGAGGTGCCAGTCCCTACAACGTGGCAAGTAAACTGTTATGAACAATGAGTGGAAAGTTGGCAACATGCTGTTTTATTGATGCATTTACCTTTCTGCCATGTTTTCATATTTTCGACATTGTTTCTCTCTCATACACACTTGCACAACACACACGCACGCACACATAATACTTTTACAGAGAAATACAGTTGTGTCTTAGCATTTAATCTATTGCCTATTTTCAAGAATATAGAGAGTCTACACTGACTGTCACACATCCTCTCTCAACTTGTATCTTTATTCCATTCTGCTCCGAAGCTGCTACAGATGTCTAACACTGTCTCTGCACCCCTCTGGAAAGATGCTCCAGGATGCTGAGAGGAGATTCAGAGGGGTGCTGTCCTGTGAGGAAGTGGGCCAGGCAGGGTATCTTGGGCCTTATCAGGAGTCCATTGTTTCCATGACACAAAACTGCGTACTCGTGAGCAACATACTGGGGCAAACCTGTGTCTTCCTGAGTAAAGGCGTGGCCACGTGCAGGCAGGCTGTACGTAAGTCTGGACAAACACCCTTTTTTATTCACAGCTGTCTGTATTTACATCAGCATTAGAGCTAACATGGATAGGATTTCTATCATTATCAAACAAGCTGTCACAGCAACTATCACCACCTTTCAATTATTTTCTGTGATAATATTTTACTATTTCCACTCCTGCTGCTTTTGACTGGGATCTTGCCAGCTGTCTGTAGGGAACACACAGGTTTGGAAAATGACAACAAGAGTGTTTTGGAGCTTGTGCGTAAATGCAATGCCTATGAATGCAACAGCATGCATTATATTTGTTGCTCACCTTTCAGACCTAAACAAGTCAAGGGTTAAACAGGTGTAGCGATGCAGATGCACCTTTGCTTTGTCCCACTGGTTGCTTCTCACAGATACGCATATCTGTATTTTGTACAGTGAATGCACAAAATATTAAAGGAATATTTTGACATTTTGGGAAATTAGCTTGTTCGCGTTCTTGCCAAGAGTTAGATGAGAAGATTGATACCACACTCATGTCAGATAAATACGTAGCTGGAGCCAGCCGGTTAGCTTAGCGTAGCTTAGCAGCAAGACTGAAATGGGGCAAATAGCTAGCATGTATTTGTCCAAAGGTATCAAACTCTATCTACTAACACGTTATATCTTGTTTGTTTAATCCGTACAAAAACCAAAGTGTAAAAACGTCATGTGGTGGTTTTGCAGGGCGTTACATGCTGGACTATTTCTCATCGTAATATCTACGTGTAATGATGATGATGTGTGATGATGGTTGATGCAGTGACAGTCATGGATTGACAGACTGAAGTGCTGATACGGTGCACACGTGTTGGATTGTATGGTTATGCTTCCTTGGGCTCATGTACCTTCTGTGTTTTTTTATGTCCGTGGTTCCGGTCAGACACAGTTCTTCGGGCCTGACGTCAACACTCAGTGTTGTGTTTAGACTTTTCATTGCTCCTGCTGTTAACCCCTGAGGGTTCTGGGATATGTCTGCCTCTCTCTCTGCCCTTTAAAGGTTGCGTTCATTGTAAGCAAGCGCTAGAAAAAAATAGAAACAGCCACATTCTTCTGTGAACTCTGGGATTATGGTTTCCAGTCATGCTTGATAGGGATCAGCCTATTTATACTTGGAGGGTTTTTTCATCAAGATGTGAGATAGTTTCAGGCTACTGTTAACATCTGTTACTGTTAGGCATCCTTAAGTTGAGGTTCGCAAGAAGGCCGAGGATTGTTATGGAGAAGATCGCTGATTTAGGTTTGGGCATCACTCAAGTCACAGCGTTATCAGCGGTATGTTTGCATGTAGCTCATACACAGAAGAGCGTGTTTGTTATGATCATGATGTGTGATTATGATGACTGCTTTTTTCATGTGTCGTGAATTTGTTTTTGTACTGACCAATGACTGAATGTTATTTCTTAATAGGACAGAGAGCTGCGGCCAGAAGAAATGGATGGTAAGTTTCTCTCTCTTTCTGTACTTAAGTTAAGCAGCCAAACTAAATGTGTCTTAAAATGATAAAACAACACAGATTTGTCAAAGTGCTTTACAGAACAAACATACGAGTAACATGTAAGTGAAATGAGAGCCATAGAATTAAATTACTAATAATATTTCTGTTATTGCTCAACAGAGTTGCGGGATGCTTTCAAAGAGTTTGACAAGGACAAGGACGGTTTTATAAGCTGCAAAGACCTTGGAAACTGTATGAGAACCATGGGATACATGCCCACTGAAATGGAGCTAATTGAACTGAGCCAACAGATAAACATGAACTGTGAGAACTTAACTGTCTTATGTATTTATATTTCATGCATATAGTTGTATCCTGTATGTGTATTGTGGTTTGAAATTCTGTGCCCAAATCTCTTTTTCGGAAGTGGGAGGTCATGTGGATTTTGAAGATTTCGTAGAGTTGATGGGCCCAAAACTCCTCGCCGAAACTGCAGACATGATTGGAATAAAGGAGTTAAAAGACGCGTTTAGAGAGGTAAGAGTCTCTGGATTTATATTTAGATACTTGGTTTCTGTAGCTGTTGTGAGATTTTTACTATTTACTTTTTCCATTTTTAATGAAGTTCCTCTGCTTTTTGTTCTCAGTTTGACACTAATGGAGATGGTGCCATAAGCACATCTGAGCTCCGAGATGCAATGAGGAAGTTGTTGGGCCAACAGGTATGATTTGGATCATAATATAACGGAAAGTCCCTAAAGCATTCTTGTATGAATAGACACCGTGTGTGGTGCTCCACTAACTGCTGCCAACCTTTTTGTTCCCAGGTGGGTCTAAAGGAAGTAGAAGATATCCTGAGGGATGTTGACTTGAATGGTGACGGGCTTGTTGACTTTGAAGGTAAATCACCTTTACAAACTACTTATTTAAAGGTATGCTGTGGAGTTTAAGTTTGTCATTCTCCCCCTCCTCTCTTTTTCAGAGTTTGTACGAATGATGTCTCGCTAAGATCATAAAATGATCGGTCCTGAATGTGAAGCTGTGTCCTTCTCTATACTTGACCAAGTACAACAGAGGACGTGCTAAGATCTCTGAGCCACCCAAATCTGAATGACACTGGAATTAAAACTCCTTGAATGTTATGGAGCGAGGAGTCACCTCACACTTTCAATCAATAAGTGTTCTTCCTGAAAACTCTCCAGCTCAACTGAGGCAGAATTTGCTGTAGCCTAGCTGATGATTGTCCAACTTATGTTTTTTGCACTTTAATTCTCACTAAATAACTTCCTGTGTGGATAGATTGCTGGTGTCTTGTCTCATCCTCTACATGGTAAAAAAAAAGAAAAGAAAGTGTCTTGCAAAATGTCACCTTTGATGTACAACAAAGTCAGGATGAGAGAGTGAGTGCCTGTAGAAAAGATGTAAAAGATCAGTGCACTGCTGAACATTTCACACAGTATGTGTTATATTAGAAATTGTAAATGGAATGTCCTTTGTGTGACATCGGTGCTCCACCCAGGTACCCATGTGGCAATCTTGCATCTGTGTGACCATCAGTAATTTTTCAGTGTGTCAGTCCAGTCCTGTAAAAGCATCACTGTCTGACAACTACATGCAACGAAGAAGCAGATCTCGGATATTAATGAGAAACTCTGAAATACATTTCATATATGTTATTCGTCCAAATCCGCATTGCCCCGTCTGAGATCATACAGTAGGAATGACATATGTGAACTGTATTTACAGTGGATGTGATTATGTTGTACCTGTACTGTATGTCAATGTCAATATGATTGTAGTTGTGGTAGCGTTCCACACATCTGTGTTGTCAAAGCAATTTTTATGCATGCCAAAGAGAGAATTTATTAAATTCAGTATGCACATTTGCATTTTTTTTTTTTGTCTAAATAAGTAAACAAAATATTTCGCCAAGTTAACTGTGGAAAAATAAAAGGTGTTTACATTTGAGCCCCTTTTTTCTGTGATGATGTTGCCAAAGAAAATACAGGCGCCATGTAGTAGAAAATGGTTCTCAGTTTGTTATTTAGACATGAAATGATACATACTCAAAAACATGTTGACAACTGCTTATTTTGGTCTGGACCTTAAATTTCATGCTATACTGCTAAATCTTTACTGTTTGTCTATAAGGCCTATCAAAATGTCATTATCAGTATATTGTCACTGCATGTCTTGAGGACACACCTTTTAATATCCATTATTCATACATGTCTCTGGTAAGTCTGCGGCTGGGTACGCTTTACCTGCAGCAACACTGCAGAACCATCACTGTGCAAGTCATCAAATGAAAATAACTGTAATTAACTGTGCCGTGTGCCTGTGTGACCTTTGGCTAATTTTGCTTTGATGGACACATTCATTTTACACATTACTAAAGACATATCAGACACAGTATGCATACAATGAACCATAAAGAGGTGCCTTGTTTTATCTGGGCAGCAGTGACAGTGTGTACATGCTTTTTCTTACATAACAGAAAGCTGCAGTCATTTTATTTCACTGTTAAGCTTCAGCTAAAACTATGTGGTAACATATGTGCACTGTTAAAAAGAAATGCACTTCAAATGACCACATTAACACTGACACTAAAATGTTCAGTGCAAGATTAGTTTTTATCTAGAAAGAATAGAGGAGATTGTTGCAGGCAAAGCAACACCCACGATGAAACTGGACTATTACATGCTGCCTCTGGGCCACTTGTCTTCTGGAGAAACGTTGTTGCAAACGGCAGCAGGAAATGTTTCACATATGCTTATGTAAAGTTGCCTACTTTGTGGAAATATGACTTTGTAGGAGTTTGCTGTTTTGTATTGCAAATATCGACAAATCTACAGCACCAGCTGTGTAACTAATTTAACTTTACCAGGCTGTGTGTTTGCCTCATTTTAAGGATGGAGGGTGTTTCAACGTATGTTTATCAACGGTGTGTTACGTAAAAAAAACAATCATGAAACACCTGTCATCCATTAGGTAGCCTATTGCTGTTGCCATAGCAACTATCTCCATTAACTCCTTTCTGGTCAACCCTCGAGTGCGCCGTGTGCGCGCTGCGTTGGACTCTCCTGATTGGACAAGACTCGGACCATACCATACCGGAAAGATGGGGGGCGCGAGGATTTCTTAAAGAACGCGTGTATATTTAAAATATGACTATATTTGTATACATTTCCTTGAATAATAATGTAAGAAATATAATGTTGAAGATATCTTAGCTTTGGCTGTCAGTGTGAGTAGAACTGGTGACTGACTTGAGCCTGTTCACAACAAACATCCTCTTGTAGGTTTGGAATGATTGATGATCAAACCAGTGGCTTTATAACAACAATATAAGGCCATAGATATGTTATATAAGGCAAACAATAAATAATGGAAATAAAATTAGCATCCGCAACATTGTAAAATGCCTTTTCTGTAGCATGTTGGTGGATTTATTGAAGTTTAGTGAGTTTCTTGCCCTGGGTTTATTCCTGTACTCACATTTTAAACATTGTTCCTAAGTTAAAACGGAACTAGCTCCGCAATGTAAATGGTAAACTTTCTGCTTAATAGGCGATTAACGTTAGGCCAGACATTTTGTCTAAAGGAGGGCGCGTGTACACAAACTGAGGCTGCTGCCTGAGAGGCTAAACTCGGGGCGCCAATTCACACGAGCCTCACTTGACGTGGAGAAAAGACACGGGGCTTCAAGTTTGCCCGTTTCTGTCAGTCAAGGTTAGAATATGTGCAGAAACTGATTACACCCCTCAAAAGACAAGACCTCCGTTGTTCTTGTCATTTGCACGTTGTTGCGATTGGTCTGTGATGTGAAATGGTATTTAATGGTTGAGGGAACTTGAGCAGGAGAACGTGATTGGACAGAGGACCTGCCACTCACCGGTGTGACCTCTGACGTTGGGTCTCTCCGTCCCGCCTCCCGCTCACTGGCAGAGCAGACGCTGGCTCGGATGCTCACATTGAATGAAAGTCTGCGATATCTGCACTCAGTGGAGGTATCTGACAGCGTGTAGGCACCTGGGGAGGCTGTATCTGCAGACACACGGTCACACGTTGGGAAAAGACGGCTTGGAGACATTTGTGGACGGGGAAGGTGAGAGACGTCAGCCGAGCTCATCGTAGTATTTCTGGTTAGACAGGTAGGTTAGCTAGCCAGCCAGCCCAGCTCGCTACTAATTTCTCGTTATCTTTTAGTGTTTGCCTGATTAATACAAAGGGACCATATCGCGAATCTGCTAATAAAGCTAGGGTCGTTGTTTGTAATAATAACAACACACTGTAATTGTCTGGGTGTCTGTGTGCTAATGCTACTGCCGGTATTTGTACCGTTCACGTTAGCATACCGGCTAACTTCCAGATATCATGTTGCATGTCATCGGGACAGGCTGGCTAGCTAACCTTATGTGGTCAGCGTTACATGTGGAAGGGCTACTTCCGTACAGCGTCTGAGTCTGTGCTGCCAGCAAGCGGGTACCGACGCCGTCTGTCTCTGTGTGCAGGACCAGGCTGTGTGGGGCGATGCAGCGGGTCACGGCGCAGCTAGTCGTCGGGCTGGTCGCAGCGGTGCTGTCGCTGCTGGCGGAGCGGTGTTGGGCGGACGGCGGGGGCCCCAGCCTTGCCGAACGGGTTATATGGGCTGTAAATGCCGGGGGTGAAGCACACGTGGACGTGCACGGTATTCATTTCAAAAAGGACCCATTGGAAGGGAAGGTTGGCAAAGGTGAGTCGATGTTATCAGCGTTTATCTGGTAATACTAGTCTGCGCGTCCTGCCGGGCTTCACCTGTTCAGGTGTTGCTGACAGCGACACTGTGAAGGTAAAAGCTGCTCCTCGGAGTAACAGACGTTTCCAGAAGAAACCTCTGCACTGTCTGGCTTCTGCATGTAACCAACAATTAATGAGTAGTCAGCATAGAGCACTACAGCTCCGCCCCTCTCAGCATGTAGAGGAAGTAGGTGATGATATGATCATGTTGACTGTGGAGAGTCATTCTTGGCCCCAGTTATGAGGCAGAAATACTGTAATTGCAAGTTGGAGTGAACACAATGTGGTAACTTGCCGTTTGAGACAGAGGGGCACTGTATTTCACAGAGTGCAGGAAAAGGTCAGGGCTTGCACAGTGTGTCTGTTGGTACTTGACTTAAAACATGATCAGTTTTCCAGTGATGCAGCTATTAATGTGGTATTGTAAGTAAAGTGCACACTGAACCTTATGCTATTCTCCTTTGTAGCATCTGATTATGGGGTTCGTCTGCCAATACTGCGCTCCAGTCCAGAGGACCAGATTCTGTATCAGACAGAGCGCTACAACGAGGACACTTTTGGATATGATATTCCCATTCGTGAGGAAGGAGACTATATACTAGTTATGAAGTATGCAGAAGTTTACTTCGCCCAGTCACAGCAAAAGGTATGGAAATTAATGAATCAGTGTAGTGTGTGTGTATATTTAACAAAGTTGTCATTTTTATCTGCACTGATGCACAGTTTGAATGGACAATGTATGCACTGAGCACTTTTTTTAATTTGTGCCTCATTGAACTTTCCATGTGCTCATATGTTTTTTCATATCCAGTGTAAAAGGCATGTCATTTTTTTCAGTTTTAATATATATTTCACTGCACACTGGTGTTCAGACAGAGTACTCTGGGAGTTAGTCAGTCAACTCTATTGATGGCACCATGAATGTTAGGCTGTGTGTGTGTGGATTACCTGTTAATCATTACTGATTTGGGAATATGTTTTTCTAGGTGTTTGATGTCCGTCTAAACGGCCACGTGGTGGTGAAGGACCTGGATATCTTTGAACGAGTGGGGCACAGTACCGCTCACGATGAAATAGTGCCCTTCTCCATTAGACGTGGCAAGCTGAGCGTGCAAGGAGAGGTGTCCACTTTCAACGGCAAGCTCACTGCAGAGTTTGTAAAGGTGAGCTGTTTTTAGAGAAGTTTCTGGATGTCATTGACTGTCAAAAGGGAGCGTGGGTTTGCTTATTTTACTGTGACACTTATAAATAGTTTTACTTTTAAATCCATCTTAGCATAAAGAGTGGAAACAGGAGGACAAATAACCCATCCAAATGTTTAAAAAAAGAACACCTACCAGAACCTCTAAAACGCACTAATTAACAGGTTATATCTTGTTTGTTTTATAAGAACAAAAGTACACTCTGGTTTTTGTACACTGAACAAATGAGATACAATGACGTTCATTTGTTGCAAGTAAGAGTATTTCTCAAAATGTTGAACTGTTCCTTTTAACATGACGGCATCAGACTTAAGCCGTGTAGGAAATTGCCATCATAACTTGTGTAGAAAAGTGATGCTTGGGATCGACAGCATATTTACATAATGAACTCCATGTCTGAAAGGGGCTGTTGACAGTCATTTGCATGGCCCACACACTGACTACAGTCCCACATCTGGTTGGTCTTTTTCATATTCATTTACTTGCCATGTAGTGCAGGAATGAACTTTGCTTCCTAGTTCTCACCAAACAGCTACTGTCTGTGAATCCGGTGTCAAATTCTCTGCTGTTTACCCCATCTTCAAGTTAGTGGTCACTTGCCTTGGTTTCCATTTCTCAGAGATACAAATGCTGGTTACTGTGATTTAGGAAAGTGCATTATGATATCAAAAACATCTGTTGTTGTTGTTGATGCCATACACAGTTGTGCTGTTTAGGTTGGATGACTTCGGAGTCTGTAGCCTGGCTCTAAATAAGCTATGAGGGCCGTGAATCCATCACCTTAAACCATTAAATATGGCCTCTTATCTATTGCTATCTTTACGATAAGGTCCTTGTCACGTTTTGTTCTCTGGTAATACACCTAGCATCTCCTGTAACGGGCCTGCAGCAGCAGCAGTGGTGCTGGTCATTAGGTTCAAGTATCTCCCCTTCACATTATCCAACATCTACACTCTACTTTTTAGACACTTGCTAAAACCTGATGTGTGTTACATTTCCCTTTTTGTCCTCCTTGCAATCAGTACAGCACCATGTGGTACTATGATCCTGTATACCTGTTACAATTGTCATAACTTTTTATTGACTGGTTGGTAGCTATTGACTGTGTATCGGTGTAGGTTTAATATAATCTCCTGCTATAAAACTTGGCAACATGCCCATGACTATTAGTAATACTTTACAAAATGCCCCACACTAAATGTGTTAAGTGTAGTTATTGCTACAGAATGACTTTCAATTAGAATTATCTTGTCAACATTTGTTTGACACATACTTGTGTACTTGGCCCATATTTGCACTACCACAGTACTTCCAATACAGCAGAACTTCACAGTCAGAGAGATTAACCTTTGATTCTGTTTTTAAGTTTGGGAACTACTCACAAATACTGATGAAGTTACTGCAGGCCACAGGAATAATATGTGGGGGGGTTTATTTCTTCGAACATGATTCGTATTCCCTTTTTATTTCCTGGGTTCCAACAAATGAAAGCTTTTGCCAGTGGGTTTGTAGAACATGTGTCTGTAGGCTAAATTTGTAGGGTGGCATACTCCAAATACGTTTTCCTGCAGTGACCTCTTTCTTCTTTTTATTTTTTTTTTGTAGATCACTGGCCCTCTTTGCATTTTCTCCCTTTAAAAAGATCCAAGCGGGACACACTGTCCGCTCTTTTTGAAAACGTTAAAGCTAATCGAACAATGAAATGACAAAATCTCTCTAGCACAGATGTTTTTGTTTTGCACTCTCCACTTCTCCAGCGGAAATCCACCTGCACCAAATGTTGATTCTATCATCTTTTTATCACAGTGTGATCAATTTAGAATAAAAACAAAGAACGAAGGCATTTTTAATTATAGCGTTTTTGTCAAATTGAGCATCATACTAAGATAAGGTTGCTCCAACCATTAAAGCTGGGGTAGGCAGTTTTCTTTTGGCGTCACTGGGCAAATATGCCATATTAACTGTGCAGCATATTGTAATTCAAGTGGTCTGAGAGCAGACCTCCATTTCAGCCCCCCCTCTTGCCTCTGTTTTCAGGCTTCAGAAAATGTGACGATAGACTTTAGCCTATCACAGGTTATTTCAGAGAGACGTTGTGTTTGTATTGGCTAAGCTACAAGTGCACGTCCCTTCAGACGGCGAAAACCTGATTCAGTGGAGGAAAATCCTGAAACTTCTGATAAATTTCCAGCACCTCCTTTGCCGACAGTAGCATATAGTACAAAACAACATGTCCCGGCTCCACACGGAGCTTCAGGCTCATTACGTTCAATGCCATGGCGCTCATAACGACGAGTGGCAAAGAGGCATGATGACAAACAGTGGGGAATAACTTTTGATGGGGGACAGTGGTGTGTGTGTGTGGTGACCTAGCCTCTCTTCCGCTGCTGGATGGAGTTGCAGCTGCCTCTGAAGCCTGGGGCGCTCTGCTCTGCGGCTGCGAAGCGCTGGAGGGGCGTCTTTGAGAAGACAAGTTGCAGTGAGAGGCTCACGCTGTGGAAAGCGAGTCCTACGAGGGATACAGATTCCTTCTGCTGCCGGTCGAAGTTGTGGGTTTGGTGGGAGGGGCTTAGCGGAGTGATACGAGGCAGCAGAGAGAGAGGCGGAAGGTTTTGCCTAGGTTGCACAGATTCTGCCTACCCCAGCTTTAATTGTTTCTTGAATGCAAAGAAGATTATAGATCCTCGTTAGAAACAAAGTTTATAGTCACTCCTGTATGGTATTAAATTACTTTTCTTTTGCTTACATTTGGCACTGTTGTCCCTGCTCTTTTACTGATGTGTGTGTGTGTGTGTGTGTGTGTGTGTGTGTTTTCAGGGTTATTATGACAACCCCAAGGTCTGCGCGCTCTATGTAATGAAGGGGACATTAGAAGGTGAGTCTTGATACTGCAAACACACGCTTTAGCATTTTGCATAAAAGCTCAGTTTACTGAGTAGTTTACAATGTCTTGCTCAACCAGATGTAAGCATTTTAGTACAGTTTTAGTATTTTAGTACACTTTCTGTTATACGCAGGTGCTTTAATACATCCAGACTATTTGTGTACCAATTGTTTTGTATGATTTGGACTGACCTCACCTATCATCTTTTTACGCTTTTATTACTTGACAGATGTGCCAAAACTTCAGCCTCACCCTGGCTTGGAGAAGCACGAGGAAGAGGAGGAAGAAGAGGAGGAGAGTGAGGGCGGCGAGGAAGGTGGGAAGAAAAAGATCCCAACAGGTTCCAAGAACAGGGTCCAGTCAGGCCCCCGAACACCAAACCCATATGCAGCCGACAACAGCAGCCTAATGTTTCCCATCCTTGTGGCATTTGGGGTGTTCATCCCCACACTGTTCTGCCTCTGTCGGCTGTGAGCTACGACTAGCGATCGAGGAGAAGTCAAACGGACAGACAGACTATGGAGAGAGAGGGAGGGAGGGAGGGAAGGAAGGAAGGAAGGAAGGAAGGAAGGAGGGAGGGAGGGAGGGAGGGGGGAGGGTCAAAGTGACAACAGCAGCACAGGTAAAAGCATACACAGAGGAGAGGGCTTGGAGAAAATCACAACGATGGAGGACAAAAAGAGACAATAACTTTTCGGAGAGCCACTAGGAGATGAAGCAAACTCTGCCGTTGAATTCTACCGCTGAGGACAGAAAAGGAGATGTAGGAAGTGTATGCTGTGCGCTTCTTTTGTGAATGTGTTTCGCATCCACCTCTGCTGACCCTTTTGAACAATGTTAGTCATTTCCACTCAAGAGTCTGAGCTGGATTTACAGATGCCAGCCTTCACGGTTTGAAACCACATTTCAGCAGCTAAGGGGTGCTCAGGAGTGATTGGTCTGGGCCCCATTTTAAAAAGCATCGTTTTGTACTGGGTGTAGCAAGGAAGCCCACTCTGTTTAGCACTCCTGCTCCGCATCTGGTCAGACATGTTACCTTCAAATTGGAAATGGTGCTGCTTAGAAATTGGTTAAATAGAATAGAAACCACATTTGCCATTTGAGAGGCTCCCATTTTTCTCAACGTGTCGCATTTTCGTGTCTTTCCACTCAGATCTAGTTAGTTCTTTGTTGACGTGCCATCATCTGCTTGCCATACGTTGTTGAAAGAAGAAAATAATTGGTGTTGAACTAGCTCTGGAGCTGGCTGGATTATTTGCTGTCTGCTGTCTAAGTCGGTTTGCCTTTACATAACTATAGGTGGGTTTCACAAATCTCTTGGTGAGGTGTGGTAATGCATAATAGACTTTTTTGGCATTGTTCCACCAAATACTGATGCAGGGCCAAGACAAGTGTCCTCAACAGTGATCATAAATTCAAAGTCCTTTTGGGGTTTTTTTTTTTTTCAAGGATGAATCGGTTTTTAAATTGACACATTACAAGGTGAGAATGTAACTTTCCACTGTTTTTTTTCAGTAAGAGACGCCACAATTGCATTTAGTGAGAGGCAAAGTTTATTCTGTGAAAGCTCAAGTGAGTCAGGATCTTTACATCACTGTATTTTCTGTGATCTTTGCCTTTTCCATTCATTCATTAATTGTGCATGCTTGCCTTTTTTGTTTCACCAAAGAATGTCTTTTTTTATGTCATTTAGAAAAGGAAAACTTGGTGGCCTGTTTAATTTGACAAATAGCATACAATATACAATTCTGTGATAACTCTGTGGCAAGTGGATGAAATTGTGTGTGTGTGTGTGTGGACATACTGTACACTCACTCATCACAACTGAACTGAGAATTGATTTAAAGGAATATAGTGTTTTTTTTACATCAGTGGCTAACTGGGAGGACAGTTGTAGTTTTACTTTTGTTGTTTTTGTCATTAATTTGTGTTTTCGATTTAGAACAGAATGCTGTGTTGACTCTGATGGGTCATGAACTTAAGTCCTCCATGTTATTTGAAACTGAGAGAAGAAGCCGCTGCAGCTCAGTGTTAATGTAATAAATCATTAGAATCTGTGCCAGTCAATGCACTTGTTTCATACATCCCCAAGGTTGCTCTGCGTGCACCACAAGTTCATCCACCTGCAGTAAGAGATGCAAAAGCACAACATCAGTGTAAGTAAAAAATCAAATGTTTACCAGATGTGATAAATCAACATTTATTGCATTTTCTGCATTCTTCTTCACTCAGCCTTTTCTAATCTGTTGTCTTTAAAAAGAAAAAAAGTTTTAACGTGGACTATATCATTTTGTTAATTTAGTGTGAACTTTCAGTCCAATTAAGCTACGTGTTCTGGTCCTTGAATTCATCAAATGGGACAAAATTTAATCTTTGAGCCTTTTTTTTTCTACATGGCCAGATTATCAGAGTCTTCTTTGAGTGTGTTTTAGTCTCAGCTTTTGGACAATGATGTTCTTTTTTGCTTTCCATGTAGACTGAAAAGCAGCTTTGTTCTTCATTTTTAGTGGAGTTGTGTTGTGGACCCTCCTATTTATGTATCTAGTTACCTTCCATAAGTGCTTAGCTCTACTCCAAGGACGATTTTGTATCTTTGCCTGTTTCACTAATGGTTCTTAAATGTTCCCTGAACCCGGGTATTGCTGTTGCCATATTCAGTACTTGAAAAACGGTTAATAATTCAGGTGTTGTGGATCCTTCCTCACTCCTCGATTCTCCTTCCCATTTTGATTGATGGTGGGCAAGAAGTTAGTGCCAGCAAATATTCGGTCAGTTGTTGGCAGTTTTGGGCTTTTTGTTGTTTTTCTTTCTTTTATTTTTTAAGTTGTAAACTCAACTCATGTTTAAGACATAAGCACCTTTTTTTTCCTCTCTGAAAAGATGCAAACAATTCATTTAATTCAGCACCAAAGTCACCATGTTCCGTTTTTCTGCAAGTCTACACAGTTGCGTGTGTATATAAGGTACAAGATCACACTTTTTACCATGTGACAACGGTTTTGTCTAATCACTTTTGTGTTGTAGCTGGGATGCGAGGGTTTGTTTGTTTGTTTTTTCTCCTGAGGAAGACTTTGTGGCCTTTCTTCTGGGGAGGAACGGTGGTTGGTACAGAATATAAAAACATTTAACAGGCAGCCAGATGAACTGACTGTTGGAAAGTCAAATAAATGAGATTATGTCTGAAAATGTGGGATCTTCCATTCTATTTTATATAATTTAAATCAGAGAGGGGCTGATCTGGAGATATTTTATAATACGCTTTGATTTATGTTTGAATTTTTTCCTCAGGATGTGTTTTGTTTTGAGTTTTTAAAACGTGATATTTTATTGGTGTGACATTTTGCACTGCCTCATGTATTTTAAAATCATGTCATTTTTTTGTGTGTTTGTCTTTGTTGCCTTGAATTATTGAATACATTGTGCTTTACCATCGCTCGCCTTGAGGTTGCTCTTTCGTTTGCTTATATCAAATTAGCCCCTTTTTTTTGTTCTTCTCTTTTAAACACACTTTTCAGGGCTAGATTTTCATTCCACACAAACAACCCTTGTTAGGAGTCTGTCAGCAGAGTTAATATATCTTCAGTCTGTCGAAAACCTCAACTTTTCTAGGAGCAAAGTCAGTCAAAAATAAACGGAAAGGTTTGCAAGAGAACTGTGTGAAATGTATATGTCCAGCACTTGTTTCAAACAGTCTTATCTCTTATGCGTTTAGCTCTTCGCCAGCCTTTTAACCTGTTATTGTCGGTACATCTCACAATTGAATGAACTGGAGTGGAATGAAGATCTGCTCTCACTGGGGGTTTTTTCACATGAGAACCAAAGAATTGCCATCATTCCATCCAAAATCTTAAACAGTGTCCTAACAAAACGATAAAGGGTCTTCATTTCTTTCAACCTTTTTTTTTCTCACCTGGTAAAGCAGTGAATAAACAAACATGTCATGTCATCAGATTTGTTGTCACCACCAATTCTTCTCCCTGCCATGACACCCCATCTTCTTGAACTTTTCATCCTTACAAAAAAGTCATTTTAATTGCTCTGTAATTAATGTAAATTTGTTTGAGATGACCATTTTCAGCTTGTCTCTCTCTTGTTTCTCATTTTTCAAAGCAGCTGAACATGTGAGATTAATTTAAACTGAGACAAATTTGAACAGCAAAACATCAGCCAACTTGTCTATCGTCCAGGCAGCAGACCACACACACACACACAAACAAATGAGGTCTGCCACCGATCACACAGAGCGAGTGTGTGCTTGAATATGAGTCCTACTGTACAGACATAAGTGTGTTGGATAAATGAATGCTCCTGTGTGGGCCGTAGGCAGCAGCAGGTGGACTGAGAAATGTATCGAAGACCCCTGTTCTTACTCGGATGTGGCATATGTCTGCGAGATGGGAAATGCTGATAAATGCTGTCTCTTTTTAATAAATGTGCTATTTTATCAGAACGTATTCCTGCTGTTTTTGGACTCCAACATCTCTGAGTTGCTGTTGAGTGCCTTGTGAGGTCATTTAACAGTAGTCTTGTGTTGACAAGTGCTTTGCCTGTGAAGCATTTTTTTCATTGTGAATGCCTAAATAACTTAAAACTAATATAACAGTCTTCCTGACAAATTAATAGGGTAGTCACAGCTACGTTCAGCAGGGTCTCAGCACATGTACAGGCCCTTTGTTTGTCCAGGTGTTGTTTTTCCCACCAGCTGTGAAAACTTCATTAAATAGAGGCACATATTTAAAAGGTGTTGGGACCAGAATATCCGAAAGAGGAACACAGCTGAACAAAGTCGACTGAACCACGTCCACCAACAGAAATGGCCACACACACACCTCATGAGCCATGTTTAGATTGAGCTTTAATAACCAAAGAATGACTCCATAAAGTTACAGTATATCATATTCACTATTTACATATGTATATATATTTTTTACAAAAAATAACATTTATAAATTAATGGATTTGGCGTTGAAGTGCATCATTCCTTCTAAGCTTTGAGACGACAGTATGTCTTTTCAGTTCAAAAAGAGTCAACAGATGAAATGTTTCCATGCAAAACACAGTCCAGTCTCACTTCATCTGTAGTACAGAGCCATGAACGGTGTGTGTGAGAGGTGAACGTCGCCAGATCCACAGGACACCCCTGATCCAGCCTGACTGCAGCTCAGGACCAGGCCCAGCTCCAGGACAGGCAGCATGTTAGTGACCCCATCCCCCCACACATCACCATCAGTGTCCTGCAGAGCCCCTGAAGTGGGCTTTTCTCCCGGTGGATGCCCCCTGGAAGAAAACACCACCCGCCGCATGTTCACCAAGCTGGGACCCCCTCCGGCACCACCCGCCGCCTCCTGCAGACTCTGGAAAAGGAACAGCAGATCCACTCTCAGCTCCACCGTGTTACCCCGGGACCACAAACTGTACCTAAAGGAGGCGAGAGACAACCGGATTACAACCAGGCCTGAGACTCCCAGAGGCCATCAGTCCACCAATCGCTTTGTGTCTTTGGAGAGACTGAAATGAAGAATCTGTGTAAAACATTAAAGATCAAATTGAGAGTAGAGTTTTTACCTTGTAGGAAGGCCACGCTTGGCCATAGATGAAAGCACAGGATAGATATCCAGGTGTCTTGGGTTGGAAAGCTGGAGGTGAAGCTCGGCACTGACTGTCAATGATAAAATGTCCTTGGTGAGGAGAAACTCCACGTCTGTATCTGAGGAGGAGGAGGTGCAGTGAAGAGTCTGTCAGAGTCACAGTACAATTTAAGATGGAGCATTTCATGTCACAGAGCAGCACATATACACTCATGTCAGGCTCCAGTTTGATCAGAGTAGGATCTCCACCACAGAGGTGATGTTTTCACTCCTAATACCTTGTTAATCTGTCAGCAGGGTATCTCAACAATTCTTGCAGGGGACATTAAGCCAGCTAAGACTCATTTGTATGCAGATAACATGGCCTTCTATACAGCTACATTAATCAGGCCATTAATGCCCTCCAAGCTGCTTCTCAATCACATCAGCTTTCACTTCTACAGCTTGTGACAGTCCTGCACAGTGTCACTCTTTCAACACCATGAAAGAGTGTGGCCCCTGGGGTTTTAAACACCATTTATGTTTGCATATGGGTGCTTGAGGCTGTTTATCATGCGTCTTTTTTCTGCTAAACGATGTACTCGTTCATCCCTATATTCTCTGCATGTTAACTGGGTGGGCTTCACTGAGTGTAAATGGGATCTTCAAAAGTCACTTTTGGTAAACAAGTTTTATCTTTGCCAATTCGCTGTCTCCTATCCTCAGAAATCCTCTGGGCGTCTGTACACCTTAACATCTCGGTCGAGTCGCTTTATACAAAACTGTGATTTGCTTCATCTGCATTGAGCTTGAAGTAACTTCTTCATCTGGAGACTAAAAGGGGAATTGAAGTGAATTTGATGAATGTAAATGCTTTGAATGGTCAGGGCTGCTCTTTCTCTCTGGCTTATTACATTTTATATCCCGTACAGCTTTTTATACTGTAGATATCTTGAGTACAAATCTAATGAGCGTGTTTCATGGTCAAGAATTCAATTCAACCAAAATGGTAAGTAATGGCAATGATGTGTTTTGATGCAGCTGGAGAATTTGTCACCACTGTTAGAGGTTTACGCTCTCAAAGTCCTCTTGATGGTTGGGGTCTACAGGCCTACAGTCTGCTTGTGGGGACACAAGTTCCTGTAGTTACAATAGCTTCTTTTATATGTTGCATTTAGCTACATTTAGTGGAATTAACCACATGGGAAATTAACCTTGTCTTCACTTTTTCTGGTTGAGCTCTGCAGCCCACCAGGGGCCCCTGTGCATCTCTTTGTAAATCATCATGTCTACCTGGACCAACACAACACAGCCAACACATTTACAGTATAAGAAAAGTTATTATGACAACGCATGTGTTTAGCCGGATCTACAGTGTCTTACCTCCTCTCAAGCGACCTTGAATTCCTTTTACGCTTCTGCAGTTTAGTCCCTCTCGACAGCAGTGGTAAACCCGTCGTACAAAGCTGAAAAGAGACTTTCCTGGGAACACCAGGCCCTGGGAGGCTCCCGGGGAAAAGGGCCGAACACGGAGCTGCAACAGTGTTGCATTATCCTCGGGAGCTTGTTGTGTGTTTTCCAGCCAAGGCGCCGCGAGCTCTGAGCACCGCTCCCGGTGCGTCTCGCCGATCCCGCGCCTCCACCGCCCCAACGCGTCCATGCGTAAAGTCGGTCCGGAGGATTCATCTGCAGTTTTCGGCAACTGTGACAGAAATCCCAGCGTATCTACTGCGCGACCATATATTCCAATGTCACTTGTCCTCACCGAGAGTAGAAATATAGCAATCCAAATGTAGTGCGAGGAGGCCATTGTGATAATCCTAAATCCTGGCCTTTGGGTCTTCACTGGGTAATAACAGGCAGCTTCTCTGTTGCGCCAACTCGCACAAACACACCGGATGGAGAGTTTGGTCTTCCTGCTATATATCCCACTGACAATGGGGACATCTTCCCACTTAGAATTTGAATTCCGACCCTCCTTGCAGTCCCTGCCCCTCTTTTTTGTTCGTGCCCTTAACCACCCATTTGCCCCCCACTGCCTTCTTATAATGCGCCTGCATAATGAGGCGCCCCAAAGAGCGCCGACCCCATCCATTCAAATTCAGCTACTTAGCTAATGACTCTAATGACTCCATATTTGGATCATCAGGAACCATCTTATTTACAACATATGGTATAGCACAGAAACATTCGGACAGAACATGAATGATAACATTTTATGAGCATTTGTTTGGCTTTTCAAATAGCCTTGCGCACGTCCTTCTTCAGGCCAGTTGTAACCATTTTGAGACGACGCGTTAAGCCTGAGGTGGAAAACAATGGGGCCAGATTGCAGGGTCACATGCAGGCTGCTGATGGCCCTAATAAGGCCGTGTAGCCCCTGTGGTTTTAAACAAGCTTCTACAAAAGTAGCTCACACAAGACCCAACACTGAGAAGATCATGTATTCATTTAATTTCCACTAATAATGCACTACAGTATGTCACAGTGCATCTCTTCTCAGCAAACATCAGAATACAGACATTTTTTCAGGGGGGAAAAAACAGTAGATCTAATAGCCGAATAGTTAAACTTTTTTTGTTACCAAAGAGTCTATTCGAAATAAATAGACATTTCTTATAAAACTATTTTGGATTATTTTAGAAACTTGTAATAAAACAACACATTTTTACAGTATGTGCAGCAAGGAAAAGCAGGCTTCTGTACAAAGTTAAGTAGTATAAAGATTTAATCTTGCTTTAGTCTAAATTTCCTATTAAATGAATAAATACAAGTAAGAGGAATTATTACATTCGCTGCAATGGGGATGTGACTGAACGGAAAATATTTGTAAAATGAAAAGGTTGTGAAATGTGTGCAGTGTAAGAACAGCTTAATATGACAAAATTGTAGTTCTATAGATGCAAAAGGTAAATGTGTTTTAGCATAACAGAAGTAAAATGTGGACAAAGTGTACTCAAACAAGTATGGAAACAACTGAAACTAAAACCTCATAAATGTAACCTTTATCTTCTCTGTCAGAGCAAATTCATAGTTATGATACAAATTTTAAAAAAGCATAGTTCTGCTATGAATATGAGTGCCATAAGGTTTCACAGCACAGCACATGCTACGATCATACAATCTACAAAACAGAGGATGCTTTAAATCATTTTCTCAAACTTTCTCTGTTGATTTTAAGGTTACTCACAAGACAGTTCGTCATATTTTAACAAAATACTCATTGAACCTTGAGAGGAGACTTCACGATGCCGTCCTGTCAGAGCAGGTTAACCCCGTGTTTCAGTAGTCTGTGTCGGGCCTTGCTTGGCAGCGAGAAAGCACTGTCCTGGTGGTTAGGGATGCCCGAGTTCCTCAGTGATCCCCCTTGCTGCTGGAAGTAAGTCTCCTGGGCCACGCTGCTGGCTCCATACACAGCAGCACCAGCGCTCCTGCAGTGAAAGTGTCCCACGCGTTTACATTTCAAGCACGCAGAGTGATGACATGCAACAGGAAAGAGCAAAGTGAACACAATGAAGAAATCAAACAATAGAGCGTTTTTTTCTTTTCCAGTAAATTCGAGTTGTTGGAGTGTGATCTACACAAGAACAGTAAGAACATTTAGGGATTGGTGGGATGTGACAATAGACACGATTAACTGACAGATCCAGCCCCCACCCCCGACTTCAACTCGAGGAGCCATGAAAGGCCTGAGAAACCCCCCAACCACCAACACGTCACTGCCATACTGACCTGATAATAGCCTCCTGCAGAGTTTCAGTGTTACAGAAATGCGAGTGAAGAAGTGATGTGGCTCTCACAAAAGGACGCTCTGGGGCTCCCCCTGGTCGACCAGACAGGTTGGCTGCAGAGACACACAATAACAAGAGACTCAGTACTACAGTGGCACATTAACCTGGACAGGCAGGTCTGCTGCACAAAGGAATGCTGATCACAGTATTATTAATTAGCCGTTCATGCAAAGCTCATGCAAAGACAAATATAAACTACCAAACCCCACCACCCCCCACCCCCACCCACCCAGTCCCCGGGTAGAGATGGTGGGGAAGAAGAGCGTATACTCACTCTATAAGAAAAGTGAAAAGTGGGAAACTGGAAAAGACAGAATTATCAGAAATGTAAAAACAGATGCAGAGTGAGTAAAGATAAACACAAAGAAGAGTCCAAGACGGAATGAAGAGAGGAGATACGTGAGAGTATTATGGGAGCCTCACTTGTCAGCGTGCTCTGAATGCAGTCAAAATGGGCAAAGATGTAGGGTCCTGGAGCTCCCGGGGCCCCTGGAGAGATGGTCCTCAAATGGGCCTCCAGTCCATTGAGTGACGCCAGGCTGCTGTGATACTGGATGCAAACCACAAAGGAAGAGTTACATTATATATATATATATATATATATATATATATATATATACACACTGTAATTTATTACACCAGCTGTGTCATGAAGCTTCTTTTTGTTCCACTCCTCAAAAGAACTAAGGTGCGGTTTTGTGCTCACAAACTTTCAATATCATAATGTGACAAAAATGAGAGAAATCCCAGTTATTAGCCAAGTTGCTGTTGTTTCTCACCACTTCCTCCATAGAAGCTGTGTCACTCAAGAAGTGAGGCTCTACCAGCAGAGCCAGCACCAAGCCTTTAACCCGGTGCAGGTACAGTGTCATGGGAATCAGTGGACTCTCCTCTGAGTTGTCAAAAGCACCAGAGCGAGGAGGAGGAGAAGGATCTCGCATCCCTGCCTTGCAGCCTTGAGCACTCCCACAGCCACCTCTGCTGGCCTCTTGCAAAACCTTGTCGTCATGTGATTCCTCATTCGCCGCCTCAGCCCCTCTGAAGTCAAACACTGTCCCACAAGCTGTGTCTCCATCTGCTCCACCTCCATTTAGAAGTGAGTTTTCTTCAAACACTGAGCTGTCTCCTTCGTTATGCGTCTGGCTGCCTCCACCCCCGTTGCTGTGAAAACTGTGGTAATACGACACCTCCAGCGCTTCCTCCTCAGCTTCATGGAAGTGTTTTCCGTTTGATAAACGAGGCTGGAGCGACTGCGGTGGGGGGTGGAGTGGATCAGCGGTGCTCTGCGATGGAACTGGACTAAACATGGAGTTGTCAGACAAGTGAGGGCTGAAGGACAACTTCTGGGGAGAGCAACCTGGATCGGATGGCTCTGACTCAGTGGAGGGCGTGTCAGATAACGTTCTCGACAGGCGGGTCTTCGTTGGGGGAGTGTCTTTGTGTGGAGTAGAATGGGAACTGGAGGGTAGAAAACAGTTTGAGACGCTCAGAATTATCTGGAAACATTACACAAACAAACCGTTTTAAGGAGCTTGTGTAAGTCAAATACAGTATAAATCAGTAAGATGCTACCTGAAATCTTTGTCGACAGGGTGGGATTGCAGGTACTGAAGTTCAGACATGGTCAGGAACACAGTAGTGGAGCTGACAGCAGCGCCAAATGGGCTGGAGGCACTCTGTCCATTGGGCCTCTGGGCCTAAATCAAAATTGAAACACTAGCATAAGACTTTTTCTGTTAAAGGAATAGTTCAGCACTTTGGTAAATATGCTTATTGGCTTTCTTGCAGAGAGTTAGATGAGAAGATCAATACCACTCTCATGTCTGAACATGTAGCTGGCAGCAGCCAGTTAGCTTACCCTAACATAAAGACTGGAAACAGCTAGCCTGGTCCAAAGGTAACAAAATCCGCCTAGCATCAACTCTGAAGACATAGTCTGGCACATAAGCCCCACAAAAATGTTGTTTTTACACTTTGGTTTGTGTCGATTAAACAAACAAGACATAACGTGTCAATTAGTGAGATTTAGAGGTGCTGGTGGGCTGGCTGTTTCCCCCTGTTACTGGTTACCACTATGTGGCCTTTTAAAGGGGTCCTAGGCTAGTTCTCAGCTAAATAAAAGCTTTATTATTCCCATTATTTAGTTCAATTAAAGTGAGTGCAAAATATTGTAATAAATGACAACTTGTTAGGCTAGTTAACTCTTTCAAGTGTTTTATGCACAACTGCACTACTGCTGATCCTTGGTGAGAAAAGCTTTCGGACAGCATTTGGTTCTGCCATCATGTCCTACCTTGATGTATGTTTCACTCTCATAAACCATCACCTTCATTGTGAGCTCTGGAGACATCTGTGTGCTTACAACTCTGTGGAGAGAAGGCAGAAAAGTCAGATTTCAAAACCTGTATTCAAAAGGTATCTCGCCGACAGGTGGATACTGTCTAAATGTCAGCTCACCTTCCTCTGAAAAGAATACAGCCTGCTAACACTAGAGGGCAGCGCTGGCAGGCCTGAAGAATGAGGGCAGCTTTGAGCAGGAGAAGTGGATCGACCTGAGGGCAAGAATTTAAATTGTTACCTTTCAGTTCATCTAAGAGCACATAAACTGAAAGGCAATAAATACACAAATTATAAGGTAATAACTTTATCAGTTCAACTGTTACACTGAGACACTTTTGTGAATGTTGGAATATGATGTTTTTAAGATATGTCATCTATTGTATCATGTGACAGACTTGGCACGTCTCAGTATGTGTTTTGCAAAAGCTAAAACATTGCACCAATGATAGGATTTGATAAAATGTGCTTTAAAAATAGCACATTTTGTACCTTGTAATTTAACCTTACAAGTGGCTAATAGGCCAGAAATATCCAGGATTTACTGGCATTTGGTTGGCAGCTTGTGCACATCTACATTTATTCTCTAGGTACAATAAAAATACAGAAATCTGCCTCTGAGTGTCAAGACATACTGAGCACTTACACAATACCACAGGACATTGTGACACAGCCTAGTCATATCCTGTCTGAACACATCTATGTGCTGTAGCAGCATTAGAAAAAGCCACTGCAGGTAAACTAATAATGTAAAACTGTGGCTACATTTTCTACATACATTAGTTGAGTCAATGGTCCTCAAGCAGCTGAAGATGTGCTGAAGCTCTGAGGATCCTGATTGCAGGTGTGAGAGGTACTGCGCCCATCGAGCAGCCAGAGTTTCCTGACTGTTAAGCTACAGTGCAAAACAAAGTTTTCATTTTCTCACATTACAATATGCAACTTTTGTAAAATACACAATTTTTAATGAAAAAAAAAAAAAAAAAAAAAACTAAACCAAATTACCTGCTGGTTTGATGCTGAGGTACTGCCTAGTTTCTCTTTTTTAAGTGACTTTCACTCTTAGCTTTTGTAGATTTCTCTATTGTGTTGGTCTACAACTTGATGCAAATGCAGAAAAAACCCCCACTAAACCTCTGTGGGACAAACCAAAAAACAAGACTACGAGACAACTGAAGACTTCACCTGGTAGGTCTGTCGGACAGAGCCATTGTAGAAACAAAAGAGGTTTATTAGCTGATCCAGGAGCTGACAGACACTGACGGTGGGGACTTCCACTGAGCAGCCCAGAGCCTGGGAGAAAAAAACAAAAATATTTCCCCCAAATAACCACCAAAGACTCATATTCAGGAAAAAAAATAAAGACAGAAATATCTTCAAAAGTTGCACCTTGACCACCTGTGTGTTCACTCACCCAAAAGAAGTCATCTCTCATGCGAATGGCAAAGTTGTTGCGGTGCAGCCTCAGTATGCGCACAGGAGAGAGGGAAAGTTCAGAGACACAGCGGCCCACGCCAGCAAGCTGGCCACAGAGCAGCTCCTGCCTGTCTAAAGGGGTCTGACGGAAATACACACATGTAATACAAACACACAAACAAGCCTTGGGTTATCATTATCATACTCTGACCCACAACCAAACTCGTAACAATTTCTGAGAGTCAAACCTCTTCGGGGTAGAAGTAGCAGATTCCCTCTCTTGTAGGGTCACCCTCTCCTCGGACCTTGGATCCATCATAGAGGAAAAAATAAGTACACCTGCAAAACAAATACAGAAAGCAAACACAGTTGTGTGTTTGGTTTCCCTGGACATAGACAGGAGAACTAATACTACGGTCTGTTGTTTTATTCCATCAGTTCATCCATTTGCTAGACAAGAAAAGCCAAATGCCAAACATTTATTCAAGTTGCTGTTTGTTGATGTTCCAGGTGTAACAGAAACATCTGCAGCCAGAACAGACTCTGAAGCCATGCCGGCTGTGAAAGGCAGCCCATTTACTATAATGAGCACAACACTGATGTTTGGTTTACAATTATCACTGGTGGCATTTCAGCTTATGGGCTGGAGGATCTGACAGAGAACGCACATAAAAAGATCAGAGTAGTGGTCTGAGTTCACCAGGGAGCAGAGTGAATGAATGTTGTAGCAGCTTGTAGCAGACTTGAACCAGGACGGGGTCTCTCAGCTGATCTCACCTTCTCGAGTCCGGCGACACGAGCTCAGCCATCACCGACACGCAACCCAGAAAAGGCAAAATGTTCCTCAGTCATCAGTTATCTTGTGTCCATGTATTGTCAACCCAACAGGCTGCAGATGCACTCTTGACAAAAAGCAGAACTCAATATTTTAGCTGCGACTCCGAGTCAGATATTAACAAACCCCGCGACGCACCGCTGACTCGGATCAGCTGTTTGTTACAGTTAACAAAAAGATGTCTTGGCACGACGATAGTGTTCTCGGCCACTAAAAGGAGCCAGTCTGCCAGGGCTTGTGCCACTTGAGGAATGCGGGTCAGTCACACGCAGTGGCGGTCATGTGAACGTATGGCAAGCCAACAGGGACAAACTAGTGCGCCATTCAGAAACACTCAACAAGTGGTGAGGGAAATATTTACATATTATACTAAAAGTAAAAGTTGCACTACCTTAGTGTAAAAAAGTCCATTACACGCAAAACTCCCGAATTCATTCTGATTGTTGTTCTGAGTGTCTGACAACATTATGGAGAGGATCCCTACAGAGACAGACCCTTTTGTTGAAAAGCAAGATCCTTTTTGTTTAACCAGTGGATGTAGGCTACAGAAGCACTGTCGTCTTTCTGCAACAACTCACCTCTCGCGAGATTTCAGAGGGAGGCTTCTCCTTGAGCGAGATTTCTGTTTCTGGTTAAACAAAAAGGATCTTAACCAACAAAAAGTCAAGTCAGCTGAAGTCACATGTCTGTTCTTTAGATGTAGATTAAGCTGAAGGCAGACAGGTGGAGACTGTCCCTCTTCACAGGCCGGGGGGGGGGGGGGGAGAGATAAACATTGTTTATCTTGTTTTATCTTAGCAGCAAATTGAGGATTTGTATGTATTCTACATGTACATGTATTGTGCACTGTCGCTGTTAATGAAACAACAATTAATAATAATACAAATAAAATAATAAATGTGTGTTTATGCAGCCATAACATTCACAATTATTTAACTGATCTCTTGGATAATTTCATTGCTAATGTAGTTAGTGAAGAGATAAGTTCTTACATAAATATGATCTATCTTTTTTTAAAGTTGTTTTTGACAGACTAAGGTATAGTTAGTAGCATCTGTGGGTGGCTCTAACTCAAGTGGTAGATTAAATTTGCCATTTATCATATAGGGTTTGTAGTTTGATCTACAATTTTTTCCTGTCCACATGTCGAAAGGCCCTTAAAGTGGACACTGGACCCAAAGTTGCTCCCAGTGCTTTTGTATACGAGGGGAAAATATAAGTTGCTTTGGATAAAAGTGTGTACCAAATTAATGTAACGCCCATGGTGCATTTGATTTGAGTCTTTCCTGAGAAAAGCAAACTGCTTTGAGGATATTTTATATGTTCTATGTTTTTTATGCATAAAAAATACATTAGAACGAGGCAATTTCAGTTTCAGGCTGACTAATCACTAAAGGGGACAAGGTTTTCAAGTTGGTTTGCTGAGTAAGCATGCTGAACCTGATTCTCATCACACCTGCAAACTGCTGCTGGCTGCTGAGCTGCTGAAACAGTAAGAGTGAACGAGCCTTGCTCAAAGGAACATCACTGATAGTTTTTGAGACAAAATACAGTTACCTGTTAGCCTTCCCTAACCAAGTTATTCCAGCCGCAGGGAGTCTAAATACAAGGTCACAAACTCCTCTGGGTTGAGGTTATTCTCAACAGGTAAACAATTACTGATTGCTGATTACCCCCCATGAATCTGAAACAAGGCTTGCTCTAATCAGAATAAAATAAAACCGTCCCACTGACAAGCTGTTAGCTACACTGTTTTACATTTTGCTGAGGAACTTATTCAGAGCCACATACAGCGAGTGGTGAGTCAATAACAACAAACATTAATGTTCCTACATTGACACAAGGTGCAGTTCATCACACATAAATGGGTGACAGATTCTGATGTTGGTTTGGCCTCATGGAGAAAGGTTTTGGGGGCAATGTGTACGTTCATTATGGAAGGTCATTTTGATTCTCATATCTGTGGCAGTTACTTCTATATGTCAGTAGATGGCGTTACATCCCTTAAAACTACAATCATTGACAAGCCTCGCCAGGCTCCCTTTTAGCTTGTACTGTTTATGCGTTGTCCTTCAAACCAAGTTCGAAATGGAATCTGTTGACGACTGACTTTATAAAAATAGAAAAAGGCCTGTTCATCAATTTAAAAATAACTATCTAACTGTTAACTGTTTACCTTTAAGTTCTTCCAGAGAGTTTATCTGACAGCAGTGAAACACACTACGCCATCTGGTCACTCCCCAAAAACTGCAGTTAATGTAAAAGGACCAAAGGAACGGTTACTTTCTGGAACAGTGATTAATTTATTCCTGCAGAGACCAGGTGTGAGCATAAAGTCACCACCTCAATACGTCTGGGAGCATTTTTGTGATTATTTTAAGAGTCTAAGACTAATTGCCAATATGTCTGACCGGTGACCTGAAAACCAAAGCTCTGTGGGCTTTTGGACTTTTAAGAATGTTAGTCCACCTACTTCTGCAATTCTTATTCTGAAAAATGTTTTCAAATAACAAAGAGACACATATCAGCAGCTGACCTTGAGTAGGAGGTGAAGCATTTTTTCATCACGATTATCTTTTTAGTTGTGCCTTTTGTATCCAAAATAAATGTTCTTAGTTGTGAAGTGAGACAGTTAGTGAAAGCCAAGATTTGTAAGACCATTATTACTAATTCCTCTTGAATGCCATAAATGGATGTGATGCACACAGCAAATTTTTAATTTCCCAAAAGACAAGAGAGACTGCCTGTTTAATCACAGCAACAATCTTTAGCTTTGTCTTAAGCATTTTAGATATGGACATTGTTCATGATTTATTACGTGTAGGCCAGAGTCACAACCCTTACTGAAAAAGAAAAGTCTACAAAAGGGAACAGTTTACAATAATCAGTTTTCCTGTGTAAGTATTGCACACGAATATCTGAGTAGTCAGTGTGGTGACAGTGAACATTTGGGAGTTTTATCCCACATAGATCAGGGGCATAATTGGCTTAATGTGTGACGATCAGGCCTTGAATTTCGTCATTTTAGGGGCAAGGCAACTTGGCCTTTGGTGTTGTCAATTTTTTGAGGACACAAAGGCCAAATGCCAGGGCAGCAAGGCTCTTAAATGAAACAATGATTTTAAGTCCACGGAAATAATGAATTTAACTTAAGGGGTTTTATTTTCAATACACAGTGAAATAAATAAATTAAACATGTCACATGCTTTCTTTGACTATATATGAGCCCAATAATGGGCACGAGACTGCGTAGAGAATGAATATGTACATTTCCCTGCGAAGCCGCGATGAATCCTGTTTTCAGTGCTCGATTAAGGACGCGCGCGGCTCCGTCAGCCAATGGCCGGATTAAAGCTCGATCAAAGTGCAAGCAGCTGTGCAGGAGAGAGACTTGCGGATATGTCGCTGTATCTACTCTGAAGTCAGGATTCAAGTTTACATCCCAGATCGACTCTTGATCGTTGGAGGGAAGATTGTGTTCCCAAACTGTCCGCCATTTTGCCTCCGTGCGCTGCAGACCTCCCGGACAGAAACCTGCTGCTGCCAGCGGAGACTTTGGACGCGCAAATCGAGAGTGGGATCCAGTACATATTCAGGACTTCTCAATACAGCTGTCTGTCTAGAATAAGAAAAAACTATTTTTTAATACGCTGATCTTACTAGAAATAACAGCTTAGTGTGTCTTAGTAAGATTCTGCTTGACAAAGTCAAGTCAGCAATTTAGTCAGACTTGCCACGGGGCATTCTTAAAATCTACCCAAGATCATAATTACTAATAGGTGTTATAATATCGTGTACTAGTGTTGTGGACTGTATTTACCACATAGCAGATGTTCAACAAACTGAAAAATGTTTCCACGAGCCTTCAGATACATCATCTTGTTTTATTATGTACTGTATCTGGGGCATACAAAAATAAATAATAAAACACAAGAATGACAAAAATACTCAATGAAGAAAAACAACAAATGCACTAGTTCATAACATAGAAAACTAGCAATACCAAATTGATACTAAACATGGCAAAGGACTGGTTTTGAATAATCCAAAAGAGATCATAGATTTTAGGTGTGTGACGGTAAAATAAAACTAAGCTTTAAAACAGAATGCTTTTTGCCACTTCCTTTGCTGACAAATGGACCAGAAAGAGAGTATGTGGCAGTTAAAAACATACAAGAAACTTGATAATTAAAAGGAACACATTTAAAAATGAAATTAAACCAATTGCATTTTCTCTTTCCATTCAAATACAGATGTAATTACAGGAAGATCTTTCACAGCGTAAATATACAAGGAGCCTTGTGTCATACTTAGAGCATTAATGCCGTTTCTAATGCAAAGAATTAAGTAGCAGGGAAGAAATGTAGTGTCTGCTGATGTCAGTCACAGATCTCAATGACTGCAAAGGATTTGCAACCAAATATGAAATATACTTGCGTTCTGTATGTTAACTTGTCTAATCATTGTCTCCTAAAATTGTGGGAATATGTATAAAAGAGTTCCAACACTACTCATCTGATGTGGATGTAAGTGCCCTCAAATTAAAGACATTAAATGTTTCATTTATTCATTTCAAATCCAGTGTACCAATGCACTGTAACTCGTGATAATGGAGTCCTCCTGGGGCACAGAGGTCATGCAGCAGCTCCACAGGGCTCTTCACGACCCTCCTACTCTGAACCCTAACTGGGCCCCAAGAAAGCTTTGGGGCAACTCTTGGCGAGACAATGATGGAATGGAAATGACATTTGGGCAACTAAAGGGAAGATACTGTCGTGGTCTCGAGGATTGCACTAGATAGTGTATGTACTTGTGCATGTGTAGAGTTGCACGGTGCAATAATGCGACAATAAGAAAGGGTCTGACACGTATCGCTGCAAACTTGACCCACCTGATGGCAATTGCAAGAGATATTGTACCATTGCAGTTAACTCCCCAACCCACACACACCACTCCAGGTGTGCCAAGGTAAAGGCAACACAGTTTATATGACAAATTATGTGACTGATGCAATGTATTACAATTGTCTGACCTTAAATAGCATATTATAATAGTAAGATAAAAACTTTTTCTTTACATGGTCACATCAGCTGCTTATCAAGTAATAAGATTTCTTTCTCCAACTTCCTCATTTTAAGTGCTCTGAAGGCCATCTGCTGGTCGCGGTTCTCCATCTCCTTTTTGAGGTAGCAGCAGTAAAGGGCTCTTATGTCTTCTGTCTGCCTCTGCAAAACAAATTAAACAACACATGTGCTCAGATTGTTCTCATTCCTCGTCATTACCGTAGCCCGCTACTGACACACGAACCTCACCTCTGCACTTCTGCCACCGGTTGTAGCACATGCTGAGTGGGCCCTTTCCTGGAAGCTGCTATTGTGCACATCCTAGAAAAAACAACACATAAACTTGTGTTATTTACATTAAGTATTTAAAGACAAACGCCTCACAAATGTTTAGAAGCACTTACCCCTTCAAAATGAGTGTCACTGACGTCTGTCTCATCACTGCTCAAGCTCTCTGGTTCAGTCTTTGTTACAGGCAGGAGGAGGACAGGATGGCCTGAGACTGTAGGGGTGGGGCCCAACATTGAGTTAGATTATGGGAAATTCCTGAGGGGGTTTCAATCGCAGATCAAGTACACCTACCACTAATAAAAGAGCTGTCAGATCCAGTCAGTGGCTCAATACAGGCACCCCCAGGGAGGACCTCCACTCTCAGCCTGTTGTCCTTGTGCTGCAGCACATCCTCCTCTGCAGAGGTCAGCGACGGGGTTGCTGACCCCCCCTCATTCCTCATCACCTCGACCCTTCTTCTTTTTGCTGTATAAGGATAGATGTGAGAGGTAAGAGGTAAAACACTCCCTGGACATTATATCAATGAAAAGGTAGACTTGCAATAACATGGCTACCTGTTTGCACTATATTTTTATGTTTGACTTTCACTTGCTGCCATGTCCTTTTGTAACCGCTGTCCGATACCCTGGGAAGAAGTCATGAAAAAGAATACAGTCTTTATTGGTCAGTAATGGTGACATTATTGGAAAGTTCCTGTGCAAATAGAGTGACTAATATTTTAAATTCAGTTCAATTAGCCGCACTTATGTGAATGAGTCTTCTTACGCATTTATTTTGTCAGCAATTCTCTGCCAGGCTTCCTCTCTCAGTTTAGAGGCGCTGGTAGTGTTGGATTTGGCTGTCAATATCTCTCTCTCTTCTTCATATAACTTCAAAATCAGTTCCTGCTCTTTGGAGCTGAAAAAATGTGCCCTCTCGTGTTTTCTCATCATCTGGAAATCTATAAAAACACAAAATAAATGTAAATGTATGGGTCAAAACTACACAACAACAGAACACAGTTTTGTCTAGTTTGTAGTGTTGTGAGGACTTGAACAAGAACTCCTCACCTCTGTCTGTGCTCATGGATCCGGGTTTCGGCGTGCGATTGATCTCCCCTTTATAGCGGAGCGGGCGCGCGCAGTTATCCGAGATGTTTCAATGCTAGATTTAGTGATCAAATCGTAAACCACGGTCGTGAGACGGAATAACCCCGAGATCAATAGATGCGACGGTTAGTTACGGCACGCGTCATTTTATCAGTGACTGATGGAAAAGATAACCGGTGTCATGAAACTGGATATCAGCAAGCTTTGTTAACCCAGGATTTTCTAATTCGGCTTAAGGCGCGTTCACGTGAAAGAGGTGGAGTCTGGCACAAAGAGAGAGTCACGTGTGACAGGTCTCGAGCATCTTACCGGATCATATTGTTCAATGGGAAATTTCATGCAGATATAATAACGTTGCAATAATAATAAAAATGTAATAGTATTCAGTGGAATAACTGACAATGACACAACTCAAGGGGACACTTGAACAGCACAGAGACATCATTATTAGTCCTAACGTGTTTTTACTATGACAAGTCAAAATGTCTGCTGTGAAAAAGCGAGCTATTAGGCTTAAACTGTGGTGTATGAAGAATATTGTTTGTATAATAATCAGCAAAAAATAAAATAAGTGAAGGATATAATACCCAGTGAGGTGCACATCCCACAAACATAACTCTACTTTGTTTGGTGATTTATTTGTTTTTTTGTCTCCATTGAATTCACTATATTTTCAATATAACATTTAGCCTCTTTTTTTTTTCAGAACCTGACCTCAACATTCATATACAAAGAGCTGGTATGTGATTCAGTGGATGTAATTATGTGAAAACATTTGAAACTCAATCGTGAAGAAACACATGCATTTAAAGGCTGGGAATTATGTGCCATCAATGTACTCCATTTCATTTTAAGAAATGATGAGGTGTAGTTTGTCCCACCTTAACAGTCTGTACTACACAGTGCTGAAAAGAGGCCAATTTAGGAAGAAGTGAAATCACCTGTGTGGATGAAACAAGGGGCCTTTAAAAAGCTAATAAATTAAATAGAAAATGAGATTGCTTATACCGAGTCTTACACCAGCGCGTAGGCCTTTTTCACAGCAGACATTATGACATTGTCATAGTAGGAAAAGCAGGTGTTACTAACATTATCAATGCCTCCATTGTTTTAATTGTCCCAGTAAGCCATGAAATGAGTGAGCCAGCATGCACAATATTGAAACTGACGTAGCTAAATAGAATTCAGCCATCATTTATTTATTATTTACACCTGTGCTTTTACTGGTGTGACCTGTCAAAATGTTTTCTGTGACAAAGACCTATTCGTTTAGACAATACTTTGAAGGCGAAACACTACACTACATCACATCGACACACAAAAGAAAGAAAACATGAATGGAGGTAATAATAGTTACTTTATTTATGTTAATTCAGTTTAAGCTGACATTTTGTTTAATGGTCCAGAGGAACAGTTGGTTCGGGTGCCCCATGTGGAGAGCACAGAGGTAAACAACAAAAAATGAAGAGTAAACTGTGAATGGAAGTGTGGTCCAGTAACAAATGCTGAGGGACGACTGGTCCCTGTTATGAGGTCTGGAGAGAGGGTTTATTCATCATGACCCTCATAGCCATCAGGAAGGGCATTCAAATGCGAGTTGTGGAAAAGGGTTTTGTTGCCATCTCCCCAAGGGAAACGCTGTGAGAAGTAAAGAATGAGACAACACATAATTAAGTCACAACGCTGATAAAAGTGGCACGGCCATTTTGGAATGTGAATTATTAAATTCGCATGAAGTCAGACCTTGCTGCGAATGCGAAGGTGGGAGTAAGGGATAAACCCTGGCTGTTCGTGGCTATGACTCTGCTCCTTCAAGAACACGTTCAACATGCACACCGCAACACCAGGCAGGGCGACCACGAAAGTGAGGATCTTCCATGTCTTGACTGAAAGAGAGACAATAATGATCAGTTTAACAAACAAAGCAATTCTGACTCCAACCACACTGAGATTGTTGAGAATAAAAGTGCTCTTTAGACACAAAACGCTTCCTTGGGACGTAAGAAAATGAAGTTTCTTTTCACCGTTTTGAATCTGCACCCACCAGGTTTGACATTTAGAAATGTTAGACCACATGAATGTTAGTTAGGAGATTATGCTATTACCCAGTGTGCTCTTTACCACGAGTAAAATGTGGAATGCCATCAGCTTAGATCATTGGAAGATACTATTCATAAAAAATAGAGTAAACAATAAAGCTTGGAATAACCCACACAGAAAAGCAGATTTATAAATCCTGAGTTGGCTTTTAAAGGACAGACTGTCGTGATGATGATGCAAATGGTATCGTGGTGGATAGCTTCCAAATTTAATCTCTCACCTCCCAGTTGAGGCCAGTCAAAACCATTCATATTTCCAACAAAAGTAGCACAGTTTCCACTATCATCATCTGCAAAAGACACCGATTACATGAGGGATGCAAAATGTTTTCACTGTGTAACTTCAAAGATTTTAGAACCACCAGTTCCTGAAATAATTTCCATCAAAATACACAGGAGCAGGGGGTTCATCCTGAAAGTTTTATTCCTTTTTGATTGAGTAAATGTGCTGCTTGGTGATCATCCAGGTCAGGGCCATGATTCAGCCACGGGGCAGTAAAGTGCATACACACAGCTGAACAGCCCTCCAATCGAGACTTTGTACCCAGTTTACCACAACACCACATCTAAAAAAGAAGGCCCCACTTTAGTCATATTATTCCACCTTAACATGCTGACTATTATTAACTTGATCCTTTTACTGAGTATTAATAATCACATTTTCAAGTAGTCTAACAGTTCATTTCTGACGGGTCTTCTCTCCGTCTCATATATGGAGAGAAATGGCAAAACAGAAGCAAAAAACCACACTGGTATGTAAAATAATCTCTTTTACGTGTCTCTTGTAGGCCTATATTTATGCTCGCATCTTATGCCTAACTTCGTTAAATAAGATAAAAGTGAAAGAAGAAAAAACAGCTCCGACCATCCAACGACCTGATGTGACACTTTGTTGTTGCGCTTTAGCTTGTAGGACGTGTTGTTCACGACACTGCTCCATCATTTAAATAACAAGTTAAAGCAAATTTAAACTACACTAGGACTTTATGGGTGACTGTGCAAAGGCTCTAATGAAATGACAACGTGTTCGTGCTAAAAAGCCGATGTATCTACGTGCTGTCCGCTCAAGGTGTCAAGCTAAAGCTAAAACAGCTGCCGCCGGCTCAGCAAGGTCACTGTCAAAACGTACCAAGCTGTGCAAAATAAATGACACTAAACACAACCAGCGAGTTGAAATGAGACGCTACAATTACCTGACTGCTCGCCGTGTCCGGCGGCGGCAGCAGCAGAAAGCTGACGCCGGCTCTGGGTCAAAGAAGACCGCAGCAACACCTGAGAGAGCCGTCCGAGAGCCGCCATGTTCCTTTCTGAGAAGCGCAGAGACCGGAAGCGGTTTGTATAGCGGTGTCACGTGGAGGCCAGACAGCTCTACTGCGCCCCCGAGCGGCGAGGCTGTGAACTGCAGAGAGACTCAGTGGAGAAACTCAGGTCAAGTTTGAAAATATGAACAACTATAAAACATCACTAAAATGCAATGCAGTGTCGGAATGTAAATGTAAGTGAAGTATGAATTTTCAGGAAATAAGATGAGATAGGACAATTGCATCACAGCAGCAGAAGTACAAGAACAGACGCATAGATAGGTAACTGTTAAAAACGTCAAAACATGTAGGCATACTGTACTATATACAAAATGAAGCATGATAAAAGGTACTACATACTATATACAGAAACATGAATAGTAAAGTTATTTTGAATTTAGTCACAAAGTGAGGAGACGAGGAAGTTGCAATAAAAATTTAATGCAAAAATTGCATTTGAGGGAATAAAATGTGGTGGTGGTCAAAGTGTCTTGTGTCTCATAGATGAGGGATTGCAAGAAGACACAGCTTTGTATTAAGAGGTCACAAGCAAAACAGAGTTGTGTAGGTTGCGAACCACTGCTCTAAGGTATGGACTAGCCTGTTTTCTCTCGCAGACATACTGTAGGCTACATAGTGTTAATTCAAACTTACAGTGATAATCAAAAGGAAATTAGTTTGTGTAATGTGTGTGCCACAATTGCTATATCGCCTAAATTGTCTCAGTCTTTTCCCCTATAATTGCTACATGTCAGGTAAACATGCCACACATTACAGGGAATGGAACAAACTATTACTTCCCGTTTCCAATTATGGGACAGTAGACGATGATGAATAATAACTGGATAATTGTAGGCACATTAAAAAAAAAACATTTTCTGTAGTTGTAATTCAGAAGTGTTTCTCTTTAAAGGGGAGGACTTTCTGTGATCTCATGGTCAGAGTCCAACTGGAGAAATTCAGAGATATTCTGGTTGATGACGGTAAGTGATAAATGTTCACTTTGTTGGCAGAGTATGTTTGTTCTTTAAATGCCTTTGCAATCATTCTTTTCACCATTTATATAAATGTATAGAAATGGGCATTAATCACTGTCATGCATGTACAAATGGCACGTTGAATTATCCACTGAATAGTCTAGATATCAATGAAGACAACGCTTCTATATCTTAATTTAAATTTAGTAAAGCATCCAGTAAAATTAGTTGAATATATTTGAAAATGTTTGTGTATTATACAGTATAAAACGGCAAAATTCTCTTTTATTTATTGAGCCGTTAATAGTTAACATATTTGGCTTGAAAACAAACAAGGGGGATTTAGTTGACCTTTTATTTGCCATTGCACACTGAGAATCCCAAAATGGCTATGGACTTAATGCTTTTACTATCAACTATAAGCTTTCTTTTCTAAATTTTAAATGACAGCAATATAGTTAGACATATTAGCTTTTACTAAAAAAAAAAAAATGCCTTTTCCAAAAGAATCTGAGCTCTTTCAGTAATGGAATCTCAGTATCACCAGTTTGGGTCACCTGATAGCAGCCCTGTCCACGGAGAGCACAAAATGACCACAAAAACAGGTAAAACATGTTCATGTCACTGGATTTTGATTCAATAATTTCACCTTAAACTATAAAAAAATGTCTGTCAATGTTTATAGGTTTGAAGAGGATGGTGGTTTATGCCCTCTATGGAGTCCTGGTGCTGCTGCTGTTAATCCTGCTGATGGTCACTGGGATACGATGTACAACTTTGAACACACCAGTAATTCATATAGCTTCATATAGCTAATTCACATTCTTTGTCTTCTTTGTTACACATAACAATTTTTGTATCTTAAAGTCTCCCAGTTAAACAAGGGAATCGCTGACGTCAAACTTCACCTTGAGAGAATCAGCCACAGAGGAACAACGTCAGCGTCCATTTCAGGTCAGGAAATGGTTTTCAGGTCTGGATATAATGAAGCCGCCGTACAATTGATGCCTTATATATAAATGTTGTGTCTTTTCAAACTAAAGGTGCAACAGCTGTGCAGGAGGTCTACGTACAGGCAGTAGTCCCAGTTAGAGGTAAACACTGAATACTTTAATATCAATAAAATCAGAATTCATTGTTTTTTTCCCCCCAATCAGACTCTCTTAACTTGTCTTCCAGGAACATGTAGGGAAGGATGGGTGTCTTTCCAGAGAAGCTGCTACCTGCTGTCCACCACTGCTGTTACCTGGAGCAAAGCAGAGGAGCAGTGCCGAACACACGGAGCACACCTGGTGGTTCTGAATAATGTGGAGGAACTGGTGAGTTTACGTTTGCCCCAGTTTGGTTCCATATATTTTAAGCGGTGCTGTCTATTTGCTACTGTGAGGCTCCAGCGTATGAACAGCGCTGTGATAAGGAGCGCACATATCAGAGCATGACATTTCTCAGAATTAACAAAGGCTTAAAAATAACCCGTTGCTATTTCTTTTATTTCTAGGACTACATTTCAAAAGTAGTTGAAATCAAATACAACTATTGGATTGGACTTGTGGAGCGAGAACACGAGGGACACTGGAGCTGGGTGGATGGAACTGACTTCAACTCAACCCCAACGTGAGACAAACTATTAAAAAAATGACCAGAAGCACAAACAAATGGTTGTGGTCGTCGATGTTACACTATATGTAACAAGTCACTTGTTCCTCCTCCTTCCCCTGTTTGTGTTCAGTTTCTGGGATGAAGGTCAGCCTGACAACTGGGACTACAGAGAGAACGGAGAGGACTGCGGGCAGCTTCATGCTTCTGTAAGACGCAAACACAAGATGTGGAATGATGCAGACTGTAACCTGGCATACCAGTACATCTGTGAAACCAGGGCATGAGAGACGGTGGACCTGTCTGAGCTGCTGGGCCCTCACCAACATGACAGGCCTGATATGTTGGAAAAAAATGGATCAAATTAAGAGCGATGGAAGTTATGTTTTTGATTTTATTATTATGAGTGTATGGCTTTTGTTGAACAATAACACAATAACTATGAGTACAATGACACTTGTTTTCCTTTAGTGATTTTTAATAAAGACACACTCTTACTTACTGGGCGTTTCCCTCATTATAATCTGCCTTTGGCGAAACACATGGCTGCTTTCCTGTCACACTCAAAGAGGAAGTCCTCACAGGGATTGTTGTCATCTAAATGACAGAAGAGAGCAGCAGTAGAGTGAGGGAGAAGGGGAGAAAAAAACAGGGACAAGACAACACACAATTTGTTATCCATTATCCACATAATTATTTGTTAAGAGTTGATTGATTTTCCCAAATTTCAGTTAGAAAATATGCAACTTAATGTTAAGTAATTACTGAAAACTCAGATGTGAGTGATACTAGTTCAAAGTTGCTGTGTTTGGAAGTGTCAATGAACGCTCACTCAGACAGGTGACTGTCTTCCTGGCCTCGTCCCAGCCAGAGCTGCGTACTTCAGTGACTTGCTGCATGGCATCACTGTAGACCTGACAGCATCTACAACACACACAAAGCATAAAGTGATCATTACAGCACCTTCCATATATCAATATGAAGAAATTTGCCTACTACTGAGGTTCAATTTCATCATTTCTTCAGTTTCAGGAGATTTTAAATTTAAGTAGGGCTGCAACTAATGATTATTTACATTATTGGTTTTTCAATTCATCGTTTAGTCTATAAAATGTCAAAGAATACTGAAAATTGTCCATCGCAATTCCAAGGTGACATCTTGAAATGTCTTGTTTTGTCTAAACAACAGTCCAAAACACCAAAGATATTCAATTTACTATCACAGAAGGCTGAGAAAACCAGTCAGTTTTCACATTTAAGTAGCTGGAACCAGTGAATTTTTGATGAACCTGCAGTACATTTTTGTTGATTGACTAAATTGATCAATCGACCAATTTTTCCAGCTCTAACGGTCAATTCATCCAAATCATAGAAGATCATTGTGGTACCAGAACTATTTTCTGCTGAAGAAATACTCTATGAAAACTTCTCAAGGTGTTTCAGTACTTTGAGCAGCACAAACAAAATTCCATTCACCTCCATTGTCTTGGAGTCGCAGGAATCTCAAAGGCCGATATTTCATAACCTCTGCACATAAAACTGAAACTATCTGCACGCCATGAGACCACTGGAGGTAAGTCAGAAAATATGTTTGTTTTTAATTGTGATTTGGGTGAACTGACTTGCACAACAGGAAAGAGAACAACATTAACAGACACCACAAATGTATTAACCTTCAGAAGCGTTACCTGTCAGGCTCATCAACAGGTGTGCCAGAGCCTCCCAGCCCACAGCAGCAGCCATGGTCAGCATAGTCCAGCAGCGGCCAGCTGTCAGGTACAGAGGATCATCACCCTGAACTGCCACAGAGCTCCTGTGGCATCTCAAAAACAGCCTTGCATTACATCACATGATATCAAAATGTCCCTGATGCTGATCAATCAGACATGCATAACTCTCCTGGAAAATGTGAGGTTTTCTGGCAAAAGAGGTGATTTAAAATTCAACTAAATGCGAGCTGTCAGACTTGTGAGTACTCACGGGCTGGGAGGCTGAGGAAGAGGATGAGCAGGGCGTGAGTCAGATGCACCCTGCAGGTGAAAATGTGGAGTGTAAAGGCAAAAGGCTTACATTGACTGCTGACCTTGATGACCAATTGCCAGGAGCCACCCAATATCTTACTCTATACATTATGCAACATGTATGTGTACACATGTATACATACACAAACATACAGACACACACTGATGCTTTTTACCTACAGATTTGGTTAATTATTTGTGCCATGTCGTATTATATATGGTTTCCTTTTGTGTTATTTTGAAACACCCAACTTGTCTCTTGAGTAACGTGCAGTGGAAAGTCGTGGGAACTCTGGCAAGTGCTAGTATAGTTATTTACACAGCTGTGTGTTGGAAAGTTGTTTTAAAATCTATTTAAAGAAGGAAAATGCAAGCCCAAGTGAGTACAGCGTAAACAGAAAGATATTTTTTAAACGTGTGAAAAGACACGTAACACAAACTTTAAGAGGTCTTCGTCAACCATATGTGCTATTAAAATTTTACTCATTCTAACAGATTTTGGAAAATTACTGTTCCTATACTGTCCATAAATGCATCAGGCCTCATTCATGATTGGACAGCTGGTGTGCAGTGACATTTAACGTCCTATAGGGCACCAGTGGAGCTTGTGGAATATACTGTATCTATTCCTGGTTGCTCACTAGACGTAATGCTAAAGACAGAATCAGTTCATGAAAATAGAAAACAGAAGTGATTTTGTGAGAACAAAGTTTGAGCTGTCAGTCGTCTTGCTCGCACTTGCTTTTGACTGCTTCTTCTCAGAGATAGCTGGGGTTTTTTTTTAAAAAAAGGAAACAAATTGACTGGTCTTACAGACTGATTATATGTTTTATGTGCAAATACACTAACTGAAAGTGTTATGTTGTGGTAAACAAAATTCTCAAGTAGAAACCAAATATAGGAACTTTGTCAAGTAACCCACCCCCCCCCATTTCCCTATCTCTGGTGTTCTCTCGCCTCCTGTCCTATAAGAACAGGCTGTGCCGAAATCCACGTTCTTCTGACTGTAGCCATGAATGTGACAGCTCCTCTGCTGCTGCTGCTCTTCACGGGTAAGACAGAAAAAAACTCTGTACAAGTGCTGTTTGTGAACTGATCTTTATCACTCTTTTTTTAATCTACCGCAGTGCTTCTCTATCAATCATTCTTGTTGGGATATTCCTTTTCTCCTGATTTGCTCATCATGTGTTCTTACTCTTTCTTTACCAGTTTGTATGGCCGGTGGTGCGCTGCTGCCCAAGGCCTTATGGCAGTTTGGGAGGATGATCCCATGCGCTCAGCCTGGTGTTAACCCTATAGAGTACAACGATTACGGCTGCTGGTGCGGCTTGGGGGGGACGGGAACCCCTCTGGACGAAGTGGACATGTAGGAAGCAAGCAGTCATTGCCCAATTTTGTTCTCCAGTCAACCTTTTTTTTTTTTTTTTTAAATGAAAGAAACACGGGATTCATGCACTCTTTCCTCCTGTATTCCTAGGTGCTGCAGAGTTCACGATAAATGCTATGAAACAAGCAGAAAGGCTCCCGGATGCACGGCCATCGCTGACCTTCCCTATGTTCTTGTTTATGATTTCACCTGTTCAAGCCAGCAAGTGACCTGCTCAGGTGAGACTGACCTGACTGAACCATCATGCTTTGACTCACTCATTTAGACATCAAATCTGAAGTATTTTGTGGTGAAATTCTGCGATGACACTAGGATTAAAAAAAACACACAAAACACATTTTGTCTAGCTAAGGCACAAATATGTACCAGCGATTCCCTCAAGATGTGAAGTGTTAATCCCAGTACACAGAGCAGTTTAGGAGGATCAGGTATATTGATGAATTAGAGTGCTATATTTTTCTATATTCTACAAACTTTAAAACTTTTTTTTTGGCTGGATGACAGTAGAGTCAGTGAATGCAGCTTTACTGTAAACACAGTAAATCAAACAAGGCTGCATTTGTGGCCTTGTGTGTAGGTGCTGTATTTAAACAGCTATATATATATATACAGCCGGGGATTGAGGTTTGAGAGTACCTACACTACAAACAAATGCTCTTCTAGTACTGTGGAGCACATTCACACTGGCATTTAGCGTAAGTAACCACACTATTCATATTATGTGTAAGGGTGCGTCACGTCTTATTAGTGAGCAGCTATCTTTTCATTTCCTGACTCAACTCTGTCTCCGCAGCTACCAACAATAAGTGCCAGGCTGCTGTGTGCGAGTGCGACCGGGTGGCGGCTCACTGCTTTGCTCAGGCCACATACAACCCCGAAAACAAGAGCCTGGATCCCAAAGTCCACTGTGTCGACTGAGTTATGCAACCCACAAAAAAAAAAAAACATGCAAGAGAAGGTGTGGATTTCTGACATTTTTCTTCATTTTTCAAAATTTAATTTCTTGATAATTTTTTGAACAAAACTTGATTTAAAAGACGTTTTATTTTATAAAAAGGCATAAGTTTGAAATAAAACAGGCAAGTGAGATTCTCATTGTGGGGCCTTTCAGTGGAATTTCAACCTCTCCGTGTCATCGAGTCCGTTTGCTCACGTATGGAGCGTTTATGTAGCAGAGGTTGCAGCTGTGCGTATCTCACCATTACACTTTTAAATTTCTCCCAGTCACAGTTTCTTACATTTTCCAGGTCACTTCAATGTGTAAAGCCACACTTTGAGGCTTTGGCTTTGTACAAACTCAACCAAGGTCAAAAGTTAAAGAGAAGTGAAAATCATGAGTCTCTGTTCAGGCAGGTTTCCACTTTCTATTAACTATAAATCTATTTACAAATCTGCTTCAAGTGAGGTTACAATGAAAATATCCAAAACATCCACCTGTTGCTCTCACGTCTCTTGCAGTTTTTGGTTTGAACTGACTTATCATAAGAAAGGAAGCTTTAGTTTGTAGTTATGGTTGGATCATAAACTGACAAACATTGTGCAGCAAGTTTAACTTTAAGTCAAATTTCAGATTACAGGATGGTAAAAAAGCAGCGTTGGCAAATGTTTTAAACTGATATCAGGAAGATATTTAGGTTCAGTTTTAACAAAACAATCCAAGTAGCAGCTGTGTACAACAACAGATGAATTTTTATTATTTCCAAATAAGAGGCTGGATCATGGCTCTGTGGGTTATATTGGCTTGTAGAGAAGCGTGGTCACATACTTCTTTTTGTATCGGTGTGTTGCACTGAGAACCATCACCCCATCCTAAAAGACAACGACAAGAAGAGCATTTAGATACAAATGAGGTTTATAGCTGAAGTTTAAACTGTTCAAGCAGATATTGGAAAATTGTTAAAAGTATTGTGATTATTGGCAATAAATATTTGAGCTACAGCAATACGATTCTGGATAATGAAAGAAAAAAGTAAAAATAGTTTGCAGAAAATAAGGGAAAGTCATTGAATATTACATTTTAGATTCAACATAAAGAAACTATAGTTTACATTGACATCACTGAGGATTTATGTCCTTTCAAGAGACAGCTACAGATATTTGTTGTCCAGTATTTTATGCATATTGTATGTCTTACGCATGACATGCAGCACATGATGTTTATGTCCCTTTATTGAAGCCAATGACATGTATATGTCCAGACAGTTTGATCAGTGTTGTCCAAGATATTTTGTCTGACAGACAGCTGGGGTTGATCCATAATTTCCTTGATTTCACAATGAAAAAAGCACATATACAGTATGTTATAGGAGGATTTGTTACCTTGATGGAGAGTGCGTACAGGTGATTGAGCATCACATGGTTGGGCTCTGGAAGCAGCGTCGGGTCACACTGATGAGGAATCAGAGAGAGGACGACTTTTACTACAATTGCATGCCGTCACAACACGTTCCCAGAGAGATGTGCACCACTAAGAGGAGCATGTATTCCAGCATCAAGCCTGTACTTACAGAGACGCCTGTGTCCTTGTTGAGCAGCACTTGCAGCAGGTGGGGAGGTAAGATAGGAGGATGTTTGAGCTTGTCTTCTGGCTTGGTCACATATGCGTCCTGATGGTAGGGGCCGGGGGGGGAACTGGACAAGTCTGGGAAAGAACGATCACATGACTCAATTTTAATACAACCTTATAATAAAAAGAATAAGAAGAATGAAGAAATAAGAATTCTTCGAGGTCAATGCATTGTGTAAAAACATTATAGTTAACTTTACTTCATGGATTGGTTTTACTGCACCAGATTAATTCAGACAGTGTCACACAAGTCATTTGTTCTAATATGGCCTACATCTAATTTATATAATATCCGGCCAGTCTGGAAGTAGTTATTAATGAATGAATACAGGTGCCAGTACCTGAGATGTCTGCAGATTCCTGTGAGTCGATCCTGAGGGCGTCAAAGACTTCAAAGTCAGTGTTCTTCACCTGGATGACATTATTAACTGTTCCAGTTTTAGACGTCACCACGGCCTGCGAGAGAGCGTAAACAGAAATATGATACAGACACCTGTGAGTGTAGAGTAGGCATTCGTACGAACATGAATACATAAGAGTACATTGGTGATATTCTAAAAAGGTGGATTATCTCTCACTCACCCCAGTAGGATCCAAGGTCCACTGCCCGTCTACACAAAACTTGTACTGGTGCTCTCCCTCTGGCAGGTCCACAACAGCCACAAAGTTTTTCTGACTGGGTTTGAGAGACAACCCATGTGTGACATTTTCATCAACACACACAGATCAAGGACGTACAGTGTTGTGAAGTATCCTGCACGAGGCGAACTACCTTTTGTTGAGGGGGATCTTGGTGGCCCAGTTGTTAAAAGAGCCGGACACAAAGACTTCCTTGGCGACCCCCGGCCATCTGAACACAGTTGGTCGGTCCTGCGTCGGACTTTTGCTGTCACTCTCCAGGTCCTGCTGCCAGGCCAGAAATTCCTGTATTTCCTGTGGAGCCTGTACAGCATGATATCAATGTATGTTTGTCGTGTTAATGAGAGCACCTTCAGGGTCTGCCTCTGTTCCCCAACACAACACAACCCTGACTGAACGGCCGGCTGAGACTGGTTTGAAAAAAGTGCAGCATGTTTCACATTTGGTTCTTCTGTCTGGAGTTTCAATCCAGATCTGTTAGCTAAATATGTTAGCCACATCTGCCAGTTCAATATAAGTGATAGATTAGATGAATAGCTTTTATAATTGTACATTATGATTTATATACAAAATGTATAACTTTGCCTGTGCATACAGTATGTACAGTATGGCACTGTCTACATCTAAGACACATATTTTGCACATCCTGTATACATGCTGTAGTAAAGTATATTTTTGGTAATATTCTCACATGTCTAAAAATGTATGGAGTTAATATATCTTCACTATCGCAGACCAGTATAGCACATACCACACATAACTGAATTTCAAATTTACATACGTTTTCAAATTGTATAAAATCAATTCAGTTTGTCTACAATGTTCACAGCGCAATAATGAGCCATATTTTATTATCTAATATTTCAATATTTTAGTCTATTTGCTCTCATCAGTATTCCCTGCTGCAACTATTTAGTTTCCCCAAGGGGGTAATGAATGGACCATACCAGTGTTTATGCAGGTTTTTGCCCTTTAACAACAATTTCATATTACTGCTAACCATTTTACAAGAATGCCAAAGGTTTTAAAATTCCTTCCTTCCTTCCAGGCAGCCTTGACAGTTCTTTTCAATAGGAAAATCATTTTGCAGAGACTTGAAACTAGCTTGAAATGGGTTATCCATCGCTGTGAACATTTAGCCGCCTTTATTTTTTAGTACTTTATTACTGTGCACTGCACAAAGATGGGACTGTTATGTAAACACTTCACTGCAATGCTTTCGGGAAACTGCTCAACCTGAGACTTTTTAAGTTGTTAAACAGAAATCATTTTACTGCAAGGAATTTAAAAAAAAAACAACCTCATGTTATCCTCTTTATAAGATCCACGTTTGCTCTCTGTTTGTCCTCCAGATTTGGTTTTCTCGACGACATACAGTATGAGAATGCAACACCCTTTGGCAGCTGGCTCTTCAGATTCAAAATTCAGATGCTTCTTACCAGCACCTGAATGCACCAACAAAAATACCAAAACTGTCCCTGCTCCCTATTGCTTTAAAGCTCAATTATGTAATGAAAGAAATACGTGGCACTCAAGACCAAATATTCTAAATGTGTTTGAAAAAAATTAAGATATGACATTTTGGTCTTGCAGACTTTTTTAAATACAGTACATACAGATACATCAGATTCAGCAGAGATGTGATCAAATTCACAAGACCAAAACATCATGCCTTTGTTTTTAGAATATATTTTGCATTTTTTGCTTTGAGAGGCTGTAGCATCTTTCCTTTGTCACATCAGCCACTGTTTTGGGTTGCATCTCTCCTTAATGTTACGTTGAGCTTGTTTCAGGTTTTCTATGTCTTGCAAATCAATCTAAAAACTTACTTCAAATGATGACATTAATCATATGCAACTCATAATTAATGAATAAATAAAGACATGCAGAACACTATTATGGTCCTTAAGGGTTTCAGGTTATCTAGTCCAGTGTAATGGGGTAGTCCAGTTATATAAAGGCTCTCTGGTTTCATTTCATTCAGTCCTGGTATAAACACGTTATCATACCTTTGAGTCTTCTCTCTGGAAAAGGTCTGCGTCCTCTGTGCTGTCCATCAGGATTTTTGGACGTGCCTCTTTCCCTCCCTGCTGTCCATCTCTGTATGACCTCTCCCCATGACCCCCGCTGGACCTGTCACTGCTGCTGTTCCCCATCCCAGTGGCATCAAACGCTGCAAGACACAACATATCAGGATCAAGTACGTCTTGGGGCATGCAGGGCAGAGAGCACCAGGAGCCTCACAGTGGCTCCTGGACAGACCACCAGGGGCCCTTCTGTCAAATGAAATGGCCACTTGCAAAACGAGTTAACCAGCACATTTCGCTGATCCATCCAGATCAAAATGGTGATTGTTGACAGGTTTCACTTCATGCCCAGCTGTATGAGAATGCACATCTAAATCATAATACTCACCGAAATCTCCTCAGATGCGGTTTGAGTGGATGCAGTCTTATCAAACGGAACTCTCTGCTCTGACGGACATCTGTTTGTGGTTTCTGCGTGTAAAAACGCCTGCTGTTTCCGTGTTTGAACTGGAGAAGTTTTCCTCTCGGACTGAAAAAACACGAGCATGAGGCGGAGCAGTGTTCACCGCCCCACAGATTCACACGAGCACTCACTTCTGTGCACTCTTTGATTTTTCTTTTAATCTCCTGTGATCAGCTGTACCGTGTGCCTTTTCGCCACTAAAAGGCAACTTCTGTGTGTGTAGTGCAGAAAACACACCTCTTCCGCCTCCTGTCCTCGAGCTCAGGAACAGTTAAAGTTTAACCCGATTGTCGCCAGTTATTCTGCGTTCACGTAAACGGATGATTTATATGTAAATGACGTGATTTCCAAAACAGACATTAGTTTTAATAATGAAATAAGAGCAACGCTGGTTTCATTCTGAAGGAATTAAGGAAAAATGAAAAACAAAAGTCACATATGAACACACACTTGAGAATATGCTTTTTAATATACCAACAGGGAGCAGCCTGGATCAGTGATTCCCAACCTGGTGGCGCCCCCCCCACCCACTAAAAAGGGTCACACATTGAATCTAAGGGTGAGGCAATTAACAGGATATAAGCAGAAAAAACAAACAATTGTTTTACAAAATTAAATTAATTTTCCTCTAGTCTTTAACTATATATTCGTGTGCAATACTGGATAATATGACTGCAATCTGTAGGCCTCTAATTATTCAAATACCTTTACTTTTTGCTTGACTTGTTCTTATAACCCACTGATGTATGCAGCTGTTGACTCTGGGTCAAAAGTAGACATTGTCTCTTTTTAAGGGGTCACAAGCCAAACAGATTGGGAACTATCAGCTTAGATGACATTCTGTCCGAATAACTTGTGGCCAAAATGTGTTTGGAGTGTTAAAAAAATGTGTCCTTTATATGAATAAAGTATTTTGGCTCATAGGTTTGTGATTTTGTTTAAATGTATTGTTGTATGGCTTGCAGTGAGAGGCCTGTAAAGCAGACAGCTACGGTCAGTGCAGCCTTTTAAGATTTCTTCTGCTCAGCAAAAAAGCTTTCTTGTGCCGTATCACTCTGATTTCTCTGAGCCGTTCTCACGGCTATCCTGTTTCATGCAATTCACATATCTGAAGCCTGTAAGTGTACACACTGAAAATAAAAACTGAGTCATCAGTATTTCAGTGTTGGGAAAGGTCACCCTTTTCCTCCTCTCAGAGTTGGAGAGCAGAGCTGCAGTACCTGCAATCACAGAAACAGTCATTTCTTTTTTTCCTCCAAAGGCCTCCAAAGTTATAGTTTTATTCAGCTAATGTTGCTGAAATTAAATTATGCAATTATTAATACTTTATCTTACTTTACTGACCAAACCTTTAACCCCTCAACGTCCATTTTCTCCTTTTTATTTTCACTTAAGCAGATTTCAAGTTGAAAACATTTTTATTCCACACTATCTGACAGGATCCAATATATTCCCCCATCAGCTTGTTCCAACTTGTCATTGAAGCTGTATGAAGTATTCAAATACAAGACTCCATGTTTTTTATGACTGTACCTTTCCATTAAATGAAAATATTCTAGATGTTTTGGGCATAATTTATATATATATAAATTTAGCTGGGTGAGTTCTTTGGGTTTGAACAATATTTGAGATGTTAGGAACAATGTTCAGATTTGTTAGGGACTGCATTTATAAAGAAAAAGTATCAAGGATTGATTGTAGTATTATATTACCTCATTAAGTTTCCAGGAATTCTCTGTATTGTTGGCCACTGGTGCCAGGCAACACAGAGGAAACATTCAAACACAGCTTACACATGTCTACAACATCACCTGGCATAGTTATCAGTCTGACACACAGGAACCTGATGAAAAGTTTGGCAGTGTTTCACCTTGATATCCATTCATATACAATGATGCATGGAACTGTGGTTAAAATCATCAAAATATTCAACCTTTAAAATCAGTATTCTGCCCCATCTGGATCCGGATCACAGTCACTCTCCCTGGGGGATCACGAGGCATTCTCAAGTCAAATATGTAATCCCTGCAGTGTTTTCAACTTTACACTCCAACTACTGGTTTGCATGGAGCAACAACCTCACAACCCACATCTCTGCAGCACATCCAACGGGACAAATCACACGATATGGTCATAAGCCTTCTCCAAGTTCACAAAACATGTAGATTGGATGTGCAGACTCATGTGGATCCCTCCTGCGTCCTTGCAAGAGTAAAGAGTTGGTAGACCAGATGGTCTGCCATGATGGACAAGTCTTCCCTTATGTCTTCCAGCTCCGCCTCCTCCACAGAGGGTCAGTATTTCCTTCAGGTGATCACATCCCTGTCTTCAGTGAAGGTCAGCGGAGAACAAGGACCTGCCCCTCCTGCTGGAGTTCTCTGTGGGTTCTGCAGAGAGGATCCCCAGGGCATAACCAGGCTAAGAAGACCTCCTTCTTCAGCTAGTTCTTGAGTCTGGCTTTGAACCTTGTCCGCTCAGGTTCTGTGTACCCAGCCTTCCCCAAAGTGCAAGAACAGATCATGCGGTGAAAGTTGATGAGCTGGCAGTAGGGTCCTCTGCTTGACATTTCCAGTTCATCCTCACTACATCACCACACCCATGCAGCCGCTTTCCCTGTCGTCTCATCCAGCTCACTAGCAGGTGCTGCTCCTCCCTTCACATGAGTGGCCAAACATTTTCCAGGTGCTGGCCAAAAGGTAAAAGTCAAAAAACAGAGAAAAAGGTGGATCACACACTTTTATTGCAGATGCTACCAGGGTCACGGGGACGTACAAACCCCTCCACCCTCATAAGCTGGCGATTAAACTTTTATTTTCTCTGTAATTAGTGTGCTGGATCACTGCGCCGCCTGAAGATTATATGCTCTATTTTTAGATTTGTAACAGTGTTAATATTACATATCAGAGTACACGATCCCTCAGACTCAACAAATTGCAACAGGTGTCAAAGATGGGTGTGAACTGAAGCCAGATGGTCAAGCAGAGTGGGTATCATGAAACCCACCCACTCACTACTATTGCGCTGTATTTTACCTTATTGTTGCTGTATCGTACTATATATTGCTTCTACCAGTATTGAATATTATTATATTGCATTGTCATTGTTAGAAATATACATTTTGGTCAGCTCAAGTTATGAAACTAGTTTTCATTTCATTTCAGGACACATGAGCATGTGTCATTTTTACAAAACACTCATATCTAACTTTCAAATGAAACTTCTTTTTCAATCATATTGCATTTACAGTTCTTGGTTTGTTTACCAGACCATGTTTTGTGACAGTATAACTTTTATTTTACATTTTTATGCCCACAATATGTTTACATACACATGTACAGCAAAGCAGAGCAATATTTGAAAAATATTTATCTGCTCATAATCGCCAAGGTTAGATCACAATTGATCAGAAATCAGTTATCAGTCGTTACAGTAAACAATAAGATGTCATGGATTTTGTTAAAGTCTGTTATAGGCCTTTAGTTACAGAAGTACTGGTAGGGTCCTCTTTCATAGAGACATATGCATAATCATTCCTTTCACCTTGAAAATACAAAAACGGTTTTATTGCAATGTCATTTATACATAGCTGAAACCAACAAGTATTCAGCAGTAAAGTGAGACTCTGCCAGCTCTTGCAAAACCTCCAGAGCTGTTGATGCCAGAAGCCAAGCAGAGCTCTTTTGCATCCCATGGAGTCGATCTCTCCGTGACAGTTTCACTTCTTCTCCACTTCCTCTTCCTCCTGCAGAGGTCACACCAAATGCTGTGGAGGGGAAAAGAAAGATACTACAATCTTTCCATCCTACTGTTCATTTTTGCGTCATATATATCTGGTGCATTCATACCGTCGTAAAGTGCACCACGGTGTACGCAGTGATGCTCACAAGGCCAATGATAAAAGAAACAATCCCCAGGTGGAGAGCTTTCCGACCCAGCCGCTTGGAGCCATCATAGTCCTCTTCATCATAGCTCTTTTGGGCCTGTAGGGTGAAGGAAAGGACAAATTCAATGCTGAAGATGCTGTGAAGAAGAAACGGGCCCCACCTTCCGTGTCGATAAGCCCCATAGTAGCAAGTTACATATCACCTATAGGCGTGTGTCTTTAATGGGAATCTGTGTTGAACATTTAGAGAGAAATGATTCACTGCCTTGCTCTGCATCCACATTTCTCCCCCTGCGCCTGCCTTTCTTGCTGTCTCTAATTCATATTTGTATTGAAGCCAACGTCCTCAGCGATGAGAAACAGTGGATTGCTGTGTCTACGAGCCTCATCTTGTTACTCAAAGCTACAACGATGCAACAGCTGCTGTTGGCACATCGACTCCACACAAGCCCGTCTCCCCTCAGACAGCCCAAAGACTCGAGACAAACCTAAATGTGTCGCTCCGACCTAACGCTTCAACTTCTTTAAACTTTGTGGCTTCTTGGCAAACGAGGAACATTTATGTACCACATACCAGAAAGCTGCAGGAAGAGTTTCCTCTCATTGAAACAAAGATGGGGTAGATTCATGCTGTGTAGAACATTATAGTAGGCAGTTATGAACATGGTTTGGCACTTGGACAGTCTATAAACTGGAAGTATATTTGATTTGAGAACACATCAGTACAAGTATTTGTTAATCAGGTGGATGTGCAACTCAGAGAAATGGAGAGGCTATTTAAGTATCTTATTAGATTAAGTGCAAATACAAGTCATTTGTAGCAATACATAACATGTTTTCTACTTGATCAATAATTCACATAAATGGCAATTAGGTGTTAATGTGCTATATATCCAGAGCTCTGGCATGTTTTTACCATCATCTCACACTGTCCTTGGTGTTTCTTCCCACTCTCTTCTCTAATCTACGTATTGCTATGACCTGACATGTGTTGAATGATTGCATTGCCTGCAAATAACTAAATGTCATAAAAACATCACTTGAAGTATCTTATCCTGTAACTATTCATGAAGAGGAACCAAGCATGTCCACAAAACCCCACACTCTCAGCATTGTATGACTCACCAGCACAGAGAAAACCAGTGCCACAATATTGATGGGCCACGCAGGGCAGAAGCAGGTGAACATGGTGAGACAGAGGTAGTTCCTGAGAGGGGGGATCTCCTGAGCCTCCCTGCTCTTCAGGATGCCGGCGCTCCTGTCCAGCGAGGGCTTGGCGTTCATGACCGGCTCCCACGAGACAGTGAAGGCAGAGAGGCGAGGCAACGGAGCTGAGACACTGGGAGAGTGGAGGTGGAGGCGAGGGAGGGGAGGCAGTGGAGCAGTGATGATGGAAGAGAGAACTCAGCCAGCAGAGAGATATGAGAGGGACGCAGAGGCCGACTGCTGGGAAGTCTGAGCAGACTGAAGACGCAGGCCAGCAGACAGACTGAGGGACTGTGACTCAGAAACAATGTCAGAAAGAGGAAGGACACATTTTACTGGTTCACATAGCTTAGAGGATTTATTGTAATTTAGTACAAATTCATAACAATTATTACAAATTTATAGTAAATTAGTACAAACTTTTAGTAATTTAGTACAAAATTATATGATTTAGAACAAAATGTATAGTAATTTAGTAAAAATGTATGGTAATGTAGTATAAAGTTTTAGTAATTTAGGACACATTTATAGTAAATGAATAAAAATCTATATTCATTTAGTACAAAATTTAGTGTAAATTTAGCACAATTAAAGAGTATATTAGAATAACACCCCTGTTGTTCTCTTTACAGCGTAAACAAGGTTATACAATTATAAAAAAACAGCAAAAATTCATCATGGGGTTCCTCAGCAGGTGTTAAATAAAGTTTCTTCATGTTGGTGTGTCTGTTATATGTTTCGTTTTGTTTCTTTATTTACACATGTAAAAAATATAAAGGGATACAACATATCATTTGTAAGGGAATGTGAAGGAAAATTGCCTAAAAACCCTCCAGGGGCTTGAGAAGTGGCTTTCTCCAGGCAGCATATTATAGTAAATAATTAAAGCAATGAAGAATACACAATGTATGTATGTCAATAATTTTAGACAATAAAAAAAAAAAAAAACATAGTTTAGCATAGTACTTAACAATGCATTCCATAGATACCCATGTGACATAAAGATGTGTGAAAGCCTCTCACCTAGTATGAAGTTCAGACAATCCTGACCAAATTGTGAACAGCACTGTGTAAGGCCAAAAATCCTAAATCTTCATAACTTTGTGAGAAAAAATGTGTTCTTATCTTTTAGCCAAGTTTGCATTTCTGTTAAGCTCATAGGCATCATTATGTGCAAAAACAAAGTCAAACAGGACACATAAATGGAATGTTTTAAAATAATTTATTAGGAATTTTAAAAAGTTTTTTTTTTTTTTCCAAAGGAATAAACATGACAGGAAAAAGAAAATCAGAAAATGTTACAGTGTTGACAAGATTGTTATTTTTCAGTGAAAAACAGCATCAAAGTATGAACTACCACGGTAGCCCGCAGCAGCGTGAGCAAGTGTATCAAAATGTAAAACCTGGTACTTTGCAGATGAGAGTGCTTTGTTCTTAAGCTAACATTGGAAGGAAAACATTTCTCGTGATTGGCCAGTGCAACATCTTAGTAGCTCTGAACATAATTGTTTTGGTCTAAAAATACCTGTCACATTGCTACAGTCTGTGACCTCCAGTGGATTTGCAGTGATGGATTGGGGGTAGTGGGGGGTGACAGGTAAACAAGAGCTAATAAAACCCCCCCTTCCTGTTGGAAAAGCCACCTTTCTAAAAGGTTCAACCATCCACACTTTGACATTGGTGTTAATGTAATAACAAAAAAAGTCAGATTAAAATTTCACATTTGCAACTGAGGTACCCCCCCCCCCAAAAAAACAGCACATGGCACATTGGAAACCAATGTGTATAAAACCATACGACATGCTGACGCAAACACCAACACAACCTGCAGAGTGAAACAGTCACAACAGTGTTAACGGTGCGTGACTGCGCCTGCACACTACTCCTTCATTTGCCTCCACAAACAATCGTCACATATTGAAAATCACAGTTAAAACAACAATATGACAAAGTAAGAAAACAGCATGTTTTTTCCTCTTGTGACAGAGGAGCATTTTCACACCCATGTATCCCCAAAAGTAAAGTGTTGTTCCAGACTCAGCCTCTCTCCTGCTCAACTCAAAGCTGAAAGGGTTTCAGCTCTGAGGCAGCTTTATACATTGCCTGGAGAGGAATCCAGTATATGGCTGGTCTGACATTAAAAGACTGACTGAAACATACTGAAATGTTCTTGACCTCCGTGTGAAACTATGATACGTAACAGTCAAGCTTTCCAACACATAAGGATTGATGAAAGAAACAATTGTACCATTTCTCCAAAAGCCTCCCACCTCCCAGACACAAAAATTAGCGGAGCCCCCGCAGAAACCAGAGTCATATTTACAATATTTTACAAAATTGTACAGCTCCTGTAGGCTTATTATGTAACTGTGACTAATGACCTTTGTCGTCTGACCATTATTAGTGTAACAAGTCTTTGTTAAAAACCTACCAAGATATACACTTTGTGACACATTTTCAAGAAATAGCATTAATCACAAATTTTTTGTTAAAATTCAGTATGAACTAGTGACAAATATACAGTTTTCCAGTACAAATTACAGCTCCTGACCTTCAAACAAGCTTCACTAGGAGATTTTTCTCCTCTTATCTCAGAGGGATCAGGTTCAGAGGTCAAATGACCCAATAAAACACAACCAAAACAGATAAAGAAACAACGTAGCCATCACAAAAAACAGCAAGGTGAAACATACATTACAACAACAGAAAGAAAAACACTAAAATTACAGCATCTGTATGTGTTGCTATTACATGTAGTGATAAACGTTTTCACTCCTTTTATGCACTTTTTCTTCTTTTTTTTTTTTCTCAGGAGGTGGAGTTTAGTGAGGCGTCAGTAGGGTCAGCAGGGTTCAGGCTGACACCAGGGTGGAGGGGTGGAGGCTCAGCTGCCCCAGCGGGAGAGATGGACCGGACCGAGACAGGCCAGATCAGCTCCAAAGCAGCTTCAACTCCTTCCAGCTCTCAGTCTACAGCTCTGCACTGACATGAAAAGCACCTGGATTACTCACAGGTTAGTCAGAATGAAACAGTCTTATACGTTTAAAACGAGATGATGAGTAGCAAGAGGACCGACTAAAGAGTCGGTCTAGACCTACTCTATACGAAAAAGTGCCCTGAGATAACTTTGTTATGATATGGTGCTATATAAATAAAACTGAATTGAATTGAATTGAACTTACACTCTCAGTGGTAGCCGTTAGTGAAGGCCGTAGCGATCAAAGGGCCCTGTGGGAGCAAACAAGTTTCAGGTTTACTATTTGTTCTCAGTCTGAAGACTATTTAAAAATCTGAATTCACTGATTAGTCCCTTCTTTCAGGTCGAAGGTGCTAATCAGTGAAGTGAGCTGCTGCAGAGTTTTGTTGGAAAGAACAACTGCACACATCCTTAAGTCATGATGGCACACAGCTGAGAAACACAGGCACATGACTAATTGGGTTTCTATTCAACATCAGTATCAATGCCAGCAACTTCAAAGCAATACTTTTGGGAAATTGGGTTCTTTGCCTTCTTGCAGAGAGTTAAAGGAGAGGATCAGTACCACTCTGATATATGTCTGTTAAATATAAGGCTGCAGCCTGCAGCTGGTTAGCTTAGCTTAGCATAAAGACTGGCAACAGGGGGAAACAGCTTGTCTGGCTCTGTCCAAAGAAAACAAAATCTGCCTTCCAGCACCTCTAAAATTCATTAATTAACATGTCATATCTTGTTTGTTTATCTGTAAAAAAAAAAACTGTAAAAATGACAGGTTGTGATTTACAGGTGTGTTGGTGGATTTCTTGATGGGGCACAGTGACTCCCTGAAGTCTCTGCTCCTTTGCTTGTGGGCAGATTTTGTAGCCTTTGGAAAGAGCCAGGCTAGCTGTTTCCCCCTGTCTTTATGCTAAGCTAAGCTAACCAGCTGCTGGCTGTAGCTTCATATTTAACAGACAGACATGAGAGTGGTATTGATCTTCTCATCTAACTCTCAGCAAGAAAGTAAATTTCCCAAAATGCCAAACTATTGCTTTAAAATTCCTGTGCTGCCCCAGAAAGCCCCCCATCCCACCATAAAAACAAATAGTACAGGAGTGAATGTTCCTAAAATATGTGATCAGTAGAGAGGTTATCTCACCCCCAAACTATGGCTGAATCCAGTGCTTGGGGCGGGGCTCGCAGCGCTGAGGTAACTGCTGACAGCTGACTCCTGACTGGCTGTTCCATAAAGGTCTGCCATCGGCCCCGGGCTGCTCGTACCTAAAAATCCAGCTGTGCGAGACGGATTGGAGCCTACAAGTTAAATAAAAACAACAACAATGTTGAACTTTGTCAAAATCAATGCTCTATACTATACTTACTTACTATAATTAAATAGTTACTATAATTAAATAACTTTCAGGTAGATACTTTACAAACAATACATTATCAATTTTCCTCTAATCTGATTTTCTTACCATTATATTCTTTATATTTCAGCAAAAAAGCTCTAAAAACTGACTGTACGTTAGCTACCCAGCCCCAAACTACTGACAGACAAAGTCAGCGACTAGCTGGTGAACATAGTGCAACATTTAACAGCTACAGAGCCAGACATTTCCCTTAGGAGTTGGTGGAGACCAAAAACTGAGCTAAAAGGGAAGTTAACACTGGACATACAGTATATTTGTTCGGTGGCCAGAGACACGACTCCAAAAGCAGATAATGTTGCTCCATATCTGCTGGTTTATATAGTTTTATTTTCTTTCAGCTTCCTTCTCATAGGGACAATGTCAGAGTGATTCTGTTTAAGTGGGATATACCTCTTACTACTGCTGCTGCTGCCGCTGCTGCTGCCATTGGTCCATATGCTGTGAGAGGAATGGCTAAAGGGCCAGAAAAGAAAAGATCCAGGTTAAATGTCTTAATGTGCAAACAGATAACAGCTAACTAATAACACAACTTAAAAGTCTGACTCCAGTGACCACATAAACTTTCAACCAAGCCTTGCAAATACGAGGAAGTAGAAGTCAAAACTGTCAATGACAGTGCTGTTAATAAGAGGTCACTGGAGGGAGCCTTTAAAGTAAACAGTGAAACCTTCCTCATTACTGTCAGCAATCCTGCCTTCAGATAGAGACCGAGGAGGACTGACAAACACAAACATGCAAACCAAAGAGTGATCAGGTGTTGGTGCTAACGTGGCGTGTAGCAGACTGACAACATGCTGCTTGTAAAGTCCAGAGGAGGGACTGACTGACCTGTGAGCTCAGGGGGGTGGGGTGAAGTCAGAAGGGGAGTCCTCTCTAAGTGGAACTCTAAAACAGAAACATCAGAGTGCTGTTGAGACACACACCACCACCGGCAGCAAGGAGAACACACACGCGCACACACACAGGCAGGGAAACACCTCAGAAGTGAGGACAGGAGGTATGGAGAGTACATATTGGCATACACAGGGTTTGAGAAATGCAAACAGGAATTAAAGCATGGAAGAACGTTTTATAGTTACATAAAGTGGTGTTAAAATCGTTTCAGAATAGCAAGAAATACAGCAAATGTTACATCTTTGTCACACAGACTAATAACTTCAATTCAAGAGTGTGCTTTGACTTCATTAATATGTAAAACATCTCATTTCAACATCTAATTTTGGCATTAACTCCCAGATTAACTTCATACACTCCAGTGAAATACACTGCCATGCTAACATGCACGTACACGCACACACACACACACACACACGTACACAAGCTAAGCAGATGCAATTCCACTCCCTGATATTTACAAGCAGCCATTTACACTCACAGTGTTTCATATGCTTCTATGGAAACATGTTTGTATTTGTGACAGTGTGTCTACTGCCAGCTCACATAACTACACAGGTTAAAGTTTACTTATCAATTCATAAGAGCATTGACACCAAACTCATCCTTTTTTCACTACATTTAACAACGTCTTTACCTGCTGCTCAGGGAATGAACACGTTTAGCTACGCTGCAACATGGCTCTGTGGATGGCACTGTCGGTCTAGACTGAAATATTTACACAACTATTAGATGGATTGCCGTGAAATTTTGTAAAGACATTCATGTTTCCAACAGGATGACTGTTACTGACTTTAGTGAGTCCCTGACTTTTTCTCTAGCGCCACCATGAGGTTGTATCTTGACAGCTATTAGATGGATTGCCGTGATATTTGCTACAGATATTCAAGGTCGCCAGAGGACCAGTTGTAATGACTGCAATGATCTTCTGACTTTTTCTCTAGCGCCATCATCAGGTCATAATTTCAATGTGTCCAATACTTTAGTTTATGAACAAATACCTGCAAAACTAATGACATTCCCATCAGCCTCAGCTGTACTTTAGTGCTAATTAGCAGCATGATAACATGCTAAACTATGATGGTGAACCTTGTAAATATTACCTGCAAAACATCAGCATGTTATCATTGTCACTGTGAGCATGTTAGCATGTTTAGCTCAGCAACACAAAGCTGCTAGCATGGCTGTAAACTCTGTTTAAATGTGCAGTTGCCCACCACATAACATTACTTCCTATGGAAACAAGGAAAGTAGTCCCTGGTAGCTTATAGGAATATGTTTTTTTAACATCATAATTTGTGTAAAATTCTTCAGCAAAAAACTGAAAGACTTTGCTGCAAGTCATTTAAGATTATTTAACTTTAGAGCGAGCACAAGTTGTCATATTTCTTTCTTTGGATAATGTTGATTCCCTTCAATCACTAAACATAGTGTATGTCTGAGTGTGTATAGGCTACAAGGAACAAAAGGATGATTTTAGTGTCTGTGCTTTCATTGCATTACATGTGACCACTGAGCCAAACTCTTAAGAAATTTCCTTTCATGTCTCACACACCACCATGCATCTACAATGGTGAACACTTGGACACTTGCACCTGCTGACTAAAGATGGCTGTGTATTTATCTCTCACAGAGTGTATGGGGAGCAGAAAGTGTGCTGTGATTACCAGGGAACTGGTAGGTATATCCAGGAGTGATGCCAGCATAGCTCCGACTGGTGTAAGTGGCTGTCTGGAAGCCTGGATAACCTGTGGAAACAAAATCACCGTTAACGTCTGGATCACGGCCGTGGTGATGATAACGACACACATGGTATGTGAAAAACATTTGCACCCATGCAGAGTTGAGAGACAGCGCACACCAGAATTACTGAGGTGTTAAAAGGAAATACTTGACACAAACAAGAGTAACAGATGTGTGGTTGTGCTGCCCCTAACAGTGAAGCCTGGTACAGTCTGTGACATGCAGGTGGATGATATTCTACACCTGTGGTCTGGATTTCTTCACAAGGACAGGACTGAGCAGCTTACTGTCTTTGTCTTCTGTTTCACTCTCAGCAGTGCACATTACACAGAGGTTTTCTTTACAAGATGACACCTGGAGAACTGACCTCAGAGCAACATTCAGTCGGACAACAATAATGTAATCTATTACCACAAGATACAACAACTGATTTCATTTTTTTTTTCAAAGTGTGGTGGCATATCCCCAAATCTGTCCAATCAAAGCTCTGAAATGCAGAAGAAAAAGGTGCCGTTCTCAGATCGAACAGTAGGTGGTAGCATCGGAGTGGCAAGTTTAGCTTCAGACACACAACCAGGTCAGGACTAGTGCGAGTACAATTAAAGTCTGTTAATGAGTTCGTCCCACTGTAGAGGATAATGTTCAATTCCATTCCACTCATTTTACACCTGATATTCAGCCGAGATAACCCTAATGACATTGCTATGACATCATCAGGGTTATCTCGGCTTGTCTCGAGACAACAGCCTGCGTTACAAGCTGGAGGTTTGGGGTTTGAAGGGTTTACATTATGGGAAATGTAGGAACCAGCGTTTTTGGAGCTTGACCCATACTGTAGACTCAGAGTCAGGATATCTTCAGCCTCTGTCACTTGTGAATCCCAAAACATTATGGAAGTGCAACACTAAATTGCTGGAGTTCTCATTTAAATATGAAATTCAAACTCTGATAACACATGAAACAATTATTATCTATTAACTATAATGTATGACTGGAATGTATCGGGCTAATTAGTAGTTTGAATATGTTTAGTTGCAGGTATTGACAAGTTAAAAAAACATGCATATAACTCAATATTTACAGTTGTGAACAGTTTCTACAAAGCAGTAGATTTTTTGTCTTTTTGGATCACTTCATAGTGGAGAGTTGCGCGCTGAGTCAAGCAGCCCAGTTAAGTGGTCAGCTTTCTCCCCAGGAGGCACCATGTGACCTTTAAGGCAGCTGCGGCCTTAGTGCAGGAATAGCTATTGTCAGGTTCATGTGTGCGCAGCCACATCCTTCCTGTCCTAATCAATACTACCTTACCCAGCATACCAATGCCCAGCATGAAGGCGTCCATTCCATAGGGCATCACACGAGAGCGCCCCCTGGCTGAGCCCGTGGGGGACATCACCTCCTTGGGCTGAGCTTTCTTACACTCCACCTGTTTCCAGGCAAAAGACAGATCAGTACTTGTAGTTTCTAAATTATTAAGAGCGTTGTTTCCAAATCAAGCCGCTCACCATTTTGTTGTTGATTTCGTGGAAGTGGATCTCGCAGACTTTCTCTACCACATCCTCGTTCTCAAACGTCACAAAGCCAAACCCTGTTGAGGACAAGGCAGGTTTATGAGTAGAAAAATTTCACACAGTGTGGTGGATTCAGACAGTAGGCCTTTCTGTGCAGCTAACAGACTCCAGTAATCAGTGCTGTAATAGCCGCTTAACACATTTGCCCCCCTTGCCCCCCTTTCAAGCCTGCTATTCTGCACTCATCCTTTCTTCCCTCCCTTCCTGGCCAGAAGGCCCGGGCAAAGCTGGTAGGCTGTCATAATCGATCAGTCCCAGGGTGGGGAGGAGGTGCTTAAGGAGGCTTTATCCTGATCCAGATTAACGGACTGGCTAATTAGACTAGCCCCGTTCGTCTCCTCCAGCTCAGCCCACAGGAAGGAGGCCCGTGGGGGGGTGGAGGGGGATCAATAGATACCCTGGAAGGACTGGAAGAAGAGTAGTGTATTGACGAAGAGAAGGGGAGATGTAGGGAATGAACGGACATAGAGAGGGAGCAGTCCAGTCTCACCTCTGTGTCTGTTGGTGGTCTTGTCGAACATGAGCATGGCATCGTCGACCTGCGGGGAGACAAACAACACAGTTTTTTTAGGCGGCGCTCTCTCTCTTGCCACGCGGCATATTGCCTGACCTCAGCCCTTCTCAAGTTCTGCAGGGAGGCTCAGCAACAGATGGACAGAAAGGAGGGGGACGAGGGAGGGGACTGGAGACGAGCGACAGGTTACAAAGAGGAGACCGGGGGGGCAACGACAGGAAAATATGAAGAAATACTGTACAACAAGCCCTGGCGCTGTATATGACTAACAGACATAATGGGTGGCGTGAAAAGTTGGAAGTTGTGTTTGCTGCTAATCTGCCCTGGTCACAATCCTCCTCACAGAGAGCCTACAATCAGCCGCCTTTCTCCCCTCCAAAGTTTGACATTCCCATGGCAACTGTACAAAAAGTCCATATAAAAGAAGCTCGAGCCAACATCAAATATGCTTTATGAATAGTGGGAGAGTGCCAGTGAGACAAAGAGGGCAGCAAAGAGAGAAACACTGACAAAAAAAAGGAGCCAGTCACAAGCAGAAAGGTGAATCCTGTGGGCAGGTGGAGACTCGATGAGAGGGGAGAGCTGATAGCGAGCGGAATAGCGACAGGTGGAGATATGGTGAAAGAGAGCACAGAGAGTTCTGTAAGAGAGAGAAAGAAGAAGAAAAAAAAGATTGGGTCAAAGTGGAAAGGGAGGAGAAAGAAGAGACAAAGAGAGAGGGAGAGGGAGAACAAAGAGGCCTGGAGGCTTTGTTTGTTGGCACAGTCAGCCATAATTCCTCCTCCTCTTCTCCCTTTGACCTCTCCCTCCGGCCCGGCCTCCCTTTATAGAGCAAAGACACAGGTGTCTATTCTACACACACACAAACACACACACACACACACACACACACACACACACACAGAGTTTCTTATGTCAAAGTTGGCCTACTCTTTCTCGCTCTCTCTGCTGTTTTTTTCTCCCCCTTCCTCTTGTCACAAGCTGACATGTTTATACTCCAGTCTGCACACGGAGGTCCAAATAAACATTTGGTAAATTAATCTGTGCTCTTGGTCTATAATAAGTTTACTGGATATGGTCCACTGAACAATTTGTCATAGTCACATACTCACACAAACTCAGTTCTAGCACACAGAGTCAGTGTGTGTGTGTGTGTGTGTGCGTGTGTGTGTGCGTGTACCCCCAAGGGCAGTTTGCCTATAGAAAGGTCAAAGGTGAGCGAGGAGTGTCAGCGTGAAAGGGGACCTGTTACTCTGATGCCTCTCAAGTCACTGCTTCCTTCCAGCCTGACATTTTGCTCAACATGTTCAACTCTCTATCTCTGCAGGGGAAAAAAACACTCTTTATTTTTGCCATTTAGCTGACACTTTAATCCAAGAGGCTGGACAGTGGAGACTCCTCAGACTGCCAACATTTTAAACGATCAATTGGAAGGAGAGCAAGGGTGAAGAAGGCCGCAACACCCAGAGCACACTTTGTGATTCATGCTGGAGATCTAAATTTGAGCTGGCACTAAAAACCAGACTTAACAAGGCAAACACACAGGAACTTATACAATCCCAACGTGAACTGAAACTACACGAAGTCGCCCTGGAGGACGCAATCAAAACATACAACAACGCCCGCGGCTCCCGTTAAACACCGCAAACTGAGTTCATTGCACATCATTGCTTGATATTTCAAACACTGGGCATTTTTAATGGCGTACCACCGGACAATATTCCCTCTTATCCTTTTTTCTCCACCTCTCATCTTCCCTGTTATCCCCTGCCCATCCCTCTCCGCGCTCCTTTGTCCTCACCAGGACGGGACACAAAAGGTCCAGTGAGGCAGTCTAATCAGGAACTTCCATGGATGGCTGGAGCCTACATTTCACCGTCCATCCCTCGATATCTCTCTCTGCAAAATTCATCTAGACGCTATGATTGAGGAGGGAGCGCAGGGAAACTCGAGGCCAAACCTTTGGCGCTGAAAATGAAGTGCCACGCAGTCGGAAACGCGGCGGCTAAAAACGGAGTCTTCACGCGTTTGACTTTGAAAAGTTTCAAGGGCTCGAGGTGCAGATCCACCTGCAGTGTGCTGAAAAAGTTTATGTGATTTTTTTTTTGTTTTGTTTTGTTTTGTCTAATTAGTTTTTTTTGCACAAGATCAACCAAAACTCACTCAATCACACATATTATTGACGGTCAGCTTCACATCAGAAGACACATTTAGGAATCCAGAAACTACCAATATGCAGATAACTTCTGAACAAACTAACAAAATATTTGTCTAGCTTTGTACAGAGGCATAATGGCCCTCGTAAACCACCCCCTACCACACACACACCCCATCTTTGCCCCAGTTCCCTCTCTTACGCCTCCGCAAACCTCTCTCAATCAGGCCCTCCCTCCCTAGTTGGAGCCTTTGTCAGCCCATCATCTATTCTCTGCCTCATGTCTTTGAGAGTCCTCAGAAAATCAGAACTTCGACAAAACTTTATACGGAAATATTAAACAACACACACAGATGCTTAAAGAAAATGAAGGCTGAGTGATGAGTTTGCAGGTTTTGGAGTATTAGCCGACTTGTATTTATTCTTACTAAACTCCTGATTTGACCCCCACCCAACACACACACACCCCCCCACCCCTGAACACCACCTCATCCCTCCTCCTTCAGAACAAAACCCCCTTACCCACAGAATTACTTGGGGACAATGGGCAAGCCAGGTCACCACGGTAACGGGCCAGGAGGGGGTTGTGGGTAGGAGCAGCTGTTACATCAGATTAATTCAGATTCTGATAATCCCTCCTCCTTCCTCACCATCACCACACACTCACTACAAAACTTTTCTCCCCCCCCCCCTCCTCCCTCCTCTCTCTCTCTCTCCTCTTCTAGTCCCCCGAACTTCGCCTGCTGCTCCCGGAGCCTCTCAGCCTCGTTATTTTTTCCTTCCTACCCTCTCCAAGCGTTTTCTCTCCCTCCTTTCTCGCCCTCCTCCTCCTCCTCCTCCTCCTCCTCGCGGTAACCCCTTCACTTCCAGGCGGCCGCTCGACTCCAAGTGAAGTTTTTCTCGGGAGAAATTGTGGTGAATCAGACTCGGCTGGGCTGGTGGGATGTGGTACTATGTGTTTCTAAGCTGTTGATTTGTTTCTGCGCTAATGCCAACGTATGTGAGTCCATTATATAACCGACAAAACGATCCTTATTGCCATTCTGATCAATACTGCTGACATTCTGTCTGGAAAATTCACCGCAGTGTGACGTCCCGACGACTTTAACACTCTCTTAAACATCACTCACCTTCCCAAACTGGTCAAAGTACTGTTTCACGTCCTCGATGGTTGTGTTCACTGACAGGCCTCCCACAAAGATCTTCTTGGTTCGAGTCACTAACTGTAAGAGGAGGAAAGACACCGATGACTGTCTGTTATCGTACATTTTTAATTAAATAATACATCTATTAGGATAGCAGTTTATTTTTTGTCCTAAACAGTACTGCAAAGGTTACAATAATTACATACAACTGTAGGTCACTCTACTACTTTAATACATGGAAATAAAACTACTGCATTGTTTGTGTCAAATGTAGCCAAATGTGCATTACTCAGTAACACACCAGTGTTAATTTGTACTGTTGCTGTATCAATCAATCAAACTTTATTTGTATAGCACCGTTCATACAGGTTAGTGCAGATAATAAGACAGAACAAGTGTAGGCTGTAAAAAAAACAAAAAAAACAATTTAAGAATTTGAGACCAATGCACGTGAGAAAATAAAAAGATGAAGATGTCATTGTAATTGTTACTACACTAAAAACAGAAATAGAAATTGTTTTAAGAAATATAATTATCACTGCCCACATATCACAATAGTCAGTATCCTCTTGTTAAAAGCTCATTTAGCGGAGAAATAGCAGAAAACGTCTCTCTCTTTAGGTGGGTAGCCTAAACTTGCAAAAGGACAATAAAAACTTTGGCTGTTTTGTGTTTGTAATTTTCTGATCATCAACACGAAAGAAAACGGAATTACATACAGTTTTGAACGTTAGTGAAGATGAAGCCATCAGTTCAAGAGGTGGAACAACAAAGTCCTACAAAAGGTATCTGAGGGAATTACTGCTCTCACTAAATAATCAAAAGCATATTTTTTAGGTAGGTAAAAACACTGAGCAATTAACTGAAATGTGTTTTTACATCACAGTGACACACTTTCACTTGAACCACAACAGACTAACGATGCCAAAACATGTTTTCTCTCATTTCTTAATGTTACCCACATCTGTTTCGTGTGCGCTGTCTGCTGACTGACAACACAATCTTTGAATAAAAAGCACTACTTCCTGTGTTGGACACAAAGCCAATCCTGGGTGCAGCAAACACTTTGGCACCTGTAATTATTTTGGTCTTTTGCATCACTTCCACTTTCTCTCAAAGCTATGTGTGACAAGACGGAAAACTGAGCTTGCTCACTCACACGAATGGGAAAACAAGCAGCATTTCACAGCACAGTTTTCATTCAGTGGCTATATTTATACGTGATGTTATACTTCATCATCTGAATGTGGCATGTCTTGTTGTTAGTTGACTGTGAGTGGATACAATTTAGTGAGGAATCAGATTTGAAGAAACAGGTTGTCAGCTATATTTACACCCATTAACACTGGACGTGTGTCTGAGAGCCATTACAATATTACTAACACTACACAATATACAGTATAATGTCAGTAAACATATAAAGCAATACCTGTTTTGTGCTAACAGGATATAATATAAGCTGTGTATACATGCAAGTAAAACTGTGACATTAGAACATTATTGCAAATTCAAATTGAAATATTTTTTTTCTCCCAAGAATTTATGACTTCATTTCTTTGTTTTTTCAGCTCTCTGCAAGAGCCACCTCTATTTTTAATCCAGCTATGATTCATTCTTTAATTTCCGCTGAACGCTGCGTTATGGGATGATACTGTTCATGAACGTTACATTCAAAAATGAAGCCATTTCAGTGATTCGTGTTGGTCTTTTATGTTATAGTTCATTTTACCATTTTATCCTCGTGAACATTTCACACGTTGCACTTTTTGCAGCTGGGACACAATGAGTCACCAGAACCAATGCAACAACTTATGACGCAGCCGGGTTTTTTTCTGCAAATCTGTTGGGATAAAGTAATTGTTATAAGGCTACACACGGATCTCCCTACACTCACTACCAATACTTCTTCGTGCCTCATTGAGCTATCCTTTCTATTTCACATTTTGTTTTTGTTAACGGAAGAGGCAAACTGGCTAAGATCAGGACAAAGCATACCTGAAATACAATACAGACGTTTAGGTAGGTTTAACAATGATGAGTGTCTCTGAAATTGTGAACTTTTTTGTTAGCGCACGATCACATAACAGTTCAGTGATGTCAGCACTGCTCGTGTTCATCAGATTACGAGGCATTAGCCCCGATAAGAGACTGAAACGCTCATCACACACACTAACCTGCTGCAAACAATGCACGCACGACGAGCACGACGAGAACAAGGAGACGGTTTGACTCACCTTGGGCTGAGCTCTGCGAGGGAATGCAACCTTTGGATCAATCTATGGGAGAGAATACAGAAAAAAAGAGATGGCTGGTTAGTGTTGTGTCATGACACAGGTGAACCAGCAACCTGTCGCCGTTCCCTTGGTGTACTCTGACATCACACCCTCATCTTTGGTTCTTTAACGACTCATCAGTGAAGGTGTAACATATGTTATCCTACTCTTGGCCTAGCACAGTGTATTCACCAATCCTCAATCAAAGGCTTATCACTCTCAGGCCTCACTGTGCTGGAAACAGAATGACACCATTTATAATTGTGAAGGAAAATCTGGATGAAGTTGACATCAAATGTACAGTATGTTCTCAAATCAGCACACACTAAGATCAAAAGATGGTAAAGTTTTCTCATTATAACCTGCTTCAGACACTAGACCGGGTTCTGACTATGTCCTGGTCTGAAATTACAACAAAAAAAAAAAACATCCCTCTTCTGGTATCTAGTTGCAGATAGTTTTGGTTTTATTTACCCAGGTTCTGAGAGATCAGCAATTACAAATTATATCTTAAAAATCTCTTTCCACAAACAATGTCGCTGTTACTCCAAAAAACACACGCTGAACAGTTTTCCTAGGAACTTCAAAGCAGTTCAAATGAAACTGTTCACAGTGAGGCCTGTGATTTATCCAGAGTAACAGTAACATTGTTTCTGGAAAGACACGCTGCTGTTGAATTTTTTTAAATGTCTTTTTTTTTAACATTGTGAGCAGCACAAATTAAATTCCATTGACTTCCATTGTATTGATATGGATGCAAAAATCTCAAAGACAGGTACTCAAAACATGGCAAGGAAAACCAAAACTACCTGCTTAGGTAGTTTCCTCCAGGTGTAAGTGAGTAAATGTTCTTTTCATAATTTGGGTGAAACAACCCTTTAAAACATCCTGTCTTCATAGAACTTCCTGTACATCCGTTTGTGATGTTTACTCTGAAATATTATCACACATACTTATATTAGGATAAAAACAAGGATAAAACCTTGTTTAAAAAAGATGTGTGTGTGTGTGTGTGTGTGTGTGTGTGTGTGTGTGTGTGCAGCTGTGCTCAGGTGGAATGCCTGGGAATGTCCAGCGAACCCCTGCCTCTCTCGTCACCACCATGTGACATGTGATCTCCTGGAATCTCACATGGGCACTACAATCACAAACACACCTCACCTCGGCGAGGAGAGCCCGAGCGGGAGGACAAGTGTGTCGGAAAGAGCGCGAGAGGACCAGGGAGGGAGAGGGAGACGGGACGGAGGAGAGCGAGCAGCTGTCAATCAAGCCACACCGACAGCAGATCCACCCGATTTTGTTTGTTTGTTTTTTTTGCCGCCCTCAGCTTTTGACGGAAGTGGTGACAACAACAGGGACCGATCATCATCCTGCACGCTTTTGGGTGATCCGGATCGTCCTCTACCCTGCAGTTCCTTACGCTTACACCCGGGAAAAAGGACCAGCTTAACTTCTTTTATTAATCTTAACTCTACAACTACAAAAAAACAAAACAATAGAAAGATACATAATGTGGCTGAGCCCACTGAATGTCACCAAGGTTAAGATTGGACAGAGAACCACCATGCCACGAGGATGCAATCATAGACAGGCTGTAAAATTGGAATTTGAGACCTCTATATTAGTCTATACTGGTCTAATAGAGCTAGAGAACAACTAGACTACTCCACACTGTACTGCAGTTACACTAACAGATGGTGAGACAGTACAGTGCTAAGATTAGTCCGTAACCATGAGAGGGTAGAGTTGAACTACAGTAGAGAGCTAGAACCTCTATGGTAAACCACATGCGTTTACCAGAGTAAGGGTAACAGTGTTGTTTCTACTTAAATAAGAGTTGACATCACCACAAGTTTTTTTTTTCTTTTTTTAATCTTTTCTTCTAGAGAGCAGAGTGAGAAGACTATAGGCTAAGACTGGAGGATCAGATGCAGAGTCTACTGTTTAGTTTCTATGGTGGCTAGACTACTCTGATAGTCACCTCCGGTCACCAACCCTCCTGATGTCCAACACTCCTGTGCACATTCAAAAACAAACAGACACACACACACACACAAACAAACAAAATCAAACACATGGCAGCACACAGCACATCCGTGGGGAGGAAACTGTGGACATTAAACAGATAAAGTGGCTGTATAAATGAAGTGGGTTTGTTTCGTGGGGAAACAAAATGTTGATCAGAGCAAAGTCAAGAGATGTTTTTAAAGTCCCCCTCCGCTCAAAAATGTGTTTGTGTTTATTGTTACGTCACCTGGATGTTTGAGCTTCGCTGTGTGGATGTACGTGCAGAGTTTGACACTAAAAAGCTGTTTTCACATTCATCTGGGGGATGGGGGTCTCTGTACTTTCCTAAAACCTGAGTTTAAGATGTTACCCTACGAGCAGGATTTGTGACTAGTCCAATATGCAACTTACACACGTGTGATGTATAAACTTGAAACCTCCAGTGAAAACACTCTTAGAGTTAGAGTTTTTTTAGTAAAGTATCAGACATCTTGTGTCCTGCAGCTACATTTTTGAAACATAAAATATTTGCATATTCATAGAGTCTGGATTTTTCAATGACAGAGAAGAAGTAACTATAATTTTGAGAAATTGTAACGAGGTAATTAAACTTTTTTTTGTGGAAAACACATATCAGACACAAATTATTATTCCAAGCAGACTGTTTTATATGCACTAAAAAAGCATGTCTGGAGGGGATCTTTAACTTAAAAAACATACATAGACATGTGAAGTTACTTCAAGGTGTCAGAGGCCTAACCTCTCCGCACTCACAGCAAGGTAACACGGAAGAAGCTGAACGTAATTCCAAGAGAGGTTTATGAAATCAGGGCAATCCCCTTTGACCAACTCCATCCCAGCTATGCAACAGTTGGCCGAGCTCGCTGCCTGTCACAGCCTGAGCTGGGAACACACTTAATGCAACATGCCCATTGGGCAGCACTCAACATCTCTGAGGAACAACTCAAGCTTGTTGACTCCAATCCTATTAGCTAGGAGAGCCATACTAATCACAGATGCCCCCAGCCCCCACCCCCCCCCACCTTCTTCTTTCCACTCAGGTCTGCATGGAAATGGTTAACGGGGGCCACGAATATGCCTGATGCAACTCCACAAAAGAGCTGTGTGACTTTGTTGTAAAACTCTCCGCCGTGCACCTTGGAGCTGCGATTGAATGGAAACTTTGTCCCACAAAGGTGCAGTTTGCATCGGCCGTCACTGACTTTACAGATAGCAGGAAGCTGGGAGGGCACCCAGAGGGGCAACTAACAGAGCAGCAGTTACATAAATCACAGTAAAAGCTGCCTTCCTATACTGGTCCAAACCGGGCCGCATCTGTCCTTCAACACAATAAGTACCAATAAATTCCTCTGCGGCACTGTATTTGCTCTTTAGCCTCTCGGCTGTGCAAAGCTCTGTTAATTCCAGTGCCGGAGCGGTTCAGTCGGTCACAGCATGGCACATTCTTTCTGTTGCCACTGGAGAACTTTTCTCTCCCCTCTCTAACAGGATAACCTGTTAGCATGAGAGAGAGGGAGAGGGGGGCAGGGTGAGCCGTCTAAAAGGACTACTCTACTCACCATCCAACCCCTGTGGCTGATCACTGAGCCCTCTCCACGCCAAACACACACTCTCTGAGGCTGCCACGGCCCCCACCAAACGCCACCGACACACCCAACTGCCAGCCACAAGGGGCCCTGCCATGGCCCACAAGGCTGCGCTGAGTTAACACATGCACAAGTTAAGAGGAAAAACTCAAATTAAAAAGAGGGAATGGTCCTCTCTGGAGTCTTCCATGAATAAACTTAATAAGTTGCTTATCAGAAGAGGCGATGTGAGGATAAACAGTCAGTATCATGACCTCCACTATCTGTGACTGTTTATGCTGTCTTGATTTCTGGTATCCTAGAAATGATTGTAAATGATGTGCATTGTTATCTTCCTTTTTTTTCCTTTTCCTTTTGTGACAGAGCCATTCTTCAACTGTGGAAGGGGGGAGTCACTATGGAAACAAACCCCATGGCGAGTTAGTGGCGTCCAACCATGATGGCGCTACTTGTCATAGCTGTCGTGCCTGCAAGTGACACTATAGCAGTGGGGCACTGGGGAAACCAAAAAAAATACAAAAATATCATTCAGTTTGACTCCTCCATCAAACAACTTCAACCGCTGCTAATTTTGAATTCATAATAACAGAAAATTCTCATTTCCTTGTAACTTTTTGCAGCAATCAACCTGTTTTTTTTCCTTCTCCATTTCCTTCTTAAGCGCCTCCACTTATCCTCCAAAGATTTGAGAAGGTGCATCGCTCAGAGCACAAAAGGGGAAAGAAGAAATAGCCTCCCCTCATTTCAATACAGTGACTAACCCGCAGCCATCACCACTCCCACAGAGGAGAGAGGCGGGGGCAGTGGTCCCTATGGCGACCAACGGGCCACATTGTTCCCAGACTGGCCCACATTCATTACTGACAAAAAGACACACACACACACACACACACAATCACACACACTGCAACACAGGCGATTAATACATTTCAAGTTACAATTCACACAGGTGAAAGGGCCTGAATGTGCCACACTGACTTTATCATCGCTACATTCTCAGTGTTATTCTCCCTGAGATCAACAGGAAGCTGCGGGGAGTTTGTTTGTTGCTGCTTTCACACCTTGCTGGTTTACCGTTGCATTTGCTGGTTCCATTGAGAAACTTTTTTTGGGTACCAATTCTACCCCGTGGGACAGGAAAAAAGGCAGTAAGCAGAAAGTTTTGGTTCACTGTTCCTAGAGACCAAATCAAAGATGGGCAGTGAGAGCAACCCTGTCCGGTTCCCCTTGTTTCTATGGAAATTGACACTGGGTGAGATTTTCTTGCTCGTTTGGCTGAAGAGCGAAGAGAGAGCACATTCTCCCATGTGTCTCCACTGTCGACTACTGACTTAATCGTGCAAAGTGCTCACATCTGAGGTGTGGCAGCGGGCATAGACATGGTTTGAGGAAAACATCAGCATAGTGAAACCTTAGTAAACATACTAAAATGTAGCAACGTTACGCCTCTCTAGCGGATTATTGGAAAATCCACTAATCAAACACTGAGCAATGGGATTAGCCGGTGGTGGGAAGTAAATACAGAGAACTCACTGTTTTTGAGTCCAACTCGTGCCTGGTTTGGGCCAAAACTTTATCCACGCCGGCCTGATCAACAAAGGTGACGAATCCAAACCCTCTGCAGACATCAGGGAGGGGGAGGAGGTATTAATGACACAGAAACTGATGTTGACATGTAATGATACGTTATGAGCAGAGAGGAATCATGGAGGTCAGATAAACTTTCAGCTCCGGCGGAGAAGCCGGGCTCACAGCTCCCTCACCTCGAGCGCTTAGTAACCGGATCTCGCATCACCATACACTCCTTCACCTCGCCGTACTTGCAGAAGTACTCCTTCAAACCCTCTGAGAAACAAAACAAGGTGGAGAGAAGACACATGAATCAGTGAATCAAGAGGTTAACAAGACAACTTTTTAAAAGAAAATTAGCAAGGAGTTTGGCTACAGAGCGTCCAACTTTTTCACTGCTGAGATTTCCCTCACCAAAGTTCATACATCTTTCAATTAAATGTGTCAAACATAAAACGACCTGTGATCAGGACTCCAAAAATGTAAATATACATAAGAATTCAAACTAAAATTCCTCATCTGTTTACAAATTGAAGAGTTTAATTTCACCCTTTTTAATGAGCGTTTAAGAATCACTGATTCATTCTATGGTACTTCTGAATGGGCACATTCATTCTGGAGCAGGATTCATATTTACAACTCAAAAAAGAGAAAACAAATAACCAAAGTCCATGTAAGCAAACAGAAATATATTAAGAAATACAGCTTTTCAAATAGGTTTCTCCTAGTTCCTTCTGATCCATGCCAGGATTTTTTAACACATAGTGGCATTTTATGGACGCTTGTGGTGGAAAAAAGATTTACCTTGTGTTGTTTGCCAGCTGAGTCCACCTATGAACATTTTGCTGTGGAAAAAAAAGAGAAAATATATAAGTGTACATTTTCATTAAAGGAGGGTTCAGTGAGTTTAATACTTCTGGGCTTACAAAGTAAGACAAAGTTGTTATTGAGGTTTTAAAAGTGTAATCCTGGAGGTAAAGTGTATCATCTCTGATTTCACATGAAGGCTCTGTGGAGGTGCGTGAGTCTGGCTGCAGACCAGAGTCCTCCCGCAGAATACCAGGTTTGTTTCTGAGGTGTGTGAGCAGAAGTAGGAAAGAGAGTTTTTCAACAACAACAAAAAAAAAAGTTGTTTCGTTACCAGGGGTCGTGAGGGGAGTCCGTGGTGGACAGGCTGCTCTGGCTCCCTTCCGTCTCCATTCTCCTAGTCCTCGCTGTGCGTGTGAGTGAGTGCTGCGTGTGTCCGAGCCGAGCCGAGCCGTGCGGGAGAACAGGCGGAGAGTGAGTGAGAGGAGCTGGGCGGTTTTGGCCCGGCGTGACAGAGAGGGGAGCGGGCTAGATGCAGGCTGGGACAGACTCCACCTCCTCCTCCAGTCAGTCCCGCTGCTGTCTCTCTCTCATCCCGTACACCGAGGCACGCGGCTCCGGCGTCAAAGCTGAAGCTATCAACCGCACCGCTTCCGCTGCAGCCTTTCAAAATAAACACCTGTTTTTTCAGAGGCAATAGTGACCATAAGGGCATTCATAATGAGGTATGGTACTTGTAAAGTATTTACTTATAAGTATATATTTATAAAATGTGAAAGGCAATACTAAATTGCATGTGTATGTAAAATTTAGATAATCCCAGATTTTGACATTTTATTCTTTATTGCTAAACTATTTCAAATTAATCTGGAAGTAATAATGAATAATGAATGCATAATGAATTGTAGTCGCTTAAATTTCACTGATTAGATTTAATTAGCTAACTAACTGTCTGTCAGTCAGTAAATAAAGACCTATTGCCATGTAAAGAATTTCCATTTTACTGCTCTACATTGCTGATTAATAGACCTGCAACTATTTGCTTTCTGAGTGATCTGTGACTACTAGTAGGCTAGTCTTTCCTGGGATAAACTTTTAGTCCTGCATCTGGCTGCATGCCTTAAAAATAAAAAATGTCTCACATTGACGGTCTTTGGGGTGAATTTATAGAACAAGGAACGCACCAAATTTCATATTATTTTATGTCAAAGTTGGAGATTTGACCAGCTTTAAGTGAAGTACAATCTGAGTTAGTCTGTGCATTTTGGAAATGACAGAATCAGATTTCACACACACACACACAAAAAACTAATAAGCAAAGTCACAGAGTTATTTTCAGTGTAAAAACAAACAATACATTTATTTCAAAACATAAAACACAAATCCTTGTATTATTTATCAAATGTATTATAATTATATTATATTCAACAAAACATTCCTACCAATCTATGTGATAAATAAGGAGCTTTGTATGATAAAAGGTTATTCATAAAGCAAACATATTTTACAAAGAGCTTTACCTGACTGAAAAAAGATCATTAAAGCTAACCAATCTAAACCATAAGTAATTTATAACTGATTTTGAAGTTTTCTACTACCCCACTGCACTTGTTTTTTCGAAGTGACAAACATGAAGCTTTTATTATGAAGGCAGAATCTACTAACTTCCTGTCACATTCTAGCTAATTTTGACTGACTTGAAGTGTTAACAGGCACAATTTACTGTTACAAGTCTTGCAAAATTCTCTGACACACTATCACACACCACATGTATGTAGTATTTTTTTGTGAAGGAAAGTAATATCATGTGCTATTAATTCAATCTGGTAAAATAAAAAATCCAACCACAACTTTTACTCACAACAGGCCGTGTTGTAGGCTACTCTGTAAATGTGTTGTCCTTACACTGCTGTGTTCATGGACGTCAGTAACAACTGTTGACTTCCAGTAGCCTGTTTAAATACTGTTAAGTCAAAATAAAGCCAATATTTCTCTAATATGAAGTCATACTACTCCCATAATTACTTTGTGGTATTTTTAATTTCTATGGTATCACTGATCTATTAACTATAACTTAGTTCATTTTGTATCAGTGCTGGATATCACCAGCAACAATGTGCGTGTCTGTCTTAATACACCTTCCATACTGCACACCGGCTTGTGCAATGTGGTATAACAGGAGGTTTGTCTGCCGTGTGCTCATTCATTGCTGGGGTTTAAGTATTTAATTAGTTCCAAAGCCAGCTCCAGCTAATCTTCTCAACACTGACTCAACATGTGACCTGGTAACCAATGTTAAGGCCAATCAATAGCCTGAGCCACTGAAGACAATGACAGCTTTGACTTACAGTGGGTGTAAAATGGATGCTGTCCTACCCGAGGCTCAGAGTTTGGTGCAAAGTTTGGACCGTGACGTCTGGAGATTAGGAGTTGTTTTGTTTTTTTTGAGCATACTGACACTGCAACACACTTAAAGTGCTTTGTCTCCAAAATACACACAATATCTGTAACGCGATCAATCAGAGCAACACCACAAGCTCAGAGTGTGTAACGCAGGATGTTTGGGCACAGATTTAGACGTGTGATTGTCCTCTCTAACACACTTGATCCTTGTTGAGTGCTGGAGCCAGTGTCCTGCCCGCACACAGGCCTACTCTATCCACTGCAGACGAGCAGATGAAGCTCTGGAAGTGGGACAGGGGCTATTTGGACAGGAATTAAGGGGTGTGTTAAATTTCTGCATGCATGATCAATGGGGTTGAATGGCGGGGATGGGGATGGGGTGGCACTAGGCTGAGGCAGAGAGAGAGAGAGAGAGAGAGAGAGAGCAGTGAGAACACAGACAGAGGCAGCCAGCAATGGCTCACTAATGAGAGATGGACAGTGTGGATTGTATCTCATTACCAATCAACATTGCTTTGAGTTCTCTGGAGAGGGAAAATACAAGCTCTAATGTGTATTGCATGTGGTCCATTTTGATAAACCCAGCTTGTGTGGTGGAGCATTAGTCACTGCGGTATCTGAGCTGTTGGAAATCCACACACATTGCCCTCTGTCCGTTTTGGTGAGGAGTTTTCTCTGAATAGTACAATGGGACTTAATTACAGGTCAGTGGCATGTCTCAGGGAGATAGAGGGAGCTCTGTTACCCTTCCAAATACAGTATAATGCCATCTTCCCAAGGGTGGGGTGGGGTAACAAGAGCTCCACACAAAAAGGTGCTGATAGGCCGAACCTGAGAATGGTATAAGGTGATCCAGGCAGAGAAAGTGAGCGTTTTACACTGAAAGAGGGAGAGAAAAGATAAAGGACCACATTAACTCTCAAAGGTTTTCTCCCATTTAGTTTGCCCTCTTTCCTTTCCAGTCCGCTTCCAACTTCCCATTCCTGCCAACTTCTTCTTTGACAAAAAACAAGACGGTGGATCAAAGACAAAGACATCTTGAATATGGAAATTAAAAAAAATCTGAGTTTAACACTACCTGTGGGGGCAGCTGAAAGGGCAAACATGCTCACAGTAACCTTTTGCTAAAGTCAGTGAGTCTTTAAAAACAATAACCAAAACCAAATGGACAAAATGTATGTTATATGACATTTAGACTTCCTGATCTTTAACACAAAATCATGAAAGTAAAGGATAGACGCGTTTTTGTGGAGATGAGTGGTAACAAAGAAAAGAGAGTGAGATAAACATAGTTTAAATATCAACAGGTGAGTAAATAACATAATGGTAATAACAGTAGTTAACAGTATTTATGTAGGCCTAGTTATCAAAACCAGATATTACAGAGTAAAAATGTAAAAATACACATACAAAGTGAGAATAGTACACTATAAACATTTAGATCAAATCATGTCACAAACATATGTTGCCAGTAGTGGAAAGTAACTAAGTACATTTACTCAAGTTCTGTACTTAAGTACAAATTTGAGGTACTTGTACTTTACTTGAGTCTTTTCTTTTCATGCTACTTTCTACCCCACTACATTTCAGAGGGAAATATTGTACTTTGTACTTCACTACAATTATCGGACAGCCGGATTCACTAGTTACTTCACAAATTAAGATTTTAGCATATAAAACACATGAAGAACTTATAAACTGTTGGGTGGTTTCATTTATAACAAAGCATCATATTTTATAAGTACAGCTGAAATGTTGATAAATCAAGTAGTTGACTGACAGAAAATGCATTGGCAACTATTTTGATAATTGTTTAAGTAATTTTTCATGCAAAAATATTTCATGGTTCCAACTTCACAAATGTGAGGTTTGCTGCTTTTCCTTTTATTATAATTATTTTAATTTATTTTAATATTTTTTTAATTTTGTACTATTTGTTGGACAAAACCATCAGTGTTGTGAATGATATCACTTTGGGCTTTGAGAACTTGTGATGGCTTTTCTCACTCATTTCAGAATTTTTACAAACCAAACAAACAATCAATTAATGGAGAAACTAATCAGCAGATTAATCTATAATGAAAACAATCATTAGTTGCAGTCCTATAGAATATAGTTAAGAAATGAGCTTCCTAATCAACAGTAAAACCCTGCTTTTATATTAATGAATGAGTAATAATAATGTAATAATATAATATATAATAATATAACAGTCACAGGGGACATTTTTATACATTGAGTACTTTTACTTTTAATACTTTAAGCACATTTTCCTGATTATACTTACATACTTTTACTTAAGTAACATTTTCAATGCAAGACCTTTGCTTGTAACAGAGTATTTTTACAGTGTGGTATTAGTACTTTTACTTAAGTAAAGGATCTAAATACTTCCTCCACCAGTGATACACACATGTGCAAACAAATTACCCAAATTAAATAAAGTTATAAAAACAGGTTTTGAGAAGGGATTTATTTACTGTTTGTTCTCTTGGTAACTGATGGATCTCCTGTTCAACATAGAAACACTGTGTTTAGCCCATAATATTAAGTAACTTTGGTACAGGGACACATCCTGAAACTGGGACGTTCAGATGTATACATGACACAACAGCGCTCTCTAGTGGCAGGTAAAACAGATCAAGCCATATATTTTTGCTCTGTTAATCTAATGTTGGTCTGTACATTTATTATGGCATTTTAACTACATGCTTCAACATTAAAGTTTGGCATGTCCATAATTTAAACAAAAAGAATAAGAAGAGCTTTTCTCTGTGTCCCAAAAGATGTTTCACTGTGAAATCAGAAATATCTACACATATAAATTAACCGCACAACTTTGCTGTTATATTTTCATTACTTCTTTTCTTTGTCTGTCTTTGAGAGGTGATCTGTCGCCTCTGCAGCCATGCATGCAACTGCAACATCTCCTCACTTTTATTTATTGTTTTTAAATTGCACTTTGGTCACTGTTGGGGACTGAGGGAGTGAGGACAAAGTTCACAGGGCGCATGTAAGGAGGAGGGGGTGAAGAGCAGGGGGAAAAAAAGAAAACTGACCTTTGAAAGCAAAACAGCAGGTGGAGAGCTAAAACCAGGCAGCTCAGGACACATCGGGAGGAAATTCAACACAGGGAAAATGAAAGTATACGAAGAGGGACTACAAATATTATGAGGCCCAACGCTGCCTGTCTGGCTGTCATTTGAGTGTAGTAGTGCACATGAGAGCAGTGTTTGTTTGTGAGGCGGTAGTGAGGTAAGGCATCGGAGTAATGGACGAGAGGGCAGCCAAGGCGAAGCCGAGCCGTCTGACCGCCCTTCAGGAGCAGCTGGTCTGGGCCCTGCTGGGGTCTGGACTGTCCCAGGACGTCCTGGTCCAAGCCATGGGGGATCTGGAGCGAGACAGGGCGAGTGCTGGCCCCGAGAAGGGAGAGAGGGGGGATGGAGAGAGCTCCGAGGAGGGAGAAATGGATTTCCCACCGCCTATATACCGAGAGCTGGAGAAGCTTTCCCCAGATGAGGCGGCCAAACTGAGGGCTGAAGTTGACCAGCTGCTGCAGTAAGTAGATCCCAGCACTTCTCTGGAAGCTCCATGGCAACAGCAAAATCACCTTAACCTCTCACTAACTGCTATTCTCACACAGCTATTTGTCTGTGCCTCCCAATAGGACCTGATCAGGTCAAATATGAGAATGCCTTGACCACTTCATCAACACTGAATTTGATCCCCGCTCTTCTCTTTTACCTCCTGTATATCAAAACTAAGCACCTGAGAGTTGAAACAACAGTTTACCTGATAACATCCCCTCTTTTCCTTTATTCTTCTTAAGCTTGGCTCCCCTCTCTTTACCAATTCCTCCTGCCTTCTCCTGCTTCTCTGTCTGCCTCTCGCTCTGCAACCTGGCTTCTGAGGCGAATTTAAAGAGGGTTCCTCCTTTGCTAGTTACTAATTACCCACCCCCATCATTATTCTCTGGCCATTTCTTAATAAATAAGCTACATGCACAGGTGAAGATTAATGGAGTAGGGCTGGTCATGTGAGGCTATGTTTACTTAACGCATGAGTGATGTTTCTACATGCAATTTTAAGGCCTGTTTTCTGATATTTGGAATACACTGTGCACATCTTATCAGACACTTTAATGAGATGTGTAGTAAATGTAAAAGCATTCAAATACTCATTGAGCAGCTGTTTAAAAATAAGGTTTTTTTTATTGCATTTTACTGTCTAAAACAATGTCTAAAAGGTGTTTGTGTGCTGAATTTGAATCTGGTTTTTGATATTTTGTGTATTTTCTCTGCTTCTGACCTGACAGAAAGTGTTAAATTCGGCTTCATAAACCTTTTACATGTTTTTCCCCTCCAGTGATCTGAATGGCTGGACTTTGCCCCTGTGTGCTTTCCCTTATCTCTCTCTGTCAATAAGCCTCTCTCTACTTCCCTCTGCGTGGCCATGCTTTATGTCTAATGTTGTGACAAACTGTGCCTGTTAAGCACTTTTATAGAAAGGCTTTATCTGTTAGAAATATTGGGGGAAAGAAAAAGGGACGGACTTCAGTCAAATAAATAAAAATACTCAAGAATATAAGGTAGGCAAGTACACACAAAAATTATGTCTTTGTCTAATAGGGGGGACCCCTGGCATGTTGCAAAAATGGTGAAAAGCTACATGCAGCAGCACAACCTCCCTCAGAGAGAGGTGGTGGAGTCCACAGGACTCAACCAGTCCCACCTCTCCCAGCACCTCAACAAAGGCACGCCCATGAAGAACCAGAAGAGAGCCGCTCTGTACACCTGGTACGTCAAGAAGCAATGCGAGATCAGCCAGCGTAAGTACACAAGCAGCTGCGGAGCTGCAAACACCCTCATTTCTGCTTTCAAACACGCATCAAGCATCAGTTCTCTGTGAGACTGAGAAAGAGGTGTAAAAAAGACGAGAATTAAAAAAAAAACCCATTCTCTTTCAGAATTTACCAACGCCAAACATGGCCTTGGATCTGTGGAGGAGCAAGGAGAGGACACCAGGAAAGGACGGAGGAACAGGTTCAAATGGGGTCCAGCGTCCCTGCAGATCCTCTTCCACGCCTACGAACGGCAGAAGAACCCCAGCAAGGAGGAGAGAGAGGGGTTAGTGGAGGATTGTAACAGGTGAGACATAGTGATGGTACCAGGACAAAACATGATTTTATTTTTGGCCAAACCAAACCCAAATCATGGGCCTGGTTTGTGAGGTCTGTCTGGTGCACGTGCTAACACCTACAGTATGTTTAGTACCTGTAGGTGGTTGGTCAAGCTCACAAAGGTTTGCAGAGCATCTCTAAAATCCTTTGGTTAAATAGTGACTTGGGTAACCACACTCTCAAATGGACAGTGTATGCCTTTAAAATGTAAAGTCATGTATGAGTGTGCTCTTCCTCCCTCAGGGCAGAGTGTATCCAGAGGGGGGTGTCTCCCTCCCAGCTTGCTGGCCTGGGCTCCAACCTGGTTACTGAGGTCCGGGTGTACAACTGGTTCGCCAACCGCCGCAAAGAAGAGGCCTTCCGTCACAAACTGGCTCTGGACACACCTTTTACCAACCAATCTGCCTCCTCTTCTAACCACGCCCTCCCACCAAGTCCTGAGAATGGTAATACCCTGACAATCTTGAGGCAAGCTTCAAGAGTGATGTTTAAGAGAGAAATCAAACTGCCTCCTTTCTTTTCTTTTTGATCCTTTGGTGTGAAAACAATAACCTGCACACTCTTGTAGACATGCCTGTACTGGTTCTGGTACTGTAAAATATGAACCCTGTCAGTGCTGTGGGACCTGAGTTGTTGTTGTTTTCCAGGTGTGAAATACAGCCACCAAATCCTGTGTGACACCGTGAGCTCAGCCAGAGGTAGCGGAGGGGAGAGGGTGGGACATCTTGTAGTGAGCCCAATCCAACTGGAGCCCAGCCACACACTCCTCGAGACACATAACCCCAAGCAGGTAAGAGCATGTGTCACTACTTTATACTGTAGACAACCTGCATGCACTGCTGCCATCATGACCATGTTGTCCTCTGGTCTCAGGTGTCCAGCGGTGGCCCACTGCCCCCAGTAAGCACTCTGACCTCGCTGCACAGTCTGTCTGCCTCCCCTGCTTCCTCACAGAGCCTCATCATGGCCTCACTGCCCAGCGTCATGAGCCTGGGGGAGTCCTCGCTTCTCATCGGTAACACTGGCTCTTTGGTACTCTTTCTTTCCAATGTGAGAATAAAAATAGAAATTCAGAGAACAAATGTCTTTCCCGGTTGATCCACAGGTTTAGCCTCCACGCAGCCTCAGACCGTGCCTGTTATCAACAATGTGGGCGGCACTTTCACCACTCTCCAGCCAATCTCATTCCAGCAGCAGCTTCACGCCTCTCCCCAGCAGCCAATATCACAGCAGCTCCAGAATCACATGGGTACCAGTCCCTTCATGGCAACCATGGCGCAGCTGCCATGTCACAGTAAGGCTACAACGACAAAATTACACTTGTTTGACATGTTGTGCTGAGTAAAGATTCATTCATCCGTTCCTCATTACAGTGTACAACAAGTCGGATTCGCCCCAGTACCATACGTCCAGTCTGCTGTCTCAAGCCATGGTCATCACTGACAGCAGCAGCCTGGGGACGCTGACCAGCCTCGCAGCTGTCAGACAGGTAACTGCCTCTGATGGGTTGGCTGGTCTGTTAGGGCGTGAATAATCCGATTTTGGTAAAAACTGTCCTTGATTTGTGTTTTGGGTAGATTCTTACAGCAGATCCTGAGGAACAGACGGACCCACCTTTACAAGAAGACTCTCTACATCTGCAGCCACACACACCTGGGCCAGGTACACAGCTGTAAATACAGGTTTACTCCTTCACATCTACATCTTACTACCATATTTTTGGGACGATGTCATGCCTAGTTACGCAAATTTCAAAGGGACCTCCTAATTGATTTTTGACCATTTCAGAGCCACATTTGCCATTCAGCATGACACACTCGAGCTAGAATGCATTAATGTTGCTGTAAACTGTTTGAGCTGTGTCTAAGCAATGGTTTGGTGGGCAAAATTAACTGGGCTTAACCCCATTCGACGAATTTGAGAAAATGATGTTTGGTTGACATTCACTAATCAAATTTTATCACATCAACCAGTGCTCGCAAAGATTGTAAAGGAATGGTTAAAATAGAAGATTGATACCACTCTCATAAGAGGGGTGTCAATCTTATCTCTCAGCAAGAAATAACACAACTGCAGCATCTGAGATGGAAAGAATCTACATGTATGTCTTTGGGTTTTATTATTGTAGTGTGCATAATCCAGTTGGGTGTTAACCTATTTTATTTTTGCATATGATAATTAATAGTAGTTTTGACCTTTTAGTGACAGGCCAGTATGTCCACATCCTCATTGCCTTCCACACCACCATAGGCAGAAACTCAAAGGAAAGACACACGATTAGGTCTATATACCAAATCAAAGATTATAGAACTGCCTGTACTCTCTTTGGAGTTTCTATGCCTGTGCGATGTAAAGAAATCAATTGTTCTATTTTTCTTTTGTCGGCAGCTTCTTCTGAGAGCCTAGAGCTGTATCCTGCTTCTCAGACGACAGAAAGTCATCAATCTCACCTACTTTCGCCTTCCCCAACAGACATCAGCTCCTACATCCCTACACAAATGGTCTCGACTGCACAGTAGCTTTGCTCTGGCAGTGTAGCGTCTCCTCACTATCAGGTGGACTCATGTGCTGGACAGTGTTTTGAATGGACAGCTACCTCTGGTGTAAACTGTCCACAAAAACCTGGAGTCAGGGGCCACTGGGACAAATCGGCATTGATGTTTCAAAGACTCTCCGAAACTCCGTACCACTGTAACACGAACAAGGATCGACATTAGATTCACTTTTGATACAACAATCAACTGAAAATCAACATGTATTTTTATTGAAATGTTTAGTAATACTCAGAAATTGTATATGAAGTTCAAACTTGTAAACTGCAAGTGTTATCTGCATTTTTTTATGTCACTGCCTTGAAATGCTTTTTCACACTGAGTATTTTTCATGATGGAGCAAAGACTATTTCAAGAATAACCAATAACAATGGTATTAAAAGATTTTTAATGAAAATGTTTATATTTAGATACACTTTTACTATGGTGTATTTGCTGCATGTTCTGAAACGCATGGCTTCCTAAGGTATACTCAAAATGTTTTGGAAAATATATAACCGTTCAATCATTTCAAGGTTGTGACAGACTGGAAAACAGACAAACATCCCAAAACGTGAAAAAGTGAAAGATTAGACATAAGAAAATCAGTTCAAAGCTTCTTCCTCTGCGTTTAATTCTCGCTTCTTTTTCTTTTTCTGTTTGACTTTGACTTGCATGTGTTCCTGCTCTGAGCTCCTGTGCTCACCATTGCTTTGAGCATTAAGAGCAGAACCTGCAGAGTCACTCTCTCCTTGATTGTGTTTCCTCTTTTTCTTCTTCTTAACAACATGGCTCTCCTCTCCCTCTGCCAGTTTCTTCTTTTTCTTTGTTTTTTCTGCTGAGGGAGTTGAGAGTGTAGAGGGCAGTGACAATGGGGGTAAGAGGTCTTTGACAGACACTGCTGCCTCCCTCAGCCTTGTTTCCATCTCACTGTCGCTGTCACTGTGACCAACAGAGAAATGCATAATGTTAAATTAAGGAGTATACAAACTAATCTTTAAAACACACACAAACACAAAAGAATAAGAACCTTGAGCTGGGAACAGGCCTGCGCCTCACAGGAGCTGGAGGATCATCAGCTGTTTGTCCCGGGACTGACGTAGAAAACAGACGAAATCCTAAAAAAGGAAAAAACAAACAAACAAAAACGTGGATTTACAGAGAAGATAGCAGAATCCACTAAAAAGCAGCAAGTACAAATATACAGGGAATCTTTACCTTCATCATTATCATCACAGTTTGCTGATTTCACACAGGATGAAGTTTCGCTCTGCATCTCTTTAATGCAACTGACAGTAACAGGCATATTATAAGTCAGGTGTAAAAATATGAGCATCTTTTCCTCACAAAATGATGACATTATTGCATTACAATGCTAAACTTCTCTACATAGTCAAACTACTTACCTGTCAAGAAAATGTCCCAACTTTTTGGCGACGTGTGTTCGAAACCCTTGGGTGACCTGGAGCTCGTTGCCATCATGTTCATGGTCAGCGACAACAACACTGCAGCACAGCAAGTCAATATTCAAACGTATTTCATATCTGAAATATTCAAATATTGCATGAAATTCAGCCAGTATACCATTAATGTCCAATCCAGCACCGTAAAGCTAATGCACATGTAGCTGTAATGGGGATACACGCACTACTTCACCTTCCTAATAACAGGAACTTCGTTATATTGGTTACTTACACTGTGTGGAGAAACTATTTCACTCTAGCTCTCTCTCCTTCCTAATGATGGCTTACAGTTAGCGGGTCTTTTGACAAAAAGGCTTACCGCTTTGACCGCTGCACACTGCTGTCCCCATCTACAACAAACAAAGTTAGCAGCAGTCATCGACACGTTAAAGGCATTTGATGAAACAGACTGAAAGAGTTTCAATGGACGGATTAGCGTGCCCAGTTACAGAAAGTTAAAACCGATACGCTGCGAGCAAGTTAGCTCTGAAGTGCAACAAGGAAGACAGCACAGTAAAAATGTGTATTTCAGATAGTCATGTAACTTCAGCCAACGTTCAATTACAACTACTAGCTTACCTCTGTGTCTGAATTAGAAATATTAGCAGTAAGGGCTTCTCTCCAGGCTAATGTCGTACTTCTACTGGGGTTTATCTGTCTGAACAGAAATGTTCACTTCGTCCTTCATTACCAACATAAAAGTGAAACTTTCACCTTTCTTCCTGTCGGTTCTCGTCTCCCAAACTGCCTCCTGGCATCTTTTAAGCGCGTCGTCGTCACTACTGCTGGAGTCATCAGACACACCAACCATCTTTCTGTCGGGGGCCGCCATGATGAAACATGTGCCGCTGGTGTTGTTGTCCGTTTCGAGCTGTGGATTCTGGGCAATGTAGTCTGTTCGTCAAGGGCAGACAAAAAAAATAGGCGTTTACTAGGATATTAGCTTTTATTCATCACTGTCTTCATACAGCTTTGAGAAACAAACTGAACAAGACCAAATGAGAGTAAAAATAAAACAAGTCTAGGTGAAGTTACTTCTATTCAAATCCTGAAAAACAAGAGCTGTGCAAAAAATGATGACATTCCATAAAAAGTCAAAACAATGTCATAGACTTAGATTTCCCATGTTACATTTCCAACACAGAGCAGTGACGATCAGAATTAAATGGACCTTTTAAAAAACAAACAAACATGGTGCCATATTCGTGTCATATCAAAAAGTCAGAATAGTTTGGAACAACAATCCAAAATGTTGTGGGTTTTGTCAGCAGAACTTGCTACATTTTTGTGAGGTACCAATGTAGGTGATTCGGTGTAAATATACATATATAAAACAATTTTTTTATTTTCTTGGACAGGCCACTTAATCAGATTACCAGCTATGTTTACCATTCAATTAACATGCAATTTGTGATGCCAGCTAGAAGATAGAAAAGCCCCCAAAAATCCCTGATGATCGACTTCGAGTGAGCACTGGGTTTTAGATGTGAATATGTTTTGCAGTCAGCCATTTGTATTTACAATAAATCTGATACGACACGAATGTATCATTGGTAAAATACACCGATATAAAAAGAGGACTCCATGCAAGAGGTTACAGAATGGATCCATATATGTTTTGGGTCAGTCATGTACTCTTTTTGTGCAGATATACAAAGTGTACCCACTTTTCAAGGCATTTCGATGATCAGATTTTTTACCACTGACTGATACTGTACGGCAAAACAATGTACAATCTTCCCAGTTTCTAACCAGCAGTCCAACTGATATACATCCATCAAGTCTAATTGACAGAACAAATGAGGTTGTATAGGGTCATGGGGCAAAGGCTACGGCTGTCCAAGTGTGTGCCTGATATCACACTTGTTGGTTATTAATGGGTTTAATGGGTTGTCACAGATCCTTCAAACTGTAAAATTACTAATTTTATAAGAGTAACGCATACCGTGTTACACAAGGCAGTACTGCAAGACACTAAGATATTATATGTAACAGAGAGCTCGATGTGTTTGCCTTACAAGTGGATGAAGCACAAGGTTCTCTTACATTTAAAAAAAAGAAATGAACACCTGGATATAAGGCACATGGAACTGATGTTACAATATACAGTGAAAGGAATCCCAGATCATTTGTGTACTGAAAACAACTTCGACTGTTCCAGTAGTTTTGCATGATTTAAATGCAAATTACATAATAGTGTTAAAGCAATGCTGACCATTTACAAGGTTTTAGAATTCGTTCCTGCCTTTCAGGTAGCCACTGATTTCCATTCATTACTGTACAATATGAAAATCAAAGAAATGGAACTAGCTAAGCTAATCACAATGGATAATTAGAGTGGAAAAGACATTTCAAGCAGGGACCATTCTCAAACTCTTCATCGTTGGTGTGTTGAATGAATTATGGACAACCGGACCTTTCAGGAACACCTTTCAGTAGATGGAATACAAATTCAGCAGCACCACAGCCTCTTAAATGACCATATAATCAAATCAACACCTTTCTAATACGTCACCAAAAAATGAGCATTGCGAGCTTAACTAAGGCAGGATTTATTACGGGGCTGTTGATTGAATATGCAAAACCAAAAGTGTAGTCCTTAAAACAGGGCAAAAACAGATCAACTTCTGTATCTACCCTACTGCCTCATTAAAAATAGATCAACTACCAAGCTACATCACTCCGTACTGTCACGTTGTGTGCTACTTTGGGATTTCATTGGTCGACTGAGAACCTGAGCGCAGAGCAGCCGAAGATACACTCAATGACCAGTCTGATAGATACACCACACCATTGACCCATCTCGGCTCCTAAAGAGTGGGATTCACAGTGCTGCTGTGCCAAATAAACCAGGAAGACAGACCTCAAGGGATTAAATAATCATGTGATTACACATTGGGGTGGATAAAGCGGGCAGACCAAACTGTTTTAGACACGGATGGCATATAAAGAAAGTCCAGTCTACTGCTATCTTGTCCTTTTCATGTACCCAGTGGGCAGAGGACACAGAGTTTGATAGAACACTAGATTCCCAGTTGACAGCCAATGATATTGCAAAAAATGTTCCGTCATAAAAATATAATATGTTATTAGCAGGATAGACATGACACCTGGCATCGTGAATAGAGCTCACGCTGTTCTTGAATTAAAAGATGTCCTAGTGAAGACAGGATCCTCCTCCTAATGTTGAGACCAGTGACATAAACAGTCCCAACTCACAACTGATAGTAGATATTTAAGGAAGAATGAAACTCAATGTCAACTAGTGCTACATGATCATCTATGACTAACAATACTGTAAAACATCTAGTTAATGCTCGCTTTTCCATACGGGAAACACAATTGTCACTTGCAAAAGGTAGTTCAAATAAACATCAACTGATAACATCTAAGTAAACAAAGTTATAACTAACACAGTCTATAGAGGTCTGTGACTCACAAGTGTCCCTTTCCAGCAGAGACGGCAAGAAACCTAAGGCAAAAGTGTTCAAGCAGTAACATGATACTTATGACAAACCGAAAAGACAGGACAAAAAGGTTTCACTCGGATTTAACAGAGACATATCTAACGGAACATTCCTCGGAGTCCCAGAAACTGAGCTCTATGAGGTACTGAATGGATCCATGATTTCATATGAAGGCAGATTTGGTCCGTTGAATCTGAAGAATGTTGTCACGTTCGTAGGAATGTCCACAAAGGAGAGAATACTTCTGTCCCCCCGCCCCAAAAGAAGCTTTTGGATGGTTGTAATCCAGGAAATCAATCCCCTGGGAAGTATTGCACACATTTTTCCCTTCAGGCATTACAGACCCCCATCGTAGGCATAGTCTGCCTTGTTGTGCATGATGAGTTTGTTGTCCACAAAGTAGAAACTGTCTGATCTGGTCTCATAAGGGTGCGCCACCATTTGGCGAACTGGAAGGGGAGAAGGAAGGAAAGAAGGAAGGAAGGATGGACAGATGGAACATAAAGGAAACAAAGATCAAGGCATGGATTATTATGGGAAAATATGCATACAGCAGCATTAACATTAGTGGCTGACCAAAATAAGACTAGAACTCACTGAGGTCGTCTGGAAGCTGTGGAAACTCATAAATGTGTTCACATGTGTTGCGGCTGTTGGGAATGCAAAAACCAAAGTCAAAGTCAAAGTTCTTGAGAAGGCGTCCCTGGAAATAATGCCTCTCAATCATACGAAAGCTGTTAATGGGCCGGTCGCCCACTGTGAACTCCACACTGAGGTTTAGAAAGAGAAACAAGAAAGACAACATTTACAATTCAGTAGAAGACGGAACATAAAAGCGTGATTATTACACTCTCAGCTATTTTTAGTCACAAAGTTATGGTCCATTTACTTACGTCGCCCCAACAGTACACAGTTTTAGGAAGGCCGGTGTAAACTGATATCGCACAAAACGCCCTGCACTGGTGTCTACATCTCCACTCTCCTCTTCACCCTCCACAGCACCTAACACAGAAAACATGTTTAGCTAGCTGGCATCCAATATTCACAGGATAGGCAAAAATGACAATGACTGGTAGCTTTTTCATTTGTTTAAAAAGTGTGAGAGCAACTAGGCTGAAAAGGTTTAATAATGCATCTACATACTTTTCTTTTTAAAGATACATATTATTAAGTTACTGCTCAACATATTACATTTCAAATAATTATTCAAATTATCGTTCTAAAAAAGTCATGATAAAACTAATTACACTGATATAGTATGGTTTGTAAGCAGTGTCAAATGAATCAGATCAAGATGTTAAGGAAACACTGAGGTTTCCCCGATTCTTTTTAAAAATCTGAATGTTATATACATGTGTTACTCGTAAAAAGGAAGCAATGAAAATAACAGCTTTCTTATGGGACTTTCTGTTATATGAATATTTCTGGAGATAAATGTAACCCAGATAGAGCATATGACAATGGAGTGAAAGCTATACACAGCACACCCCTGGGAAAGACTGCCGTTCTCATGCTTGGTGATACAGTGCTCTGCTGACTGTGCAACACCTGAGGGCTATAACTGAACATCAGCACTGTGTCTGTATACATGCCTCTCCAAACTGGTCAACTGAGAAAGGGTTAGCTTTCCAGTGATAATAGTGGAAGTGGAAGCTGGCAGTTACTAACTTTACTGAATTTTGGCTGTACAAGAAAACATGTCAGGTCGAATGAAATGGATCTCCCTGAGAAAAACTTTGAGAGCGTGCGAGTAGCTGCATGCATAAGAGGGGCTCATACTTTCTGTATTTCATTTGAGTCTGTCCTACATTCTGGGAACATTAAGCTTGGTGGAGTGGCAAGAGTTAATACGTCACTTACCACTGTTAGGAGGTTTGGCAATCTCAAACAGCACTGTTCCCGTCTCCAGATCTCTGATTTTGAAACGTGTAAAGTCAATGTTGAAGATATTGTCTTCAGGTTTGCAAAGATAGTCTGGAATGTGAAATAAAAGTGTGAGTTCATGTTAAGACAAACACAAACATATAGCAGCAAACAGAGGTCCCTCTGTCCAATCTCCCAGAAAGTTAGTCTTTGATATTTAATTAGATTTACTGAGATATTTCGAGATAGCACTCGATGAGCAACTAGGGTTTCAGTATCCGTTTCAGGCTCCTGCACCTTGCAGTACTGGTGAGTAATGCTATAGCACAGGCTCCATGCTTTTCAACAAAGTATTGTGAAAGAGAAGGGAAGTAATGCCATTGTTGTCTGGTCCGGGAAAGAGCCAAAAACAATGGGGGGCATTAAGCATTAGCTGCAACTGTGGTAGACCGGGTGTCCGATGGCAGACCCTGGGGTTTGACTCAGAGGGTTCAAGCAGGACAGTTACTTGTGGGGTGGAAGGTGATGACAGAGGACCAAAGGGAAATTAAATTTAAAAAATGTTATATTAACAATGGATCAAATGACTATCTGTAATGTGAAAGGGGTCGCAGCAGCAGGTAGCTGTTTTGGTGAATAAGCTTCAACAAACCTACAACACTACCTGCCAACACCATATGGCAGACAGAAAGTTAGCAACTGACTGGAGATAGTGAAGCCAGATATTTCCATCAGAAGTAGGTGGAGAAATTTTAGTGAACTGGCCTAATGTACATTTGTCTGATGGAAAGAAACACAACTGCAACTGAGGGTGCATTTTTGTTGTGTTTGCAAACACATTTGCCATAACAACTTTATATAATCGCAATATGTTGCGTTTGCAGCTGTTTGGCTTCCCCCGAGTGGCACAAATAAATAAATGAACGCAGATTTAAGGACAGGGGCCCCTGAACAATATTCCTTCTGTGTGGCCGAAATGTCTTCCTCCGCCCCTGGGTACGTCTTTGGTTAACGTTAAAGAATTAAAATACCCAACTCAAAACATAGCATAGATAGCATTACCTGTTTGATCAATTTAAAACTGTTATTCAGTATATCATTACAATTATGCTAACTTCGTGGACTTACTGGTCAGCTAATCTGAAAAGTCGTCACTTAGCCACCCTTAGCACAACGTTAGGGTAAATGGTGTCCGTTGAGCGCTGTGATTTTACCGACTTTAATGAAGACCAAGTTAACGTTCACGTAACTTACCCTCCGTGACAGCCCGGAGACCCAGGACGTGGTCCGGGGATATCTCTCTTCCCAGAGCCCGGAGTTCATCCTCCGTGACCACAGGCCACTTATCCGTTTGACTGCGCCTCGACTTCAGCTTCTTCAGCATTCCTCCACCAGTCTTTCGATCCCTGTGGTTTGTCTCCGAGCCGGCGTCTGCGTCCGCCTGACTTCTGCTGACTGTCGGTGCCGATTTGTTTCGCGAACCGTTCATACCGGACACTGCGGCAATAATGAAAAGAGTTGTTGTGCTTCTTTTTTTAAAATTTGAGAGCGACTTGACAAACTGCGGGTGTAATTTCAAGATGGCGTAAAACGTGTATGGGAGACGGAAAAGTAAGGTTGTGATTGGCTGAGAACGACGGCGATTGTCATAGTTACCGAGGAGCTATGGCTGGTTTAGTGCCCCGGCCTTCCCGTTCCCTCTTCAGCTGGGTGTGTTGTGTTACTTGTAATCTGTTGCAAGAATGCTCTGAGTTAAATCAGACCATTTCATCCGGTCTACGAGCTCTCGTGTGGAATGATATTAACATTCAGTGTTTTTGTTTTCTGTCTGGATGTGCTGATGAATAGACGACTACAAATTCGTGCTGCCCAGTGCGTCGCCATCAATGTCCAGCGTGTGGCGCCAGTGCAGCTCTCCGGGTAGCAGGCAGTTTTGTTGACGGAAGTTCCCACGGAAGAAGAGAGGAGCCGCGATGGTGCGGTCGAAGTCGAGGTAAAAATGTGCTCTTCGTATACCATTTGCTCACATTTTGTGTGTTTACAGTGAGTGTCTGTCGGTAGGTATTTACTGTGCGAAGTCAACGTGTCAGACAGGAGCCGCCTGTTGCTGCTGGATGACCGAGCTGTTGCAGCGGCAGTGAAGGCAGCGGTGGCCCGCACACACGGGGACTATGGGGCAGCGCTCTGCAGCATCAGATTCTGTGGTAGGCACTGGTACAAGAAGTATTTAGATGCTTTACTTAGGTGAAAGTACTCCATTACAAGTAGAAGTACAGACATATAATCAGAAAATGTACCCAAACTACCTAAAGTACTCATGCAGCAGAATGGCCCAAGTCTGTGTGTTTGATCACTATTATTGCTGCATTAACGTGTTCACAACATTTCCTTGTTGTCCATTGTTGCTGGTCAAGACGGAACCAATTCTAACTTTTTTCAGTAAATGTCCACCACTGCTTGTAATTAGGAGAGCTTTAGTGCTGAAGTAATATTACTCTGTCTAGGTTTCCTGAAAACACATTAGATGCAGGTTCATTTCTATCTCTTTAGAGGCCTTGACATGACAATATTAAGGGTTCCTCCAGCCCTTCATCTCTTGGGGGATGATACTGGTCTTGACTCCATGAATTAATCCTTAATCACACTGTACTTTCAGGATATTGTGTGTTGACTGAGCTCTCATTGTTCTCTGTTTTTGTGTTTCTTAGTGAAATATCTGAATGCTCATACTGGAATAGTATTCCTGCGCTTCCCCAAAAGGTGTTACAGACTCCTCTGGTCTGCATTGCCTTTCATTACCAGTGTTGAAAGTCATGGGCAGAAAATCCCATGTTTTCTGAACTGTTTGCACGTGGGAGGTAAGAAAAACATTAACACACATTTTATAATGAATCAGACATACTACATAACAATCTTAACTATTAATTGAACACTAATTAAAAGTATTTGTTCTTTCCAGGAACAATTAGAACATGTCAGAAGTTTCTGATCCGATACAACACCCAGCAGCTCCATCGAATGCTCCCTAAATGTAAAAATGAAGGTCAGTAGTGGTCCATTTATTCATTTATTTGCTCGTATTTTTTAACTCTTCAATAATAAAATCTCGATTTTAACTTTAAATGTTTACCAGTGTTGAACATGAATCTTACAGGATGCATTGAAGCATTTAATTTAATTTAGGGTCCTTTTGAATTTTGTATTGCAGTCTTTAGTTTACTGGAGACACCAGTAAACACACCTTTTGAATGCAAGACATTGAATACAAGATGGATAAAGAAAAATGCCTGTTTTGACTGGTTCCTTCTCTTTTGTTCATTTGCAGAAGAAAAAAAACAGGTTCGCAAAGCAATTTTGAACTGCTCCCTCATAGGAGGAAACAAGGAAGCATTTGGAGATGAATCAGAGAGTGAAGAAGATGATGAAGAAGAGTGACTTCACAACATGCAGTAAAAGGCAGCTGCTATGTAGTCCTCCTTAGATGTCTAGTTGTGGACTATTTTTGTTACGGGACTGATAGAAAGGAAGATATAAAGCATTTAAAGAGATACATACTCAACTCTGTGGAAATATGGTTTACTGCAGCTGCTCAGTGCATTTGCTATTAAAGAAAATTGACAGATGGACTCATTACATGATGTTTGTCACACTTTGTCAAATAAATATCTCGGGCTGGCATTGTGGCCTGATGATCAGTATGAATAACAGCCAGGTCACATGTTTGATCCTCAGAATTACTATCCCTTAGTTGTTTTGGATAAGTGTCATCAAAAATAAAACTGCAATCACATAGCACAAAATAAGACTATGGCGTAATTCTGAAGAAACAGTTTTTATGTTTTAATGAATTTATTTTGTATTTATATGTTTTGTGCTACTCTGTATTTTATTTACAAATAAAAGCACTATTTTTGAACATAATGTGTTTGCTGTGGTGTCCTAAAAATTACCTTCTGCACACACTTATGTGGGCCATCCAAACACTAACAACATTAGTGGTACACAGTTTATAAACACATTTTATTAAAGATGCACAGGTATCTACATTCTACCGATATCAGCTGATATAGTATAACCTTTAACAATATTGGCAGTGGTTCAGTAATGTGTCACACCGTGTCCTTAAGACAACAGTCAATAATCAACCGAATAATATTTTTACCAAACCCATTTTATTACCTTAAAACGTTACCTTTTGTGTACCTACCTAGCTGACGAACCTATTGCCACTACATTTCCCACAATGCCTAGCTGGGCCTCTGTGCTAAACATACTTGCAGGCGGTACAAGAAACATCCGGGTCTCTCCGGTTCCTGTTTGGCGACCCGTCGCCATTACTGCAAGCTCGTTGAAACGGAGATATTTTTGGGGTCAAAATCTTAAAATTGTGACGTTTTCCAGCTTTTGGAAAACATTTAACGCCTTGTTAAGGGCATACTGTTTTCCTTAACGAGTAAAAACCTTAAATTCGGGGGTCTTGGCCCCGCGTGGCGAGCTTTCGTCCTCCCTTCCAACATCCTCCATAACTTGAGACGCCGAAATCGTGTCTCTTATTTTTTCTCGGGTTTGTTTTGTTGTGAAGATGTCGCCGTGATGGGGTCTCCGCGTTTGACAGAAATGAATCAGGGCCCTCGCCGCCTGACCCGCACTCACTGCACCCCGCTTTCCTCCTTCATTTTTCTGTTTGATGCTAGAGAGCTCGGCTGCTCTCTGCCCGGAGCTCGGCCTCAACACAACTCACTGCACGGAGATAAACATGGAGAAAAACCCCAACAGCAGCACCAGCACCAAGGTTCCGCCCCGTTCCAGCTCCACAGGCCCAACACCGGGCGAAACTAAACCCAAAACAGGTGAAAAAAAACCCATGTAAACATCATAAATGTCAGTGGAGTTTGTCAAACACAATAATGTCTGCACTTGCAGCTAAACTCTCTCATCGCCCTGTGGCCTGCTGGGGCCTAGCAGTAGCGCAGAGGTTGTTTATGTCGTACAGCTGACGTGACGTCGCTGTCTAAACACTTGGCCCTCTAACTGTATTTGTAATACAATTTGCCCTGTCTCTATGCTCCACAGTTATCATATACATGGATGCAGAGACACACTGACGCATTTTAACTGTCAACTTTTAACATGAAGTTTTATCTCCAGCTAGTTATATAATTTACAACCAATTATGTGACTGTTAAGTAAGACCAGTACAGGTTTTTTTTTGTCTGAACAAATTAGTCTCGTGCATAATTTTTAAATCCTCTGTTAGTTGACTTCTCTTTAACATGGGAGTAAAATTTACTTCCATTACTTTTGTATATAACCTATGGTATTTACCCTAACCTCTACCTGTGCCTCCGTTCATTAAACAGTGTTCTGTAATATGCTGTATGTGGGTTGTCAACAAGGACATCAATTTCATTAGCTGGAGCGAAAGTGTACAGAAAGCTTAAGTTCTATCCATAGCACCAATGACAAGAGATTTAATTAAGCATGTTTACATGCCTACTAGAAACCAGGTTACAGTCCCCTAGAATACTTACTTTTTATATCAGCACTTTGTGGTCAACAACTCAGGCATCAGCAAAAGGAAGATGTTATATTGAATAATAATATTTCTGTATTCCTCTAGCTAATCCTTTTTTTATTTTTATTTTATTTCAGAAGGTAAAAATAATGGAGGCTCCAAGCGCTACAGCCGCAAGCGTGAGCCCTCCTTTCCTAAAACCGACAGTTTCCAAGGCCCTCGTCGCACCAATTCACAGAAAAGCAAGAATTTTGACAAGAGACCCTTTCAGAGAGGTGGAGGACGACAATATGGAGTTGCAGGTGGAGGACGACGTGAGGAGGTTGGTATTCTTAAGGGGTCACAGAAACAAAACATTTTTGTCAATGTTAAAAATAGTGAGTAAAATGTGAGTAACAGACAAAAAGAAAACTTTGAAGCATCAATTTTAAGTTCAAATATACTTTTAAAAAAAAAATACAGATTCTTATCCACCTCTGCCTCTCCAGGTAGCAGAGACACGCCGGGCCGAGTTTAGCCCGGCTCAGTTTGCTGGACCGAAAAAAATAAGCCTGAACCACCTGCTGAACTTCACTTTTGAACCCCGTGGAGGTAATGGTGGCGTGGGAGATGGAGGCCACTCCTACTGGGGCCGCCGAAACAAATGGGGCCACAAGCACAAGCCCTTCAACAAGGAGCTTTTTCTGCAGGCCAAGTAAGCAGCCGCTCCTTATAGTACATAATATGAAATAGAGAGCCTAAAAATGTGGGAGTTAACTAACATTGTGTGTTTCAGTTGCCAGTTTGTGGTGACTGATGACCAGGACTACAAGGCTCACTTCACTGATCCAGACACTCTGGTCAACTGGGACTGTGTGCAGCAAGTGGTGAGTGTTTGTCATCTGTTGAGCTGTGCTCATGTCCATACTGATGCACGCCATGACAATCTGTTTTTGTGTACGCCTACAGCGCATCTACAGTCATGAGGTGCCGTCTTGCCCTATCTGCCTCTACCCTCCTTTGGCAGCCCGCATCACTCGATGTGGACACATCTTCTGCTGGCCGTGCATGCTGCACTACCTGTCTCTTAGTGAAAAGAGCTGGTCCAAGTGCCCCATCTGCTATGAGGCCGTTCACACCGATGACCTGAAGAGGTAAATGAGAATTGGATAAAGTTTTGTAGGCTAACTCTGAAGTTAAAGGCCGCAGTAGGAGAGGAGTAAATATTTCTTTAACAAGGAAAACTCTGAAGTCTTCACACAGAGGCACTTTATTTTGGTTTGGTCGGTTTTCTTTGACAGTTGCTTTTAACTGGTTAATTGGTTTCTTGTTGCAGTGTGGTTGCCATGGAGACCAGGCAGTATGTGGCTGGTGATGTAATTACCATGCGCCTGATGCGGAGGGAAAAGGGGGCTCTGGTGGCCATGCCTAGCTGTCAGTGGGTGAAGGTGGAGGAGCCTGTTCGCTTTGGAGGTGGGAGATGGCTTACAGTGATTCTATTGAACAGCACCTTCTACATTCAGAGTTTTTATTCCTCAAACAAGTTAGTTTATGTTGTAGGAAGATTAACTATTGTCTTTTGTAGACAGGAATACAAGAGAACCATTTCCCTCTTTTTAATTTTCAGTGTTATTTACATGTGTAACTCCTAAAGGGGACGAACAGGCAACAAATAAATAAGATGACACAATGAAGGATTATTCCCCTACTATCCCTTACTACCCATTCACCGTGGGATGACGTGTGTTTTCTAGATGCGTGTCTCAGCCCGTACTCCAAGCTGCTGCTGACCTCCCCGGCGCAGGTCCTGAGCCTGGTGGCAGAGGAGAAGGCGGTCCTGCAGGTTCAGCTCAGCCAGGAAGAGGACGCCCAAGGCTGCTTCATCCAGAGCGCCCTTTGTCTTTTGCAGGTAACTAAAGCTACATGCCTGTCTATAGTCATAAATGAAGCAACAGACATAGTGAACAAAGAAATCACTGTATGAAATGAGCGCATTCAAAATATATAAATTGAGAAAGCATGAAAAGAAATACTGAACAATGCTAAAAATTGGAAAACAAGTAGGTTTTTGCTATGCCATTGAATGTAGAACAAATGTAAAACCTACTTTATCAGTCAGAATAAGACCCTACATAGCTGCAGACTGGTCATTGAAGTCTCTAACTGTACGTCATTATGGTTTAGGAGCGAGAGGAAATGCTGCTGAAGCAGCAGAAGGCGAATCCAGGAGACAGCCTTGACTTGTCATCTCTGACTCTGGAAGAACCCTCTTCTCCTTTAGAGGAAGTGGTTACTAACACCAGCAGCACCAAGGTGAGTCTTAAACGCATCTTTCTTGTTGACGATATTGGTGATGGGATCAAATTATTTTACTTGCATGTTCTTGCCAGCGTTGTAGCTTCTATAGTATTGGTATTGTGGCTATACTGATCAGTAAGAGGTGTCTGTCTCTTTCCTTCGTAGCCTGTGTTGCAGTATTTCTCTGCATTTGATGACGAGGTGGCGGAGGTGGTGGAAGTCCCAGAGGACGGCGCTGCAGAGCTGCCAGGCTTCCCTGAAGGTATTTTGGAGTGTGTGCTAGAGGAGCCTCCAGAGGCTATGATGGATGCAGCCCCAGAGCCCCAGCTTGATGAGGATAGTCCTGCCAGCCATGCAGAGTCAGGCCGCCCCTCGAACAGTGTGGTGCACGGACCCTACTACTATTTCTACCAAGGTGGGTAATCCCCTGCACTTGTGCCTAAGCCTTGTAGGGTTTCCCCTGCCCGCCAAAATCAGCTGTAGCTGATTTTCAACTTATGTCAAGCTTGGCTGCTGTGAGGGAAATGTTACTTTTGAAGAAACTGAACTGCAAACTTGCTGATGACATAAACACCAACTGATGAATCTAGACATGGGACAATTCATCTGTTCATCAAAAATGGACAAATCCTGTTTGGTTTTATTTAAAGTCAGAACTGAGTAACACTAACATCTTTTAAACATAGCTGGAAAAACTTACAACAAACAATGACAGTTGTCTTGGAGTCTGATGACTAAAAAGTGCAAGAAGCCTGTTTGTCTTGGCTGTATGGGCTGTTGGTTTTTCTTCCCTTAAGTTTCAGTGTTGACTCAAACTTTTTCTCCCATGTTTCCCTCCAGCTGACGACTGCCAGCAGATGTTCCTGCATCCTGTGAATGTACGCTGTCTGTTGCGTGAATACGGCAGCTTGGAGGCCAGTCCCGACTCCATCACTGCCACAGTGGTGGAGATAGTGGGACACACAGTCACTGAGGTCAGCAAACAAGGAAACACAAATCACATAGTGTTCAGATCATTTTGGTGTAGATGTTTCAGCAGAGAGCTTGAAATCTACAATCTACTGTAACTGGCATTCTGTTGGTCTGCTTAAGTTTTAACTTTAACTGATTTTTCATGCATGGCTTTTGTTGCAGGAGATCCGTCGTCGGCATCGCTATTTGGCTCACCTGCCACTCACATGCGAATTCAGCATCTGTGAGTTAGCTCTACAGCCGCCAGTCGTGTCCAAAGAAACTCTGGACACATTCGCAGGTTAGAACACCCTGCATGGTTTCAGGATGTGAATTTACAGTGGTAGCAAGGAGATTTCATAGATTGTAACTGTTGATTGTATAAATTGTCCTGCAAACTACTAGATGACTTGGAGAAGAGAAAGCGCCTGAGGCAGAAGAAAGTGAGGGATGAGAAGCGCAGAGAGAAGCGGATTGAAATTGAGGAGAACAAGAAGCAGGGTAAATGTAAGTAATCGGCTAAGTAGGTCACAACTCCACCTGAAGGTTATACTTCAAGGAAATTGTAATCAAATCTGAAAGATAGGAGATATGACTCAGGTCTGTAACTGTGTTTTGTTACATATGTCCCCCCAGATCCTGAGGTGCATATCGGATTAGAGAACCTTCAGCATTTCCCAGCATTTGGGTCTCCGCCTCACAACAGCAGCCCCCCAATGCAGCCTGACTTCACATTTGCCCCCCCTTCACCCCTCAGCAGCAGTCCTTCCTCTGGTAAGATTAGCTCTTTCCTCTGCAGTTATTGTTCAGTGCTGTAAGTTTAATCTCTGGCTGTTTGCAGTTTATGTTAAAGCGTTTGATTTGAGCATTCCTTTTTGTTGTTTTAGATGGGATGAGATTCCCAAGTCTGAATGGGCAAAGCCCTTCACCCATTGTGGGTAGTGTGGAGGACGACTCCCACTGTATGTCCTTTGCACAGGTGTGTATGACAAACACACAAATGCCAACATTATTCATTGAGACTGCCTTTGTCATGAAGGAAATGCATCATATAATTAAAGTGCTACTCTTGTTGCACACAACTTCTGTACTTGTCATGGTGTGACCCTGACTGTCCTGTATAGATGCTAAGAGATGGGAAAGCCAGAGTTGATGCTGGGCCCAGGATCACTCCAAAGAAAGGTAGTGTTGAAAGATTGTAGATGTTGTGGTGACTTGAAACTTTAATGTTACAATTTTAACAACAAAAACTAATCTCCGCTGGATTCTGGAGTTGTAGAGTTCATTTGAGGACATTCATTTTGTGTGAACATCTAAAATAATGACAACAGTCCACCTGGCTGTGAACTGAATACCAAATAACCTAAGGAGGTTGATTCTACTTAAACCAGGAGCCAAATCATAAGTATAATTTACTTACATCCTTTATGCAAAAGTAACTAAAGCTGTTCAAGGCAGTGTGATTAAAAATAAAGCTCTGTACTTTACTGATGTTGCCAAATGGTTGGCTATATGACCTTCAACTGAAACTATTATTGATTGACCTTATCTCTGTTCCCCAATATTTGAGTTTTAACAAAAGCTTGTCCCTTGTGAAGTGTATGTTATTCTACTAAGTCAATATATTAACACTTTTATGTGTTTTATGGTGTCACATTTTGAGATATTAAATTTGGAATCAACAGAAAATCTGTTAGTTTATCATAACACTAAACCTTGCATCAGTAAACTAAAACAAGTGAAACAATGCTTTGCTTGTTAAATGGTATGTGAGGCTGCCGTTTACGAACACATTTCTATATTCATGGCGTGCTCTGTATGTACCAGTGCAACTGGAGCTTTGTGTATTATTTCCTGTAAAACCTGTTTTTTGACGGCTGTTGAGCAGCGTAACTCTTTGAAGGCTTCCTGATGTCAGTATTGTGTCTTGTGCCATGCAGATCAGCTGCTAGCTCCCCCAGCAGCAGACAGCGATGGAGAGAGCGACGGGTCAGACAGAGTCCCTGTGCCCAGCTTCCAGAACTCCTTCAGCCAGGCCTTTGAAAAGGCACTTCTGCAGCTGAACAATGGCCCAGCTTCTTCTCCACAACCTGTGGTTGACCCAGGTCTGACCTCTATCATTTAACTGTATCTAGCAAATTCAATTTTGATGATTTTTTCTGAAGCTAAAGTGTTTGATCTAAGGCTTGCACTCATCTTTGGTGTCTTCTCTTTCAGATGAGAAAGGAGGAAAGAAGAAAAAGAAAAAGCAGAAACTTCTGTTCAGCACATCCATGGTTCACACAAAGTAGACAACACTGAAGTTCATTTAATCATATTGTTTCTTGAGTTGATCTTCCCACTGCTTGTGTTTTTACTTCCATGCAGACCTTTCTTGGAACTATAAGCTATAGAAATAGGTTTTAGTGTGTAGCCAAAGTTCATGCTGCTTCTTAGTCAGTGTTCTGTGGGCTTGATCTACCATTTGGGTGGCATGCCATCAGTTTAATTTACATTAATTGTTTGTTGGTCAACTACTACAAAACTTTGCAGCAACCTCCTGTCACATTGAAAGTCTTATGGTTCAGATGCTAAGTAAAGCAAGGAATATAACAAGCTAGTGGCTCTCATTCTTTATGCTTCTGGCTTTTCATGGCTTCCAGATACCTGACTTGCATCGCAGTGGTTGCTGTATGATGTCCAACAGTCCTGAAGTTGACCCTGAGCATTGATTCAGGATCCATGAGTAATATGGATAAGATAATTCTAGGGTGCTTTATATTAAAGTAGCAGTCAGCCAGCTGCAGGTACGTTGCACCTTTTTAAATCTTTCCAGGATACTCAGTGCTCAGACATTATCAATCTGGAACTTCACCTTAGAACAGATGGAAACAGTGTTTCAGTGTTTATCAGAGGTAATAATTTGGGCTAGCACTTAATCACCCTTCAAGAGGATAGATTTGGGGATTGATGCTTTGAGATCAATGCCCTAGTATTTTGTAACAACAACAACATGAATACATAATACCATTGTGTGGAAGCGAAAACACAGTATTGAATTAAAGAGATTAGGTCTGTTGGTTCAACAGAACTCCCGTGTATTCTGCCAGGTTAAACCATAAATATGCACTTTCTTCTCATTCAGTTTCTCCTCTGTGTCATCTTCTGTTGTAGAATGTTAACTAACTTTTATCATTACTCCCCCAAGTTTAATTTCAGTGTTGAAAATGTGTGAAGTTAGAGAATTGCTGATATTCAAAGAATGCTTGTGAAACCGGAAGAAAAGTGAATTGGAAATTTGTTTGGTTGGAGGGTTCTTTAATTCACCTTTAATTTTGAGAAAGTTTTTAGGCTAGTGAATATAACTAGTCTGTTGAAATGAATAAACAATTATGCACAACCAAGGAGCTGACTGTTTGATTCTGCAATTAGCTAATGTCAAGGACAATAAGGGATCATGTTTGGTAAGGTCAAACACTGGAAGTCACCATCAAATTAGGAAAGTGGCTGCCATCTTTTCGATGCAGTGTTTACTTTTATCCACATGAGGGCAGTCTTGACAGGCCTGATGTCCAGTACAATCCATTTATTATAAAGTTATGTCGGCCACAGAGCCAGTGTTTTATATACTGATATGCCCGGTTTAATACCAGGCTAGGAGCAGGGTCAGACATTAATGAAATGTGAAATGACATGAAATACATGAATTATGTGGGTTTCCTCGTTCATATAACAATTAAATACAGACATGCCTTAGCCAAAGACTTATTCTATTCACCTTTTTTGAAACTGACTGGCAGTCAGTCCCAATGTGTTTATTTTCACCTGGAAAAACCCCCAAAACAAACTCGATTCTATATTGCTGGGACGGGATAATCCCATTTTCCGTCTAGTATCAAGCTAAAGATGCGACAAGTTATGCACGTTAAGCTGAACGTCAGCCCGGAAGTCGGGGTGATTTGATCTTTTCACCCAGGGTTTATTTTGGCTGCTCACGTCTTTTAGATTAAAACCGACGTATGGACAGTCAGACATACGCCGATGCCCTTGGGTTTCATTCCAAAACACTGGCTGGCTCCGATCTTAGTCCAGTTTCTGTTCGTGCAACACTTTATTTTGACGGTAATAACCAGTATACACACGTCGTCCCGTCCCACTTGGTGTGGGGGCTAACCAGTCAGGTCCAGCCTGTCAACAACACTGCAACCTGAGACGGGACAGCCAGCCAGTTGGCTAGCTGACTGAACCAGCTAAGTTAGCTACTCTGCTAGCCCCTGTAATAACCAACTGTTACGACTCGTAATTATTCTGTTAAGTTGGCTAGATATGTTGTGTTTGAAGCTGTTTCGACAAGAGAAGAGGCAAAACTGACTTTCCCGTTTGGTAAGTTGTCTCAAACAGCCAGCGAAAGACCAGGTTCAGTTTGTGTTTCCATTTTGCGAGTTCAGCTTCTTGAGTTGTTAGCTTACCGTTGCTAGCCAGCAAGCTGTTGATGCGTTTGTCTTTTCCTCGTATTTGAAGTCTCCGGGATTATCAGACAGCTTGAACTGTACGATTGCTCTGAATGCATCGTTCTCATTCAACACTTGTGCATTGTTTTTGTGCATTTTGTGCACTCCTGTTCTGAGCAGGCCAACTCCAGACGAGGGGGTTTAGGTGAGCAGACAGGACAGGAGGAAGAGCTAACACTTGTTGCAAATTCTACACCGGGACAGACTGATTTTAATGATAAAAGCTCTTATAGGAAATCATCAAATTAAGGTAGAGTAACTTAGTTAATTAATAAAAGTCAGCCACTGCTGTAACGTTATTTAGATTTATTCCAAGAACTACTAATTATCTGTATTATAATCTCTTAATAGATGATCTGCATGTATTTATGCTATTTTTTGGGGGGTACCTGTGTAGCATTTGACAGGTACACATTAAATGGACCAAAGCATTTTGGTTCACTGTGGGACATTTACAGTCATGTTTAATTGTGTTTACCCCTGTTATAGGCTTTATGTTTTTATGTATATATTGTTATGTACTTTTTGATGGCAAGTAAACCTAAAAAAAACCTACCATAATTTACTGGATAATGTCCTTATTAATACTGTTAAATATTACAGACTACAGGTTAAACTCTGCATAGTCTTTTTGGATGACAGCTGACAACTTTAGATGTTGCCCTGTTACATTGCATGTTTGTGGATTGTTATTTAATAATTTAAAGCTGTTGTACATTATGTCATCACTTGAGAGAGACAATATTTCTTCTTTTAGTTGTTAATAGATCAGCTGACATCTAGTTGTCTATTGTGTATGAAAGGAAATTTCCTCTGTATAACTGGCTGAACCAGGTTACTGACTTAATTTCCTTTACTAGTAACACTGTGCCAAAACACAGCAAACACTGTGCTGGCTTACCCTGTGCCTTACTCTTTTTCTGTATCTCCTTCCAGCTATAAATCTAAGAAATCAATGTGTCTGACTTTTACTACACCTAGATGTCTGCCAAATGTTTTGAGTATTCAGCATACGTACACATCATGCTAGAAGCAATACGGATCTGGGACGTCTTGACTTTAGTTGTTTGTGGCTTTCAGTAATGAGTCTCAGGTTATGTCTAAGGCTATATAAGGCAGACACTTTCCTAATCCCTGCTGTGCTGCTCGACCCACCATCACAGTGAATGTTTTGCATTCCATTTTAGCGAAGGCATTTCCTGTCAACATCTGAAGTTCAAGTTTTCAACTCTTCAATCTCTGTTAACTCTTTCCATTTCACATTTTTGATGCAGTGAATTTATGGATAAAAATGATTGGATCAGCATCTCATTTAATGTATAATGCACATTAAATGAGATGCACAGAAAAAGAGCAGACATAAAGACATAGCTCACACAGAAAAGGTGTAGCACACTACTGTTTACAGTCCCAGCCATCACAGATTGAATTTACATAGATATAATAAGTAGTATGTGAGTGATGGCAGGTGAGCAGTGATCGAGAGCACAATACAAATATAGGAACAGGAAAAGGTAAACATAGCAGCATTCAGTTAATGACTTTCCTCATGCATGTTGTTTTTTTTATGTCTGATATATGCCATCAGCTCAAATGTATGGGTGTGACTATGTTTGCTCAAGTCTGTGACAGTGTAAACATTATCATCTATTTGCTCCTGTATGGAGGTGTGAGAACACCGCAGTGAAGAAGCATTTGGACAGCGCCGTAGTAGCTCTGCTGTGATTTGTCTACCACAGCCTTAACCACAGCAGTCTTGGCAAGTGAAAAGCTTGTGTGCTTTGTTGACACAAAGTGTCTTCCTCTTAGGCTCCTTCAACTCCTTTCTCCTGTGTGATATGACATCGCTGCTTGGTTACAACAGAAGCCAGAGCTCTACGGCAGACGGTTGACATCTGGCCAGGTAAGATATGCTGGGATTATTTGCCGCAGTTTGATGCAGCATGTCATTTTTCCAAAAGAGCTGTTGCTTGTCTGTATACGAAGTATCTGAACACAGCAACATGTGGAAAGCATTATCAGATGTGAAGGAGCCTCTTAAAGGCGAACACAAGTGCGCCTTTAAGAACAGTGCTTGAGTTGTAATGTTTTCTATCTTTGTTATAACTATAGAAGGAACTGATCAAACTGTTTACCATCATAGTGTGTAAAAACAAAACGGAGTCAGATGAACTCCTTATCTCATCACTATACCTCCTTTAGAATGAAGAGTCAGTTTAAAACATCTGAAAGTTTATTAGGGGAGGAGCTGAATCTTAAATGGCAGTCTGGCGTGAGTTTGCAGTGGAATCCCCCATTCACTGTCTAAGCCCGATTTGCCTGTCACAACATGAAAAAACACAATGACATTGTACAGTTGTCCAGCCCCTCCCCTGTCTCAGGATCCACCTTAAAAGGTACAGTCCTTATCACTACTGCACCACTAACTCAGCTTAGTGAATCACTTACATCTGCTTCAATCTGTTTTTTTTTCCTTACATTCAAAATACATCAGGCTATAACATATCACATTATAAAACTGAACATTGTAAAAATGAAGCAACATAGTCAGTTTGGCAACATATTGCAACACCTTTCTTTTTTAAAAACAAAACTTAAGGCAACTGGAGTTACAACATCTACTACAAGAGTATACAAAGCATGTAGCCAAACAAATGTAGTGTATGTAAAACATAAAGGAAACACATTTAAATAGCCTTCAAATAATGTATCACAACTTGAGGTCACCACTGACGCAGCTGAAACTTATCAACATGCAACTTGTGCTGAAACAATCGTCCTTTTTTGCGTCATTTTTATGTCATTGCAGAAAAAGCACAGGTGTAATTGATAACAAATGATTGCTGCAGCCCATTTACTTTAGCTGAGCCATCGTTAATGTTATTAAGTCCACCTGTGCTTTTTCTGCTATGATAAGTCAAAATGTCTGCAGTGCAGAGCATCTTATTTATAGGAAATTATAGAATATTCATTGATTAATTAATGAAAATAGTGGATAAAGAGACTTCCAGTGAGCGTTTCATGTGTACTTAGTGTAAGATTTTTCATCCTAAATGCCCCAAAAAACAGTTTTGTTACCTTAATAGGCCTTTGTCACGGCAGACATTTTAACTTGTCATACTAGGAAAAGCCCAGGTGTTACTAATAACATTAATGAGGGCTCTGTTCAATTCAAGTGTCCCAGTAAGCCGTGACAGTGAGTCAGCATACACAAAACCAGTGCTGTGTCCCAAATCGTGTACTTGCGTACTCAAACTTAGTATTTTGAGTGCATAAGTGCATTCACACTGGTAAGTATGGCAAAATGCAGTGTACTATAAGTACCCGGATGGTGTACACAAAACGACCAGAAAGTTGAGTGTGGAACGCTGCACACTTCTCACCCTCAATGGTCGCCATCTTGGCCACGTAGCGGAAGGGGAGGACCACCAATGTATGACAATGGCGACCGCGGTTGCGATTGTTACGGCTAAAAGTAAAAGCACCTTCATTTTTCATTCATTTTTAATATAATTGAATTGAAGTCAAGTGAGCAAACGTGCTGGCAGATATTTCGGCGTGTGGCAAATGTTGGCGATAATGCTCCGCCCGGTTGCAATCGGTCATTAAAAAGAAGAAGACGTGTATAATCATTCAGGTGTATAATTGTGCTGCAGTGAAAGGCACTCCCAAGACAAAGTCCACAGTAATGGCTAGATAGAGTGAGTGCTATGAGGCTGATTATGAGTTTGTGCTGTGGTGCCTCAATAATAAAAATGACCAGAGATCAGTTTTTGCTCTGTTATTCTGAGGAGAACTTCTTCTTTTTACTTAAAGGTGCTGTTGAAGAGGATGGCTGCTCAGGTGGAGGTTCAGACTGGGGAGGTAGGGAGGACAGCGGTGGGAGGACGGCTTCACCTGAGTCCCCTGACTGACTCCAGCAATAAGAGCCTCATCGAGATCCCTTCCATCAACCAGTCCCATATCATCACTCCAGAACCTAACAAACCTGTCCCAAGCCCCAAGCCACGGCTCACTCCCAAACCTTTTGCTGTGGAGAAAAACCCCACTATTAAGCCCATACTTGCCCCTAAGCCCCACACCAAGCCCCGACCAGAGTCCACTCGCCTTGCTGGATACAAACCTGAGCTTCCATGCAGTCTGAAACCACAGCAGCCAGTTGCTACTGGAAAACCCAGGCCGGTGTCAACCAACCCCAACCGTCCTGCCCCTACCACCTTTAAAACATCTAATAAGTTGAACACTGGACAAACGACCAAGCCAGTAGTCCAGCCATTTAAACCAGCCCCTCCTCTTGACCCCGGAGACCCCAGCAAACCCACTCCTCCTGCTCCAGCAGAGAGGCAGAAACCTGCTGCATCGAGCTTCGCCTATTCCAAGAGCCTTAAAAAATTTCCAGCAGCAGAGTGGTCTGGAACCACTAAAAAGCAAGATGAGAAGGACCAGATGAAATCCAGCAGAGGTGGGACCTCCATTACCAGAGCCAAATCAATGGGTTTTCTCGTTCAGGTAGGGCTGGAGGAAGAAGAAAAGGAAAAAGCTAAACCTGAGGCAGCAGTGCCACTGCGACCCCAGCCCAGAGGCTCCAGGCCCAGACCGGTATCAGCCATTTTCCTTGACAGTCCAACCAAGACAGAGTCACCAGTTCCTGCCCCTCGCTGGGCCGGGAGACGACCACTCTCAGCTGATCTCACATCCAAGTTTGAGTCTATAGGTCTTTCACTGCACCGTAAAACTCCCAAGGCAAATACTAAGGAGAACACTCCAGAGGAGAAGGCACTGCCACAGAAGAGAGAGCAGGAGAAACCCCCTAAGAGTACCATACCACAAAGTACTGATGGTGTAGCTAAGCCTGCTGTCTCAGACCAAAGCAAGACAGAAGAAATGACTGTGAAAGAGACTGATGAGGATAAGCGTGCAGTTAGCATCAAGTCACGAGTAAGTCTCTTCCTTGATTCGTCCTCCTCTCCTGAAGCAGGTGCCACAGGTCAAGGGTCAGATGTTCCCTCTCCAGTGCAGCCAGTCCCTGAAACCGAACCACCAGTGGGTGTTAAACAGCTTATCAAGCAGCTGACAGAGGACACAGCACCAACTCAGAGCCCTGTTGTGAAACCACCACTAAAGCCCCGTCCCTTGCCCCTCGACCTGACTAAAAGGTAAGAGCTGCTCTTAATGTCTCCTTGGCTTGCTTTTGTCCCATGTCTTTGTCCAGGAGTTCCATTGTCATGCATGGCTTTTGTCTTGTGTGATGTATGTTCATCAGGTTTTCATCCGAGAGGTCGCCAGACCTTGGCAGTGTTTCCCTCAGTGAGGCAGCAGACCGCCATGAGATCAGCAGAGATCCTCAGTGGAGGGTAAGAGAAGGGACTAAGCTTCATAGGAACTGCTTTCTGATGGCCTCAGTCTATGTTTAACAGGCAAATGAGAATAACAATGAGAAACAGTGTTACAGCTCAGTGCTGGGAGAAGCTTTCACCTGCTATCCTCTTAACAGAGTTAAAAAGGGCACATGAACATAATACAGGTACAGTCTCAGAAGTAGATTATGAACAAGGTGGAAGTTGACAGAAAAATTAGTCACATTGTCTGCCTATATACATACTGTTATGAAATTAGGTATGAATAGGTAAATCTTGGAGAAATACATCTTTGAGAAAACTCAAAATGCTTACATTTGCTGTTGACCCCTGTCTGTGTGCATGTAGAAGAACATTTCCCTAGAGGAAATGGGGCATTGCAGCAAAAGGAATTGTCACTGCCATAGGTACAAAGCAGTGAAACCTAAGACAGCTGGCACATTAATCATCCCCGGTGGCTGCCAGTTATGAAACACGCAGAGAGGAGATCACTGGGAAAAGATCAACACAAAGGCTTTGATTTCCACCTCTGCACCACACCCACTGTTATGAGGCCAACATAGAACAAGGGGATACCATTTCTACTCCGACAGTTCACTCAGTCACTTTAACTCCGTTTGTGTGCTGTACTTTCTCCTGTTCTGTTGTCAAGTCACATTTGGTCTGATCTCTGGTTTTGTAGTTACAAGTATTTCAGATCAGAGTTAAAACTTTTATTTCCTTCAGATTATTCCATATTTATTGTTACATAGTGTTCAAATGGTGAAAAAGAGAAACTGGCATGATTGTTAAATAAGTTGCAAGCTTGCTCTTATCACTTAACAATTCTCAGTATATCTTCTTCTTAGATTGAAGAGTCAGCTTCCACCCCCAGTGACCAGAGGGCATTTGTGGATTTAAAAGATTCCCAAGAGCAGCTCACAAAGGCCTCCACGCCTGAAGGGCCTGAGGCAGGACTGACGTTTGTTGTCACTTCCAAGGAAAGTGGTCCCAGCAGTGACGTACAGACAGTGAGAGCATCCTTGTTTGAAAATGTTGTGGAGAGGCGCAGTGTGCTGATGGTGGACGAGGGCAAGCCTGTAAACAAGGCCAAGGATTCACTCAGAAGCACGTCATTTAAGGGAGGAAACTGTGAGGATGAGGGCACTCTGGTCACTGCCACCTACAAAGAGCCTGTGTCTCCATCAAGTCCTCTGCGGGTCTTACATGCCTTTGACACCGTGCAGGCAGTGGAAGAGAACAGGGCAGTGAGTGAGAACATCCCATCAGCTCAGTGGGAGGATAAGGCCATGACGCTACGCTCCAGGCGCTCAGAAGGGAGCAGGCTGGTGGCAGAGAGAAGTGGTACAGCACAAGGTGAACGAGCTTCGGCTGTGGTGCTAGAACAGCAGCCACGATATCTGAGAGTTGGAGCTTTGCAGAAGTGGACCACTACAGATCTCGAACAAGAAGCAAGTATGGAGAAAGGGATGCTAAAGGAAACACAAAGGGAAGGACAAGTGGCTTTGGGTGCAGACAGAGACGGGCAGAGAGAAGCAGAACAGGAGGAAGTGGCTGCAGCCCCTAAACGTTTGAAAATGCTGCAAGCAGAAGAACAGTCGAAACCCAGGGCAACCTACTTTGCTTTGACTGGACAAATGCAGGAGCCAGTTTCTCCTGTAGATGCAGGAGCAAGCATAGGGGACATGACTGCGCCCTTTGATGAGTTCTCTGTGAGGTCTGCTTTGGGCAGCTCTCAAGGGAAGATTCTTCCAATAAGGAGGAATCCATCATTAGATGAAGCTTTTGGAAAAACCTCTCAAAATCAAGTTGAGGAGTTGATGATGAGGAGCCACATGTCACACGGGGAGATCAGATCAGCGCTGGACGGACAGACGACAGAGGAAATGATGGAAGTTGAAAAGAAAAAAGAACTTAAAAAGAAGACAGAGAGACACATGGCAAAAATGAAAGAGCTTGAGAGGGAAAAACAGAGACAGCTGGAAGTGGAGAAAGAAGCACATTTAGAATTTGCACGAATGAAGGAGTGGGAGATGCAAAGAGAATTTGAAAGGCAAAGACAGAAAGCCTTTCACAAGGAGAAGCAGGACTTTGAGGAGAAACAACGTGCACTGGAAAGGCAGAAACAGTTAGAGCTTGAAAAACAGAAACTGGAAGAAGTGGAGAGAGAGAGACAAAGAGAACTAGAAAGAGAAAGGCAACGGCAACTTGATAAAGAAAAACAACGAGAATTGGAGAGACAGAGAAAGACTGAAAGAGAGAAACTACGAGAGCAGGAAAGGGAGAGACAGCGTGAACAGGAGAGGCAAAGACAAAGGGAGGAAGAGAGGCAGAGAGAGCTGATGGAAATCCAAAAGGAGAAACAGAGAATGGAGGAGCTGGAGATAATTAAAGAGCTTGAGAGACAACAGCTCTTAGAGTTTCAAAAACAGAAGCAGAAAGAAAGGGAGAAGCAGCAGCTCATGGAGCTCGAGAAGCAGAGACTTAGAGAGAAGATGGAGAGAGAGGAGGCAGAGAAAATAAAACAGATGGCATTAGAGCAGGAAATGTTAAGAATGAGGGAGCTTGATAAAGAAAGGGAAAGACAAAGGGAGATGGAGAGGGAAAAGCAGAGAGAGCTGGAGAAACAGAGACAAAGAGATTTAGAAAGGGAGAGACAGAGACTAGATCTTGAGCGACAGGAATTAGAAAATCAGAGACTACGGCAACGAGAACTGGAGAAGGAAAGGCAGAAGAAGGAGGAGTTGGAGAGAATTAAAGAGATGGAGAGAAGACAGCTCTTAGAGTTTGAAAAGCAAAAGGCCGAGAGGGACAGACAACAGCTTTTGGAGCTTGAGAAACGCAGACTGACAGAGAAGATGGAAAGGGAAGAGGCAGAGAAAATGAGACAGATAGCCAAACAGCAAGAAGCAGAGAGGCAGCGACTAAAAGAGAGGCAGAAGAAAGAGGAACAGGAGAGGGCAAGGTTGGAGTCATCACCTCTCAGGCCTAAAGTGGTGGATCTGGACTCTGTTCTCCGAAATGACCCGTTTTCCAGGGCTACTTCTCAGCGCAGTGACCCTGCAACAAGGTGGAAGGAGCCATCTCCGAGGGCAGAAGAGTCTTACAAACCTGCCATCATTGACATAGACTCTTTCACATCTCAGGCTCAGCTCTCCCCCAGTAAAGACTTGTTTCCTGTTTCTGGTATTCAGGGTCTAGATGCTTGGTTTGGAGCTAGGTTACAGCCTACACCTGAGAGAGATGTTAGCTGGAAGGTGCCACCACAGACTTCAGGAGGTATTACAAGCCCAGTATGGACATTGTCTACTCAGGACCCGTGGGAGCTGCGGCCTGTTGAGATGTCTGTGGACAAACCTATGGCTGAACCCAGAAAACATGGTAACAAACTCAGCCCAGAGCAACTCCTCCTCAGGCAGGAGGAATGGCTCCCGGCTCCACAGAGGCAGTGGTCTGCTGTGCTGGATGAAACACTTCACTTGTCCCCTTTTACTGGGACAGAGGCCAAAACTGGAGGCTTTCCAGGTGGAGTCCCCAGTAGCACGACTGCAGAGCAGATATGGTTCCCCAGGGAGCCACAGCCTCAAAGCAACTGGGGAGAGGTCCGTAGCCACAGGAGATCCCAGGGATCTCAGGTGAGTCAGAGATGTCCATGAAATACTATCAGAGGCACAAATAAATAATGTGGAAAATGTTTTCATTTTCTAGCTCAACTTTAGTGTCAGTATGTTGAAATCAGATCATCCATCCACAGAGGGATGTGAATCAAGATAGACCTCGACAGTGCTATTACCATACAGTGTACATGATGATGCTATTATAATACAGGTGATATTGCGACACACATTATATTGCAAATCAATCCTCTACTATAGATATCTAAGTAAAAAAGAAAGCAGGTTGTATTATATACAGTGTAGGAAATTAAAAAAATATTTCGGGGGCAACTTTTGCCCCCACTGTCTAAAACATTGGAGCATTTCCAAAATTTTGGGGGCAAAAATAGTAATTAGTGCATAAAGTTGCTGTTTTTAATGTGAAATGAGCCCAAATTAAAATGCATAATGTTGCAGTAATCACCAGCTTGTGCATGAGTAAATAAAAATAGCATACTATTGCTGTTCCAAAGAAGAAGTGTGCATCATGTGGAATAAGTACGTAATTTAAAAAACACAATCACAAACAGCAGTGGTACTATTTCTAATAAATATAGTGGATGGGGAGATTTTAAAATTGCATTCATTAATATCGTTTATAATAGTATAGTATAGTATAGTATAGTATAGTATATATACTATTGCGTGTTTTAAAGTGCATCAACATTCACATACTTTTGTACATGCCTGAGATAAAACGGTATGGGAAAAGTGCATGCACACACCAAAACATGTACAAGTGTACTCTCATTCCAGTATAAAACTGCCAAAAAGTGGCAAAGGGCTGAACTGCCAGAAAGCAGAAGAGTTCAGAGATAAGATAGTGAGTATTAGATGTGCAAAATAATGGTGAAACTACATATATTCTCTGCAAATAAAAATTCAGTTAAGAAATCATTAAAACAATTCTCAGTTCCGAATAAGCTGGTGTTACTATCCTGTATCAGCAGTAAGCAACATTTACAGTAGTTCAAATTAAAAGACAAAAAGAGCTGTTGCTTCAGCATCGCCATTTGTTTTTGTTTTTGTTTTTTTGGATACCAACTTGATGAATTGTACCAAGTTGATTTTTACATTTTACACAACATTTAAAAAAATGTAATGGTACACTATTGTGTATATATCATAGCATCTTTTATACAAATGTGTTGGAATTAATCATTACAGTTTGTAAAGCAAGAGTCCATTATCGATGCTGATTTACTGTTAGTTAAGCCATATTTCTGCTCCTTGCACATGTGTGCTGTGCCTCTGCCAGATGTTCCAGATTATTTTGCTACAGTTGTGTGTAATAAATATTCCACCAGTTAGAAATGAGGGGTCCAACTTGCTGTTACAGTGAATGATGAGTGTTGAGAAAATAAACCCACCAAAGAAAGCAACAAATTGTCACCTGAAAAAAGTCAGAAGGTTTAAATGTAATTCTGAATGGGGTCGATCAAAATTATCATGTGGCATATGAACGTCCCTCACAGATTCACAATACACATCCAACATGGTACATGGTATGAACAGCTTTCAGAGAACATATGCGTCATGTGATGCTGATGTGGAGCTCACTTTGGTCCCTATTTGTATATGTTAGGAGCTAAACAGGATGCGGTCACGCAGTGTCTCACGGCGATCAGCCCCTTCAAGCAGTGCTGTCGAGGGAAGCCTTTCCAGGATGAGGAGTCGCAGTGCCCACAGAGAGCAGGACCGCCACAGCTGGGTGAGTCAGGCTGCAGCTCAGCTTCTGCAGCAGGAAAGATGTAACTCAATGAGATTTAAAACCGCCGTCTGAGTCTTCAGTAGCTGCTTCAGTTTGATAGTTGGCTGTGAGCCCTTTATTACAATCACCATTTTCATTTGTACGGTGGACGGTTCATTTGGTTTCTCTCACAACTCTCTGGAGACAGGGAAGGGAATCTGTGTACACTGGAGTTTGTACTGCATGCATGCGTGTCTCATGCATTGAAGACAGATTGTAGAGAGAAGTGGAATGCAGTTAGTTGACTGAACGTTGACAGTTGAATGCTGCTGTGCTCACATAGTGAGGAGTCAGTGACTAATGTTGATGGCACGGCCTCCTAGACTCACCTCCACCCACCCCACATCACGTTGTAGAGAAGTGGTGGCCAAACACTTTCTCAGGCCTGTAATTCAGGATTGGATTAGTCAAATGGTTAATGAGTACTCACTGCTCATTTATCAGAAGTCTGTCAGCATAGCTTGGGGAAAGTTGTGAAGTGAAATGGCCTGTAATGATCATGTGTCCTGCAGCCAAACAGACACGTAATATTTGTGTGACTGTATTCCTCAGTGCTGATTGGTTATACCTGTTATTCCTAACTTTTAACCTTGTAGTTCACATCTGTTGTTTGTTTAACCTTTTGAAATGAGCAGGCTACAATTTGTCTGCATATTTGCAACTGTACACATTACATGCACAGCATATTCAGTGTTTATCAGGAATGCAGGGCTGGGTTCAGATGGCTCTTTGTCATTGAGACTGTAATTGTAGGCCTACACTATGAACCCAGTACAGTGTCTCATAATTGCACACTGCCATGATAAGGAGGTCAGATTAAGTCACCATGATTTTGAGTTTCACTACCACCATCTAGTGGTTGTGTTTCAGTCTGTGTCACGCTTCCTGGTGTCAGAGTGGTTCCTTGTTGCTGTTGTCAGTGCGTGTGTTTTTTGGTTTGAAAGTTAGTCGTCTGAAGGCTGACATTAAAACTGCTGTGCTGCTTTAAAAGGAGGCAGTAGTGGAGCTGATTACAATAGTTTAATCAAGCACAAGAATACATGAGTGCAACATGACATTGCAGATGTTTTTACAGCTCAGAAAACATTGCACATGATAGAAGATCCACTGGATTAGAGACTTTGTCCCATAATGGTCAAACTGGTCCTGAAGATACAATAAAATAATGTAATGTGAAATTAAATATTGTAATAGAATTTAAAAAATGTTTTGTATTACACTGTATAACCACCTCCTCTCATTGGTTTTAAAATTTGGGAATGTGTTTATGACTGCGATTATATATTTTACAGACATTTGTAATTTAAGCTCCACAGTGATGCATAAAGTAGCAGGTACTTAAAATGTGTTATTTTGGATTTGTACTACCAGGTGACAAAAACATCCTAAGATTAATTTGATATAATCAGATTGTTATGAGTATATTAACAAAGCTAGAACAGCATCACCACAAATAATATTTAATCCCCAAATCCGTCAGTGTTTGCAGATTCAACATATGATTAATTTCCCTGCATTGTATTTACTGGCGGAAGCATCTTCAGACTCACACAGATGAGATCATAGTTGTGTGGTGACATCATTGGTTTAAGTTGGAGGGTCTGAGGCTGGTGAGTGGGCCAGAGCAGAGATGGGGCTGAGAGCTGTGTTGTACATGTGGTCATGCTGCCTGACTCCACACTGCCTCTGGGTAAGTGAACTCTCTTAGAGTTGTGCTTTTTAGAGTTGTTTCTCTGTAAGACCTGTACGTCCTCTTACAACACAGTGAATGACTGTAGGTAGTATATACAGTATACCGTATGTACTCTAGCTACATCCTATATAATTTCCTTTGTGCAGTTGCTGGTTTGGTTTCTGTCTGGGGCTGCGTACATATTGATGATGTCTGCAGAAGAGGGGAAGTGATGAGCAGCCGTGAGTCACTTCCCAGCAGGTGACGTTTAGTATTAGGAGGAGGACTGTTAGGGAAATTGGAGGCAGTAATAAGATACATCTTGTGTTAGAACTCTATCTTTGTCTTGGTTTCTTTCTGTTAATCTAATTTTAATCTTTTATTAAAATCAGCAGAGGGAATACTTCCTAACAAGGAAACTTAACTCATTTACCCTCTCTCAACTAAGCTAGCAATGTGTGCTTTATGATAAAGGTTTACATGTTGGAATGATGCAACATTTGGATGATTAAAAAAACTATTTATTTTTGGATTGGTTCATTAATTTTTGTCTATATGTCTATATATAAATGATGGAAGATTTACCCGCCCCAATTTCCCGTGGGCTAATGTGACGTCTTCAAATTGCTTTCTTTGTTCAACCATCATTTCAAAACCCAAATTATCCTATTTACAATGAAAGCCTCCTCAAGTTTGAGAAGATGGAACCAACAAATGTTTCACTATTTTGCTCAAAAAATAATCCAAATCATTAATCACTTATCAAAATTGTAAATTGATTTTCTGTCGATTGACTAATACAGTAATTTACTAATTTGTTCAGCAGTAATTTTTAGGATTATCTCAACTTAATTTTCATATTGAGAAGACAGAATATCATGAAAATAGTTACATATTTTTTGTACCACTTGTGCATAAAGGTAATGATATTGCTGTAACTAATACTGCTGTAACTTCCAAATGTTTAATATGAGTAATTTAGCTTTTTCAGGCTGTGTTACCTTGGCCAGTCAAAATACCCAGATAGAGGCAGCCATTTTCAGACTGAGGAGTACGTGAGAGAGGTCAGTTTGTGTGCTGTTGGAAAGTGAGAACCTCACAGCAGACTTGCCTTTAGCACACACACACACACACACACACACACACACACACACACACACACACACACACACACACACTTCAAAGAAAAGTTAATCAGATTACCTGTAGGGGGCATATGTAGACAGGGATTCAGCTTTTATGAGCCCCTCTGTCCCAGTTTGCTCTCAGGTTAACTCTCTGAAGTGCGTCTGGAGTTGCCTACTGTGGCTTTATTTAGGGTACCAGTTCACTGGCACCACATAACAGAGAGCTGTTTAAGTTGGTAGCATGTAACAGGAAGTAAGAAGTGTTTTTTAGTCTGTTCTGCTGTTTGCATGAGTCTGAGTAAGATTCAAACAAACATTCACTTGACTGTTGTGATTCTTGCTTTTGGCAACATTGTGCAGACAAACTGGTTAATAAGTGTACAATCTTACTTCATTGGTAGAGCCCCACCTGTCTTTTCACTCTTCCCTCTCATGCATGTCTAATCCATGTGCTCATTCCTATCTGATTATATCACACTTTCTCATCTAGCTGGGGTCTAGCTTTCTCTTTCTGTTTTTAAATGGAGATGCTGTGTATTATCAACAAATGCAACATCTCTCATCCTTCCTTCCACCGTTGTTTCCACCACTCCTCTGTCCCGGTGTGACACTTCACTGTCCTGCCCTGCAACTGAATCAAGCTGGAGCGACAGAGCACCGCAGAACATATATCACCCTCCCCTCTCCCTCCAGCTCTGAATCAGGGACCTCCCATTCTCTCTCACTCACTCTCTCTCTCTCTCCCTGACTCCGCTCCACACTCCCCACCCAGTTTCTCCTTGACGGTGAGTCCTATAGCGCTGAGTATAGAGAACAGCACTGCTGACGCATTTTCTCCTACCTGCCCGTACCTGCAGAAAAAGGCGAGGAAAGAAACATTTTCTCTCTGTTCCCCTTTTCTCCTCTGGATTTGACTTCACCACCACAATACTCCCTCCTGTTTCCTCTGTTTGGCACAGCATTGGTTGCACTCTGGTTTTCCTTATGGAATACGAATGACCACAGCAGCTTGTGCCACCAGCTGTCCTGCACCATTTCTCCTTGCAGCTTTTTGCCAGAAGGTAGCACAGTATCGCGGCACCATGGGAATATAGCCTTGTTGGATCGATGGATTTTTCAACTTTTAACCTGGGCCTTGTTTTGGAGGAAACGCAGCATCATCAGCTCTGGGAGAGCTGTCGGGTCAGCTGTATCTGAGGCTGGGTTCAGGACAGAGAAGCTCACACCTGAACAACTGGCACAGGTGTCACAGAGCATTGTTAAAAGACAATTCTCATACTGAGTTTTATTAGCACAGTCGATCTATATAATGTAAATGGATATCTAAATGTGTGCCAAACATAAATGGTATGTTGAGGATGTGATTCTGTTATTGCTCGTCACTTCTGTACTTGAGCAGTTGTTTGTACTTTGTGGGCTTGAAGCCAGAGAAACATGGCTGAGAAACCTGTTGGTAGATAGCGCAGCAAATTTTTGGAGTAGTGTCCTGCATAACTAATAGTAAGTGCTGGCCTTACATAACCTTTACATGCCCACTTGGTTGGTGTGCCAGCTAGCATATCTTGTGTGCATCGAAATAGACATTAGAAAGCTTCACAATTCACTTAAGGCCGACAGCCTGGAGCCTAGACAGTGATGAGTTGAAACAGAGTCCTGACGGCTCCGCTGGGACTGCACTGCAGAAAGGCCATTTAGAAGAGAAACTGAGGAGAGGCTCCGTCCTGTAACGGTCAGGGACTGACTGTCGTTATCTGTGCTGCAGTGCTGTAAGCAGCAGACACCACCAGCATCACCACATTGGACTGGCTGAGCTGTGTTGTTGTTCTCTGTCACCTTCCTCACTGCTGCAGTATTGACCCAGCAGCGACACACATCAGTGAATACCTAGGACACTGTCCCTGGACTGCCATCTCTCCAGCATAAGCAGACTCTAATGATTCCCTGCTGCTGTGATAGTAAGAGTCACAACTCAGTTCACAAACTCTAGTCTGACAAAGCGGGTCTTGCCAGTAGTGGATCGTGATGGAGTATCTGGGGGACAAGCTGTCAGTGGCCCACTCTCAGGTGTCAGGATGGGTGGGAAATGTCCGTCGCTCCCTTCATGGGGCATTCAGCCTTTTATCCAGCTCGGTGGAGAGGGGAGGCAGGGGAGAGGACGGGACTGGGGACTTCAAGCGAACCAACTCCTTGCGCTCCCTGGCCTCCCGCAGCAGGGAGTCCATCCGCAGGTTCTCACTGCGCAGCCAGCAACGTCTGTCCCTACGCAGGCGCACCGCACCCAACACCCCCACTACTGTAAGACAACACGCACCTTTAAAGTACAAACACACACCAGGGAAGCACAGATACCACCTTTCACCACTGATACCAGAATCAGAAGTATTGGCCAGGGAGCAATGAGATTCATTATTTTAACTGACCAGTAGAGTCAGTATTTACCATAACTATATGCTCAGCAGTGTTACTTTAACATCTGTTGAAGTTAAATAAAGCACAAGTGGAATTCAAGTCATTTTGCAGCAATGTCCATGCAGTTCTGTAATGTCACTGTGTTAACAGCTGCTCCTTCGTCAACTATTTGGTCTCTAGCCAAACATGTCAAGAACTTATCCATCTGCCCCCCCCTGCTGCTTCTCATCCATCTCTTTCTATGCTTTCATCACTTCTCCATCTTATATTGTCCTTGGCACAATGTAAACCTTTCTTTGTCCGTCTCTCTTTGTTTAGCAAAGCGGTTGTTAGACTGGTTCTTCAGGTCATCATGTCGCCTATCATTTGTGTTTTTAGGAATAGAATTATGCACAAAGACTGACAAAAGAAGGAAAAGTGGGATTCCTATTAGTATCGTATTTGTGTCGCCAAAAAACTAAACTCTTGAAGAGTACAAAAATCTCATTCATTGGCTTCCTATCACTCGTCTCCACCCTGCCATCTAACTTGGTCTGAGCTCTATGTAAAGGACAGATTTAGAAATCCATGTAGGGATATGGATACATTGCAGTGAAGTCGTTTCTATCTTTAGGTTACTCCTGTTTGCTGAACTCCCGAGCAACACCTCATGAGTCACAACTCCTAAAGATAAGAGGTGTTTTCACAAGTGGATGAATGACAGTAAGAGGTCAGTAATGGTTAGCCAGTAAATGGGTGAGAGGAGGCAGGGGAGGGGGCTACCCATTTCTCTGTGAGCCCAAAATTGTTAGAACGGGGTTGTATGTCCATAGATGGAGACTAAGTGGAAAATGTTTCTGGTGTACTATTATGTGAGTGTCATTATAATAGATTTCCAGATAATGGAAACCTTGAGGTGTGTATGACAGTTGAAAGTGATGAATGCTTTTGTCTACATTATTTGTGTACGTTTTGCATGAGCCTGTGCCAAGTGACGGCAATACCAGAACTTCAGCCAATAGAGTTCTTACACTAACAGACAACATCCAGTTAACCAGAGAACTTTGCAATTCTTAATATTTTGAGTACTTTTTCATTATTTATAGGTGTCTTACCGAATCTCACTGTGAATAGTTGAATTGGCACAGCATTGAAATCTGATAGATCATAACAGTCACAGATAATCTCAAATGATTTTGCAAGACGACAGGTTTCCAAATCTCTAGACCATCTAAGTACTCTGACATGACTTTTGTGTCATATCAGATGTTGTGTAAATATAAACTGCCAACTTGTCATGTCGACCATGCTTTGAAATGACCTGCCTGGTGTCATGAGTGGTAGATACATGTCAATACAAGCAGTAAACATATGGAAACCACCAATTTAAGTAATAATTTATAATTTAAGTAATTTCTAAGAAGGTATTAAAATCTTAAACAACTACATTTAAACAAATATAATAAATCATATTTGCAAAAATCAAGTTAAGTGAAACTTTATTATCTCACCTGGAGAAATTTAAATGACAAAAACATAAAATGCATAAACACTAAAACACACTCAGACAGGTCAAGAAACATCAGCCGTAATTTATTAATGAGGGACTTTAAATTAATGGATACAAATGATTTGTGATGTGGACGTTCAAAGAGCATTGTCAAGCTAAAACAATAAGCCATGAGTTTCATTTTTTGGAGACGAGTGTGACCTGATGACAGGACAAAACTGTCTGTGAGAAGTGTGTTACTAACAATATATTATATCTTAAATGTCAGGGTAACTGTAATTGCTATTATAACTATTACTGCAACTATTTATAGACATGTGACTGCTGTTTATTGCTGTTTTTTATCTTCAAATCATCTCTGGGCTCAGCTATTAGCCATGTATGTATCTACTAGACAAACAGCGCTTCCAACAAATTGGAGATACATCGACCTGTACAGTTCAGAGACAAAAATTGAACTCAAACAATGGTCATATTTGGCAAAAACCAGGAAAACAAAGACCAGGCTGAAAGAAATGAGAATAATCCTTTAAGTCAGGCCCAGTGCTCTCTGAGTTCAGTTCTTAAGCCAAGTCATGTTTTTACATTCTTTCCCTCTGTTCTTACTAGACGCTTTGTCTGTACGAACCACTTATGTAATGAAAGAAAAACACAGTACTGTTGGGCTTTGCCTAGCAGAGTTTGTCTTAATGTAAGCCCTCTGACATGTGGCCAGAATGCCCATTTGTTGACATGAGATTAGAGCTCATGGGAGCAGTTGTTTTGAATATCTGTAAGATATTGATATTGATTACTGGCGTGTGCATGCAGAGCATATTTTCCCACTCCACCCTAGCCAGATTGATTAGAGCAGATGAGTAGAGAATGGGGAGTGGTGACGTACTGCAAGTATTACGTGTTTTTATGGCTGTTAATGGTCTCACAGTATTTGAGATGGTCGTTTCAGATCCCATTTACAATAACCTGGATAAGCTCACAACCACGATCATGAGCCATGTTCCAGTCATAGCAGCTGTATGTTGATGTTAGCTGCAGTACTGAGGTATGTGAACACCTTCACACAGATTTGAGGTCTGATTTGAAGTTAACACACACTCATCCATTTTGACTGTGAAGACTGCAGCACTGATCACACAGATGCACACACATTCTTGTGCTGTTAACTGGGTTATAAGCTGGTGTCTTGGATGCTGTGTTCATATAAACACACTTATATTATATCTACAGTAGCTGCTCACTCTGTGTTCTCCGCTCTGACGTAAGACCATCTGTTAGGTGCTTTACAGCAGAGACCTTCCCTTTTCAAGGCAACAGCAATGCAATTACTCACTTTCCACTTAACTGTTGAGATAGGAGCTGTTTCTCCGTCCTGTGTGAGTGTGTCACCGGGATATATGTGTGGCACTCAGCGATCAGTGTGCTATCACGTAGAAGTTTCCAAGACCTCGTTCCAGCGCCTTCCTCCTCAGATTGTCAGTCAGCCCTATTTAGTGATCAGCCCTTTCTCTCCTTCATCCTTCCATTCATCCGCTCTTTGTTATGTTGTTTCCCCCAACACACCCTTCCTGTCTAGGCGAAGCTGGCTATTGCTAACGTTATTAAGGAAAAGCCTTCCTCCTGACAGCTATAAATCATTGATACTGAACCTGTTGGTTCAGTAGACCTCCTTCATCAACCGTATTCTCCATGTTTGTGGTTGATAGCAGAGCCTACACCTGTGAGTATCCATTCAGCAGAGCAATTGAACAATCTTGGCGCTTAAAAATGTTTTGTTTTTATTGTTTGGCCAGTAAACCTGTCTAACCTGGCATTGTCTGTAGATGAATGCAGACTGCGCCAAAAAAGAAAGTAGAAAGAGTCCAATTAAGGTGAACCGAGGCTGTTAAAAGCCCCTATTTTACTGAATAATAAATGGTCTGAGATTACAAATGAGCCTTACAAATTCTACTTTGAGCAGCCTTTCCATAAGTCTTTTCTTTTAGCTGCTGTATAATGGCGCCTCTCTTCAACATGTTCCAGCAAATACAATGTTCCTCCTCTATGCTGATCAGGTGAGGGTGTGTTCTGGGTGTGTTTAGGTTGAGTAACACACACACACAAACATAGGATAGGAATTTTTATCACCAGAACTTTACAAGGTTGTAAGATTTTTATCTTGGCATTTTGACAACAGTGATAGCAGTGTACAGCAACAGGTAGAAGAGAGAAGGATGACATAATACCAAGGTCTCCAGCTGGAACTGAACTGAGGATGGTGCAACTACATACAGTAGTACGCTCACAATGATGCCCCATACTGGGCCTTTAACATCTTTCATAAAGACACTTAAGGTCTCAGTATGCTTCAAACAAACAAGGTTGTAGGATGTGTCCGACCACATCTAAAGTCAAAGGTGTTTATACCTGTTCCAAACCTGCTCACTTTCATACCTCCACACACCTGGCCATTTGCTGCATGAATGTCTGATTGTTTGATTCTGAAAAATACCAAGATTGTTGGCGGCATCTCCCGATTCCACAGTCCCAAAGGTGTTTTCAGACACTGTTAAGGGCCCAGTATGCTTTAACAGAAGTGCTTGTTGGATGGCAAAACAATGCCTTAAACCCCCTTCTCTCACACAGACAATCCACCAAGCTAATCCACGTCCCGCAGCCATTGGCCAGGTGTGCAGAGCTGAGAAGGTTGGCAGTGTTTTGAACTTCTTCCCACAACTATTTCTGTCACTTGTTGTATGTTCATCCAAGAGCAACACTATGAATGCCTTTCAGGAGAGACAGTTTGAAAATGTGCACCGGTCGGTGGCCATATGGAACAGCTATAAACATTTTTTGCCTTCTGACGTGGTCGGACAATTTGTCATACAAACAAGTTCTTTTCAAGCATACCCCACCCTTAGAAGAGCCAATAAGCACTTCATTTGAAGCATACTGAGGCCTTTAACCCTGTCAAAGAGCCTGAATTAATAGTACATTTACACTTACTTCTGGGCCACAATCCATTCTACATATTATTAATAAAAGGATCATCAAGACTGCTGTTTTTAGAACACATCCATGCAATATGTGTTATTGATCTATTGCTTCTGTTGATACTGTATTGAATGAATAACTCATTAATGTTTCTATAGTTCAGACTTACTATCATACATCTCTCTCTCTGTAGCCCATTCTTTGAGCTGCCCCATTTAATTGACCACTAGATAAGTGGAGTATGTGGTTGGTGTTTCTGCATGTTCAATCTACAGTCTGATTTGGACTAGAGGCTTTGTTCATTGTTGTCTCTGACGTGTGTGTATTTAAGGGTAAGTGGTGTGACCCTGTGATGTCAACTTGAAAAGTGTGAGTGCTGTAAATCCTTGAGGAGAGGATGAACTCGAGTACAAGTGCTTTCTCAGATGGCATGCTCACTGTTCTGTTTTCTTTTTTCCTGTCAGGAAAGGCTTAGCTGATGAATGACATCCTGCTCTGCTGTTCTTTTTTTCTCACTCTCTTCAGCTATGTTATGCTTCCGCAATCCAAATGTATCACCGTCAAACTCCACCTCAAATGTTCTTTCTATCTTATTGTCCCTTTTGCACTCTTTGGAGTACTCCTGTATCTCTGCTCTCACATACACAAAGAAAACAAGGATTGCATTCATGAAGCTTTAAGAATGAGCTCTGATCTACTCTCACTGCTCAGATAAACATCACTAGTAAACTGCTCTTATAGTCTAGGAACCTGGGCGATTACAGAACCAGGTGTATCACATTTCTCTGTCCACCCCTCAGGCAATGTCTGAGGACAGAGGGATTTTCTATTGTTTTTGCCTATATAGGCCAGGGTTATCAGTTAATGCGCCGACGTGCCTCTGTGAGCACTGTGTAGTTTTGAGACAATATGTCCTCTGTACCCACCTCATTAAAAGAGGCATGGTTCAATAGGCAGCAAACACACACTCAATCACCCACCCACCCATCTCCGTCATTGTCCCCGCTCTGCTCCTGTGTCCATTAACTCATCCATTCACCTTTCATTATCCTTCTTACTGTACCACTGCTGGCTGCTCAAGCTCGACAGGATGCAGCTCTATTAGCAACACCGTTGGCTCTTCAGTAGCAGTTGACATTGATTAACCAACTACTGTATTTTATTATTCATAATAATGGGAGACTGTTCTTGTCAGTTGAACAGAATTTTGACCAGTAAAGACATTTTAGCTTAGCAATGAAAATCTAAATGGACTATTCACAAATATTTACCAGACTTAACTAAGGTTCAGATGTAAAGTGTCAAGTGAGAGCTGCTATTGGTGTCTCTCATGCTAGTCTGTTATGTAATTTGGATCCAACTGATTCCTCCTCGTTCATTAATTATTTTTCTCTTCCTCCTGCTTCCAGGTGCAGCAGAAGCAAGGTGGTGAAGAGGAGGGGAGGGACTCAGAAACACTAGTCCATGAGACTGACAGTCAGTACGGGACCTGGGAGACGGGACTGCGCACTGATGACAGGTAAACACACATTACACAGTCTCCACCATCCAGAGATGGGATGTGTTTTTATGTGTGTTCAGTGTGTTTACTTGCACACAACACTGTCAGAATTGTCCGTTGCATTGCAGAAGGGCATGCAAACACAACTACGGTAAGCGCAGTAGGTCAAAGTTGAAACAGGAAATATATGCAATGTAATCTATGTTAACTGCAAATGATTTAGGTCATCTTTATCTTAATTTTTACGTCTGAATAAGTGGTTTAGAATAACTGAATTAAACTGGACTTAATTGAAACTCGGCTATAGGTTTGTGCCATGATGTATGCACACATGCATTCCAGTGTGTCTAGCGTTGTGTCCATGTTCCTGTGTGTGTACAATTAAGCTGGGATGGAAAACATTAACTGATAGGAAAATAAGGGCCAGTATGGAAAAAGAGATTTTCAGTAGTTGGTTTCTGTGGAGCCTCACCAGTAGGACCAGTGTTAAAGCAGCACAAGAAAGATGGTACAGATTATTGTCTCTATGTACGGTATCTGAAGGAGTGCATTCTCAAAGGAACTGCACCTGACATTAAAGATGAAGCATAGATTTATATTTTAAAAAAATGTTTGCATCGACTAAAATCCACTAAGATTCCACTGAAGTATGTCATTAGCTTTGTTGGCTTAAAAAGGCAGAATCAATCAAATGTTTAAGTCCAGTGGCAAGAACCTTAATATTATGTTTTGTATGTAACCCAATAACACTTAAGTATCTTCTGTGAATTTTTGAATAATAAAAAGTTAAAATAACTAACACAGATATATTGCTCCTCTGTGTCAGTAGTTACATTGCATTACATTGCTGTCTGTCCTGACCTCCTGTGGTCAGAAAATATCACAACATTTGCTAAAAAGAACGGGTAGTAATTCAGATCAAATTTGTAAAAAAAAAAAAAAAAAAAAAAAAAGGTTAATTGTAGGTTATTACATAGATTTTTTTTATATGAATCACATGTTTATCACTGTCTTGCAGTCTGTTTTTAAGTGCGTCATCTAAATCATAGCTTCGCACAGTCTTGGCAGGAACAAAAGAAACTACAGTGGGGCAAAAAAGTATTTAGTCAGCCACCAATTGTTCAAGTTCTCCCACTTAAAAGATGAGGTCTCCAATTTTCATCATAGGTATACCTCAACTATGAGAGACAAAGAGAAAAAAAAATCCAGAAAATCACATTGTCTGATTTTTAAAGAATTTATTTGCAAATTATGGTGGAAAATAAGTATTTGGTCAATAACAAAAGTTCATCTCAATACTTTGTTATATACCCTTTGTTGGCAATGACAGAGGTCAAACGTTTTCTGTAAGTCTAAACAAGGTTTTCACACACTGTTGCTGGTATTTTGGCCCATTCCTCCATGCAGATCTCCTCTAGAGCAGTGATGTTTTGGGGCTGTCGCTGGGCAACACGGACTTTCAACTCCCTCCAAAGATTTTCTATGGGGTTGAGATCTGGAGACTGGCTAGGCCACTCCAGGACCTTGAAATGCTTCTTACGAAGCCACTCCTTCGTTGCCCGGGCGGTGTGTTTGGGATCATTGTCATGCTGAAAGACCCAGCCACGTTTCATCTTCAATGCCCTTGCTGATGGAAGGAGGTTTTCACTCAAAATCTCACGATACATGGCCCCATTCATTCTTTCCTTTACACGGATCAGTCGTCCTGGTCCCTTTGCAGAAAAACAGCCCCAAAGCATGATGTTTCCACCCCCATGCTTCACAGTAGGTATGGTGTTCTTTGGATGCAACTCAGCATTCTTTCTCCTCCAAACACGACAAGTTGAGTTTTTACCAAAAAGTTCTATTTTGGTTTCATCTGACATTCTCCCAATCCTCTTCTGGATCATCCAAATGCTCTTCAGACGGGCCTGGACATGTACTGGCTTATGCAGGGGGACACGTCTGGCACTGCAGGATTTGAGTCCCTGGCGGCGTAGTGTGTTACTGATGGTAGCCTTTGTTACTTTGGTCCCAGCTCTCTGCAGGTCATTCACTAGGTCCCCCCGTGTGGTTCTGGGATTTCTGCTCACCGTTCTCGTGATCATTTTGACCCCACGGGGTGAGATCTTGCGTGGAGCCCCAGATCAAGGAAGATTATCAGTGGTCTTGTATGTCTTCCATTTTCTAATAATTGCTCCCACAGTTGATTTCTTCACACCAAGCTGCTTACCTATTGCAGATTCAGTCTTCCCAGCCTGGTGCAGGTCTACAATTTTGTTTCTGGTGTCCTTTGACAGCTCTTTGGTCTTGGCCATAGTGGCGTTTGGAGTCTGACTGTTTGAGGTTGTGGACAGGTGTCTTTTATACTGATAACGAGTTCAAACAGGTGCCATTAATACAGGTAACGAGTGGAGGACAGAGGAACCTGTTAAAGAAGAAGTTACAGGTCTGTGAGAGCCAGAAATCTTGCTTGTTTGTAGGTGACCAAATACTTATTTTTCCGAGGAATTTACCAATTAATTCATTACAAATCCTACAATGTGATTTCCTGGATTCTTTCCCCCCCATTCTGTCTCTCATAGTTGAAGTGTACCTATGATGAAAATTACAGGCCTCTCTCATCTTTTTAAGTGGGAGAACTTGCACAATTGGTGGCTGACTAAATACTTTTTTGCCCCACTGTACATGACTCAGGCTCTGTTTGATTAAAAATGGTTACAGCAACAACACAGTTGTTTTCAGAAGTGTTTCCTAATTTTTTTTTCTTTTTAACCTATTTCAGCCTCACTCCTGCCACTCCCAGTTCTGAAAGCAACCTCAGCCCCTCACCAAGGAAGCCCACCCCCCCACACACGCCAGGTAATCATGCCTCACAGTTTGATACGGACACTCTGGACAGCCTCCCTCCCTCGTCCTCATCTGAGAGCCAGTCACTCCCTTTCCCTGATGTAAGTATTATCTGAGTTAACCACAGCTCAGTTCTTATCATGCTACACATTACCACATGTGCCTTTACCAGTCTCTCGTGTCTGATGCTGTTGTTTTGATTTGATTTTTCCACCAGCAAAAACTGATCAGTGGTCAGGCCTTTTCATGTTTTAGCAACGAATGTGTGTCGTGACTGCGTTGACACTTGTGTCCTCGACCATACTGGTATGTTTACGTGTTGGCTCATGTATGTTTCTCATGTCTGGACGTCCAGGCCCCGACCGCTCTGTTAGACACCAGCGCTCTTCGCTCCAGAGCTCAGCTGGGGAAGAAACGAGCCCCACGGACACGGCCCTCCAAGGCTGCCCGTCAGAGTGCTGCACTGGCAGAGGAGGAGGGAGGAACCACTGAGGACTGGCTTTACCGAGACTCCACAGGTTAGCACTTGACACCAAACAAGACCAGCTAAAATCTTAATAAGGTTTACATTACATTAGATGAGCTGCACTATACAGGTGTAGGTGAAAATGATGCACTCAGAAGTTTAATATTGTTGCCCAAATGTGCTCAGAAATGGAGGACTGAATGTATAACTACACTCCTATCTCATACCCCGGACTGTACTGTATGCTCGCTTATGACAATAATTTGTGTTCTCACTATGACAGAGGCAAAGGTTGACCCTAAGGACGATGACTCGGACTCTGAGGAGCAGGCCAGAGGAGCTGATGCCAGCCCTGCTGTTGCCTCACAGCCACAGAGGGTCGCACTGTTCCCTGGGATGGACCCTTCAGCTTTAAAGGTGAGCCTCACTTTGCGTTTGTCAAATATAGTCATAAAATGTGTATGTTAAACAGTCCTGTCTAATTCTATGTATCAGTTAATGCTTACTGTAGTATTTCTTGTTTGCCCTCTCTGGCCATGTATTGTATAAGTTTCTAAATGTGTCCATTCCTGGTGTCAGGCCCATCTGAAGAAGAGAGGCGACTCTGACAATCAAATCGATGGACCTACTCCCTCTCAATCCCAGCTTTCTCGCTCTCCCAAGTCGCCCTTCCTTCCCAGGGCAGCGCGTGTACTGCCCCCACCTGGTGGGAAAGAAAATGGGTAAGCAGGAACAAGTTACAGAAAACTTAACTTTCTTTGGAGACAGGAACTTGTCAGCACAATGTTTAACTGTTTGTCCCTGCATTTCAGTTCAGTAATGCTGTCCGTCTCTTATCTGTGTAGTGAGGAGGACTCCCCCCAGTGGTTGAAAGAGCTGAAGTCCAAGAAGCGCTTGAGTCAATATGAAAATGAGAGCTAAGTAAATAATGAGGTGAGACTGAGTTTTTGAATGTTCTCTCCGTCTTTCACTGTGTGTATTAAACAAACATAAAAGTTATTTACATTTTTGACACCTGTTGTCTTCTCATACTCCCCTCCAGGTTGCCTTAACAGATGAATCTATATGAAACAGAAGCCTTAACGTTCGACCCAGAGAGTAGCAGAGGTGAATCTACAGCTGCTTATGTATTTTTTTCTATTTGATTTTTGTTCTCTTCCCTTCTGGGTTGATAAATGTGCATGGTGCCTTTTTTTTATGGAGAGTCTCTGTCTTACGGAAAAAGAAAAGCGAGCGAGGAGGAAATAAAACCATCAGGCTGCTCTGCTTTATCCATTTCATGCTTGAACCAGTGGAAGCTCTTCTGTACCAGGAGGCACTTCACATGGACACTTTAATAGGGACCAGGAGAAGTGGGGGGGGGAGGCAATTATTTCCTGTCAGGCCGCATTTCAGGAAATGGTTAACTTGTGGGACCACGACGCCTCTTTATCCTGGTCGTGCTTCATCACATGCTGGAGGACAATCCAGCCAATCCTCTACAAGGTGTTTGTATTTAGTTTCCTTACTCTGCTAATACGTACAATGTGGCTGTGTCTGCGTTGGACGTGTATGTGTTATTATCAGACAGTGGAGGTTGTTGATGGGAGCCACACAAGCATTGCCATAGGATAACATTTCAGACACTAATGATTTTCCTTCTTGAACATAGAGAACAAATCACTGCTGACTTGATTGTCAGCGAGAGTGTATATCATGTTAGTAACTGTAATGAGGAGATGTTATATTTATATTATATCATTGATTTAACAAAGACAGAGAGCTAGTTTTGAAAACATTAAGGTGCATCACTACAATAGAGGCTCCACAGCCTTTTACTTTGATACACTCCACAAACCTAACAGTGTCACAGTCGCTGCATACTGTATATCTTTTTGTCTAAATACTTTGTGGGAGAGGGACGGGGGACTTGCATCTGTCAATCATGCACACTCCTTATCAGCACAAATACACTCTTCAGTCTTTTGAAAACACTAATCAGTTCCCTCTTTTAATAAATTGAATGATTGTAGCAGTAAGTTCATTATAAGCCATACTTTCACCTTGTAGCCCTTGCACACACTCCTCGATCATGTTTTGACTGTTTCTCCAACGAATGTGCAATTTCGTCCCCACTGGTGTGCATGCACAACCTTTGCTGTCAAACCAGGCATTGCTCAAACTGACTGGCTCAGAGTGTCGGGGTGTTGGCTTACACTACTCCAGTGGAGGGATGGTTTGTTCACTACATTGTTTAAATGACTCTACCCTCTATAATACTCCAAAAACAACCTGAACATTTGCTTCACAACTCAACTGTAATCTTCCTCCTCATGTTTGCCACCCACCCACTCTCTCTGCTTCTCTATAAAGCACTTTGTCACTTGATGCACTACAGCACTGACCTCTGCCCCCTCTTGTTGGCCATGTCTCGTCTCCTGTATTGTTGGAGTGCTCATGCAATGCAAGTGAATGTGTTGGTCGAGTCCCCGATTGTCCCTGGTTTCTATGTACATGACGTTTTACTTTGTCATAAAATGTGAGGGTTTATTTTTTATGTCCTTCTTTGTCCTTTTTTTATTTGAAAGTAAAGATGTATATTGCACTGTGTTGTACTGGCCAGTGTCCTAAAGTGAATACATTCTTAATAAAATGTACTTGACTTGAGCTGCACGTCTCTATCTAGTATTTCTCTGGCTAAGTTTACCCCTGTGAACATTAAAAAAACAAAATTTTCTTCATTTTTCTGGGTATTTCTGTGATTGGTGAGTGTTGTGTGCACTCCTTGAAAAGCCTTAATCAAGCTTTGAGACTATTTTAATCAAATCACTTATTGGAAGTCTTATTGAGTCGAGCAATGTCTGTGATTAAAATCATTGCTAAAGTTAATAAGATTCTATTCTAAGATTTGCAACTGCTGCCAATTTGCTTCCCAGTCCAACCTATGAATGGATGTATCTGATCCCACTAACCCACATTTGCGAGAAAGGTGTGAGGAAGTTTGGTGTGGTTGAGACTGGGTGTAGTCCCAGAGTGTGTGCATGTTTGTGTGTGTTTGTGCTGAGCAGGGCTGTTTGCTGAATCCTCTTGGCTCTCGGTCCCTGTGCCCGCACACAGTGCTCACTGGCAGCCAGGCGGATGGGCAGGGCAGCGTGTGCCAACACAGCTGCCTATTGAGAGGCAGCGTTACGGACACAATGTGAGCGACAGACTTGCTGTATCAACAGCTCCCCCTTTTCTGCTGTTGTGGCCAGAAATAAACCATAAATACCCCCCCATCCCTGCCCTCTAATGGCTCAACCCCACCAAACACCAAGTGGCACCGAAAAAGAGGGACACTACCACTTCCTAGCAGGCATACCCAGGTAAAAACCTCACTCTGGACACAGTCTGTAATAATTCCAATGCAATGGAGTTGATGGTGCTGCATCAAGTGAAGACCCGGGTTTGGAGGATTTTGGTTTCATGGACTGTAATGGAACCAGATAAAGGACTAATGTGTGTATATTGAAAGGGATAAGGATATAATCTTGTGTATCAGATTCAATTGATATAATAATAGAATATTAGGCAAGTGGTTGCTACTTTACTTTAGGCCAAAATGAATACAATCTTCCTGTTCAAGGGTGAGTTCTAAATTGCAAATGTGACTCTGAGCTTTCCTTCTGTGTGCATATGTGTGCCCATGTTTATGTGCTTGAACATGCACGTATGATGGATGGTGCTTTGTCTGTGTGTGTGCTGCTGCCAAAAAGTGGAGGAGCAGTGGATCAGGAGGATGTCGGAGCAGCAGAGTGCCCCGGAGCAGCTGGCTGCTGGGAAGAGCCAGGGTGGAGCTGGAGCCACGTACAAGGTACTGGAATAACCTTTTGTGCAGAGATGGTTTGATCTGGGAAGGAGTGCTCACTGGCTCACAGTTATACAGGCTCATGTATGCACACCTGGAGCGGTCCAGTACAACCACCAAGTCCAACTATTGGTTAGAAAATCTGCTTATTATGTAGCCTGGTGAGCAGACCTCAGAATACTAAGTGATTCTATAGTATTTTGGAGCACTCTGTGGTCGGGTCCTTCTCTGTCTGTATTTACACAATATGTCTTCTTAGTGAACAATAGTGGGTGAACCTGACTCCTCACTGTGTTGTTGCCATGCTGGTAAATATCCACCTTTATGGTCCCTCTGTGTGATCCAGGTGGTGCTGTTTGAGTTTGAGAACTTCCAGGGCTGCAAGGCCGAGTTTTCTGCAGAGTGTAAAGATGTGACAGAGAAGGGACTGGAGAAGGTTGGATCTATGATAGTTGAGTTAGGACCGTAAGTAATGCTCAATTCACTCTCTTTGAATTCATTTCTTTAAGTTCATTTAGAAAACATATGTATCAAGAAACTAGTTTGCTAGATAATGTTGTCATATTTCCATCTGTGTTCTCCTTTTTCCTCTCAGCTGGGTGGGTTATGATCGCCATGGGTTCACAGGGGAGCAGTTTATTCTGGAGAAGGGCGAGTATCCACGCTGGGACACCTGGACCAACAGTCAGAACAGCTACACCTTCTTGTCTCTAAGGCCACTCAAAGTGGTGGGTGACTAGTCTCAATACAAAACTCCCTACACACTTTATATTATTGTTAGTCAACAGCTGCTGGAGACATTTGAAGGACTTGGAAGTATCCATGTGTCTGTTTCTCCTCTATAGGACAGTGCTGATCACAAGCTACACCTGTACGAGAACCCTGGATTTACTGGTAGAAAGATGGAGATTGTTGACGATGATGTGCCCAGTTTGTGGGGCCATGGTTTTCAGGATCGTGTAGCAAGTGTCAAGGCTCTTAACGGAACGTAAGATGCTCCCTACATCCCCCTTTCATCCATGTGTCACTCCCTCTCTGGTGTTTCTCTTGTTTTTCTGTTTTACCGATCCAACACCAAGCAAATTGTCTAACAGTATTTTGAGGATATTGTGAGTCAAGCATCACAGTTTGTCTGTTTTCCCTCCCTCCAGATGGGTCGGCTACATGTACCCAGGCTACAGGGGGCGCCAGTTTATCTTCGAGCGAGGAGATTTCAAGCACTGGAATGACTGGGAGGCCCCTGCACCTCAGATCCAGTCTATCCGACGTGTGCGGGACATGCAGTGGCACAAGAGGGGCTGTTTCATTGTTCCCGACCCAGCTCCGGCTCCCGGCCCTGGCCCCGTCCCTGACCCCGACCCAGCACCTCCTGCCCCTCCTGCCACAGCTGGAGCCAGCTGAGCAGGATCCTCACACGCCTACCAACCCCCTCCTGCAGCCTCCCCCTACACTGCCGACAGTGCCTGCCCTCTGCCTTAACCTAAACATGGCAACCGCTGCTTGTGCCCAGTGAGGAGTGCCATGTATGTTTCAGTGGCGAATAAAAGTTGTTTGACCTGGAGTTGGCCCTGTTTGTTGGTGATGTTATATTTGTAAGTCAAGATGGAAATGGCGTTAACTGAGATACTAAAGATTTGGGGGGAAAAAACACTATTAGAGATGGAAAACTGACACCTATGTGGAAATAATGTAGCCTACTTTGTCAGATATTTTCCTTCAAGATAAATTGCAGATGTGTTTTGAACTGAATTTATTTTCAGGTCATGTGTACCACTTTTATTGCTTGTGTTTTCCCATTTTAGTCAGATAGCTCAAAACCTCATCCAGCATTAAGAGCACATGACTTATTCAGTCAATATGTGGATACGCATCTGCTTAACAGCAATGGAAGTGATGTCATACTGTATGTATGCTTGCTATTAAAACAGAGTGCACTGCATTCCCTTCCATACTCATCATTGTGCATGTGATGGTTAGTCATCCTCATGATGAATGGGCACCAAGTAAACATAAGGAACTACTATATTAAACTCATGTAAATATTAAAAAGTATCTTAATTATGTGTACAGTTTTGGTAAGTTAAATGTTAGTCTTCTGATAATAATGAGGCAAGATCAATGTTGCACAATCCAAATAGATTCCATCTGCAGACTTGACTACTTTTTACGATGACATAAAATTACACATGCAGGCTAGTATTTAGTAGATGTTGATGTAATCTGTAAAAATAGAAACCATTCCCCTCATAACATTACTAAGAAGAGTCTTTTGTCTGTTTGTTTCTCTATAGTGTGGAGTTTAAATCAATTAAAAACAGAGAATAGAGTGACACAGACCTGCATTTTAACATATACATGAGTATACATGAGTATATCTATCTATTACTTGCAAAAAACATGCAGTTGGCCACCTGTAATCCTTAACTACTGCACATCTGTAGCATACTAACGTGTACCGTACTGGATCATGAGGAGGAAACTTCAGTTAGGAGGTCGAGTCAGTCCACATTGCATATAGATTATGTGGATTTCTGATATATTCTGATAATTCTCAGTGTGCATTTTGGACTATTTCTGGGCTGTAGTGTCACTTTCCGGCACCTGAATCTGTTGTTTTCACTGTAGCATAAAGCCTTCTTGACATGAGGCCTACCACCCAGACCCCTGATTCAGACGTACACAAAAAGATTGCACTACAATATGCTGAACTGCTTAAATCCTTTGACAGAACCCCAGATATACGCACAACCTTATATATTCTTCATAAACAGTAGATGTAGGCTCAGGCCTGTGTTTTGGATCATCAGCTGACAGATGGCATTCTCATAAACAGCTCAGTTTTACTGGAGTCTAGTGCTCTCTCATACATGCATCTTTCCCGGTGTCTATTCAACTGAAATTAAGTGTAATGACGTAAAAAAAAAAACATACGGTCAATAAAATAGTCACCACCTATTTTCAGCAGCATGTGGCTTTGTTCACTACAATTCATAGACCTGAATTTGCCAAAATCCTGAGTGTTTCTCAAACACATTCCCCTGTGTGCCTTATGTGAGATTCATTGAAATGGTGAAACAGCGTTTGAATGCACCACAAACAGTTCACTGAACCATTTCTGGCTGTGAATTAATGAGGACTGACTGACTCTGTGTTTTATGAGGTACAGTTATCTACAGGAGGTGGAACATTTCACACATAACTTGGATAGTTTAAGAACTTTGATGCCCAAGATCCTCACACTCTCCATCTGGGACTTGCATTGTTTGCCATTTCATTTCAATGGAATATACTCTGTTCATATCTATCAATCAGATCTTCGAGGTGGCCAACAGACGTGTTGTGGAAATGCAGGCACAACTACAAGAACACATGCTTCACCTACATGCACTGATCTTTTTGCACTTCTTCACACGGTCAGTGCAAGGTCAGTTTAGCGCCCCTAGAGCTATACAGGTGTTCATTTGCTTTCTTAAGGGTGCAGTACAGTAAAGCTATGATGGTGATCAGTTGAGAACACTGCCACCAGCAGATGTGGAGAGGGACTCAAACGCTTTACTTTATAATAATAATATTCTATCTTTTAGAAAAGGTCTACATTCAAAAGTTTAGTTAGATTAAAATTCTACTCAAAAATAGTTGTTTTCAAAGGCCCAGTGTTCCACATGCTCATTGGTCTGTCTCTTACAAGATAATATTGCCCACTGCAATTGAGCAGGTGAAAAGTGTATCACAGCCTAAACCAGTATTGTAGTGTTGTAGCTAATTATATAAAATTATAAAATTATATTGCTTGCTACTGTAGTGTAAACTACATTAAACTTGAATTACCATCCTGCAGTTGTATGCTTCCACCAACCAGTCAGTGCAGTTAACATCCATGTTTGTCCAGACTCATATAATATATGGAAGGAATTGGATAAAAAGGTATAGTGTATTTTTTGGCTAAATGGAGGTCACTATATTGATGATGCATATGTATGATTCCAGTGAATATACATTGTTGAACTGATTAATGAAGGATTTTCATGGATATACTGGCTAAACAGGTACACGTGTACTTGCTTATTATGTAAAGATGGATTCTTAGAGTATGGCTGCCTGAAATGTGGTGCTGTTGTTTTCTTTTTTGATGCGAAGCCTCTCTCTGAGCTGTAGGTGAAACTCACTCACAGGATCACGATTAGCTCGGCGTGCTCCAATACGTTGTTTGCAGTCACGTGATTCCGATGGTGCTCATAATTCAGAATGAGGCAGGAAGTGAAAGGCAGAATGGACGAGATGGAGGAAAGCTAGTTATTGTTTACTCATTGTGTCGTCTCAGTCAACATGGGTGTGAAATCTGGAATCGCCCAATTCACTTTTAAATTATGGCTAAAAACCTATTTTGAGGTCACAATGACATTTGACCTTTGAGTCAAAAGTGTCACCTATTCAGTGTCCGACCAACTGTGAAATATGGTCACAATCTCCCCTTCTGTTCCTGAGTCATGGTGTTTTTCCAGGACATTATGATGTCACAGTGAAGTTGACATTTGACCTTTTGGGTAGAAAATGTCATCACTTCATCGTTGTATCCCATTAAACATCTGTGTGAAATGTTGTCATAATTACCCCGTCAATTCATGAGTTATGGCCAAAAACGTGTTTTGTGAGTTCACAGTGACCTTGACCTTTGACCTTTGACAACCAAATTCCGAATGGACAGACAGCCCTGTCGCCGGCGCAGAGGCATACAAATGATATATTTCATGCCCTCATGACTCACATCTTAAACCTCATCCTGCAAAGCAACTCGTGACTGTAAAATAAATGCAGTGGAGCAAAAAGCACCCTATGAAAGGTGGTGGCGTAAACATATAAAGTCTCACAAAGTTGAAATATTTAAATATAGTGCCGGTAATTTAAAATGGCACATAAATTGTTCTAGTAAACGATCTAATATCAGATCAGAATATTGATTTATTTTGTCTTACTGAAACCTGGCTGTGTCAAGGTGAATATGTTAGCCTAAATGAATCCACTCCCCCCAGTCACATTAATACTCACATTCCTCGAGGCTCAGGCCGAGGAGGTGGAGTTGCAGCCATCTTCGACTCAAGCCTATTAATCAAACCTAAACCTAAACTAAATTATAACTCGTTCGAAAGCCTTGTTCTTAGCCTTTCACACCCAACCTGGAAAACAGTACAGCCAATTCTATTTGTTATAGTGTACCGAGCTCCTGGACCGTATTCTGAATTTTATCTGAATTCTCAGAGTTCTTATCAGGTTTAGTCCTTAAAACGGATAAAATAATTATTGTAGGTGATTTTAATATTCATGTGGATGTAGAAAATATAGCCTTAGTGCTGCCTTTAGTGGCGCGATTCATTACTAGATTCGATTTCTCTATTTCTGTCAGAGTACATAAACCCACTCACTTTTAATCCACACCTCTAATCTTTGTTCTTGTTTCTATGGCATAGAAATTGAACATCTAATAGTCTTTCCGCAGAATTCTTTTTTTATCAGACCATTTTTTCTTAACTTTTGAATTCCTATTACTGGACTACACGCCATTAGGCAAACATTCCTACACTAGCTGTCTATCTGATAGTGCTGTAGCTAAATTTAAGGAAGTGATTCCATCAGCATTTAATTCAGTTCCATGTCTCAATGTAACAGATGACTCCTATGCTAACTTTAGTCCCTCCCAAATTGATCATCTTGTTGATAGTGCTGCAGGCTCACTACGAATAACACTCGACTCTATCGCCCCTCTAAAAAAGAAGATAATTAAACAGAGGAGGTTAGCTCCATGGTATAACCCACAAACCCGCAAATTAAAACAAACATCGCGAAAACTTGAAAGGAATTGGCGTTCCACCAATCTGGAAGAATCACGTTTAGCCTGGCAAGATAGTCTTAAAATTTATAGGAAGGCCCTCCGTAATGCCAGAGCAGCTTACTACTCATCATTAATAGAGGAAAATAAGAACAACCTCAGGTTTCTGTTCAGCACTGTAGCCAGGCTGACAGAGAGTCACAGCTCTGTTGAGCCATGTATTCCTATAGACCTCAGTAGTAATGACTTTATGAGCTTCTTTAATGATAAAATTCTAACTATTAGAGACAAAATTCAGCACCTCCTGTCCTCAGTTGGTACTGACTTATCTTCAAACACAGGAACCTTAGAAACAACTGTAAAACCTGTACATTTAGACTGCTTTTCTCCCATCAACCGTAATCAACTAACTTCCATGATTTCCTCATCTAAGCCATCAACGTGTCTTTTAGACCCCGTCCCAACTAGGCTACTTAAAGAAATTTTACCTTTAGTTAGCACTT